>OY856411.1:1218688386-1218810886 GCA_963693085.1 Alisma plantago-aquatica
AAATATGATCTTACATGGCATTGTCCGTAAAGCATCTGGCAATATTTATGCAAAATGATCCAAAGATAAATGTTTATAATTGTTATACCAAAGGATTATTATTGATAACTCAATACTATAATTGGAATTAATCATCTTGTATGAATATGAGAAGTGCAAGCCTGGAATACATATAGATGTTGATCTAGATTCCCTTAGTTATTGAACCAAAGGAAACATGCAAGTCTAATTCACACACAATATGACATGACATCTTCACTAAATGTACTGGGAGGATGAATCTTTCATTAGACCTAATGCATATGATGCATAAATATCTTATGAGAGAATTATATAGATGATTACTTATACTTCATCTTATTTACTAGTAAAATGATGATATGTACTCAGTATAATAGAAACACAAATATTTTGAAATGTTCTAGTAGATTATTAATGAAGTATGACTTTGATAAAAGTATTAAGCAACTTTGATGAGATCAAATGTTGAAATACTTTGCATCATACCTTGAGAACCTTAAAGAAAGAACTGCGATTATGAATCACAAGTCAATCTAAACATGATGATGAGTCATAATGAAGGAATTTTACCTTGATGAATCATGATATAATTATCAATTAATACAGTCTTATTACATCTTCATAAATATGTATACCTATCACTAAATAATGTACCTTCTGAATGGTTTATAAGTCATCATAAATGATATGATCTAGAAGTGTCCCAATATGTCTAAAGGATAGAAACCAACATTAAAAAAGAAGTTTCTTGAAAAGGTTCATCCCCAAACCACAATCGTTGAACACTTTCTTTATCTCAATCTAATAGCAAAATGTTTGTTAGTTGGATAACTAAATTTCTAAAGAATCAATGGGAGTATAAGTAGAAGTTGAAATGTTTGAGATCAATAAAGAGGTACAATGAAAACTAAGAGAATCAAAAATTGTTGTGGAATCTCAAGCTCATCATGTAATACATAATAAAATAGTTCTAGTAGAACACATCTGAGATTGGAGGATTGTGAATCTGACAATTCATATGGGTTGGTCATACATGATGAGCCAACTAGTCAACTAGAAGTTATTTCTAAGTAATATATATGGGATCCATGTAAGCTAACAAGGTTGGAACTTGATAAGAACCACCTCAAAGGGTAACACCTAAAAGGTGCAATAGGGTCTTGTGGCAAAGACCTACATGGATAACATAAAAGGACGGATTGGTTGAATAGGTTTTCAAAACACTTCAAGTTGTTGAACATGATAGAAAGTCCAATACCACTTCTATTCTTTGTGCTTGTATTTCCCAACATAAAGAGCATACAAACTTGTCAAAACAAGATATGACTGGATATGAACAAGAAAACCATTTCCTCTATTTGTACCATTTCTTTTATGTTTATTTCCAGTCTATACACATCTCACCTTTTTTCTTTTATTTGGATTGAGAATTCAATTTGCAAATCAATAGCTCAAGTCTATCCATTAGAAGTGACCTACACGAAGAAATATGAAACAACCCCTAATCATACTTTTGGGTCCAAAGGGGTTAGCTTAAAAACTCTAGTACTATTGCTCTTGGGTGCTTTCCTAAAAGGGCAATATGTAGATTAATGACCAATTTCATTTCAATGATTGCATGAACCTATAGCCTTGGAACTAGAGGATTCTTACTTGAAACTTGAAGGTCCTTTGTCATTGTTGTTCCTTTGGCTACTATGAAGTCTAAAACCATATCTAATTATTAGTTAGATAATATGATCTAGAATTATATTAAGATTATTTTTATCATCTAAGAATTTGTGCATATAGGACCTTAAACTATGATTGACATGCATAAGAGAATTAATTGTAGAAGACAATTGATTGATATCATGTCTATCATGTAAGAGATTGGTTTCTAAATAAAGAGATTTTATCATGTAAGAATCTTTTTTAATATGAAGAGCAAAAACATTATTTTCTCTACTAGTGGAACTATAACAAGATCAAGAACATTGATTTTAGCAAGAAAGGAAGCATTTTCCTTTCAAGCAAAGAAATTTGGAAAGATAGATTCTATTTTCATATTCTATTCCATGCCAAAAAAGTCTTTGTCATCTTTATCAATTTAAAGAACGTTATTGTCAATAATGAGAGAATTCATTTTAGTATGTTCTTCATTATAACTAGGCATAAGAGGTTGAGCTTTTAGAAATCTAATCATATCAAGCAAGTTAGCAATTTCAAGTCAAAGAGCATCTACTTGTCTAAGATAAGTATTGTTTTCAATCTCAACACTATTTTATTTAAATTCTAATTTCAAATAATATATTTGGAGATTGTCAACATCATCTTGCAAGAAAAATTTAGCATGTTAAAGATCATCTTTTTCTTCATGTAAGTTATCAACAATCTTGGAAATCTTTTTCTTTTTATGCGTAGTAGATTTAATAGATGCACGAGTAGATAAAATAATGGCAACTAAGGATTATTTATCTAAAGTGTTTATATTTACCCTATTTGAATCTTCATTTGAACTTTCTATTAGAGAAAAATTACATTCTCCATCAACTCTAGAGCTAGAGCTAGATCCTCTACTAGAATCTTCACTTGAGTATGAGTTGGAGGAGTCACTAGAGATTTTGTGCCATTTCTAGTTCTTCTTGTACTTCTCTTCTCTTCTCTTGTAATGATGAGTCTTTTTGCCTTGTGGACAATCTTCTTTAAAGTGATCTTTTTATCCACATTTGAAGCACCGGGTGGAGGAAGAAGACTTGCCTTTATGAAGTCTACCTTTGAAGTACATATCACCTTATTCAACTTGAGAGGATGGAGAATCTTGGCTAACAATTGCTACAATTTGGGCTTTGATTTCATCCTTCTTTATTCTCTTGAGCTCTTTTTCTTCTTCTCTTGATTCTTCCTCTTTCTTGTCAAGTTTAACTTCATGGGCTTGTAAATTTCCTATGAGGTCTTCAATAGGAATACCACCAAGAGTCCTTGTTTCTTCAATGGAAGTCACCTTTGATTCCCATTATTTAGGAAGAGACCTAAGGATCTTTGAGTATATATTTCCTCGATCAATAGGATGACCTAGGATGGCAAGACCATTTATATAGGTGTGGAGTCTAGAGTACATTTTAGCTACTATTTCCTTCTTCCTCATCTTGAAATTATCAAGGGATCAATTGAGCATTTAGGCACTAATTTCCTTCACTTTCTTTGTCCCTTCATAAGTGACACATAACTTTCTCCATACCGGTTGAACTCATTGGGAGAAAGAGAGACATAGAGAATGTTAATGGATCTAGAATATAAGGTTTATTTCTTCAAAGTAGCTTCATCCCATTCATGTATCTTTGTCTCCAGTAGCTTTTATAGAAGGTTCACCATTCTCCATAGCTCAAAACATGATCCTTAGATGTAGAATTGTAATATTCTCTTCCAATAGAGGAAGTTTCTCCTATCAAAGATTAGAATGTTGATGGAGTATCTCCACCTTGGTAATCACCCATCTTCTCCTACTTGTGGAAGTATTGCTTGGAGAAGACCCACTCTGATACAAATTGTTGGATCTATGATTGGCTCTAAATGAGGGGCGAATAGAGATAGAAACTCTTAAACAAACTTCACTATATATTCAAGATCTTTTCAGAGATAAGGTTGCAAATGTGGAATTTGAGTGAAACTAAAACATACATATCAAGGGAGAGAGATATTGAACAAGCACAAGTACACAAGTTTGGTATAGTGGTTCCAAACTCCAAACTAGGAGAATGTAAATCTAGTACCTAGTGAGGTCAAACTCTAGGATTTTTCAACCATGTCTCACTCCTTATATTTAATTATAAGAGTTACAACATTGACCTTCCTTTTCTAGGACAAGGATACCTAACCTTCCTTTAATGATAAGGGAGCTAATAACCTTACAAAGGACTTACCTATCCACGACCAAGAGTCTTCTACCTTATGAAGGACTTACCTACTCTTGCAATGAGTCTTCCACCTTCATTAAGGATTTATCCACTCTTACAAAAAGTCTTCCATCTTCAAGGATTTACCCACTCTTGACTCTATTCTTCCTCCTTTTACTTCAACTTCACCAAGGAGAAGCTTTCACCAAGGGACTCCTTCCCTTCTTCTTCACCTCTCTTAGCCTAGAGAGATAAACTTCATTTTCATACTATAAAGAGAGATTGGGATGTGGAGGAAGTGAGATCTTCATGATACATAAATGTAGGAGTAGCTCTCTTACAAATATCATACTCACTCTAATGGATGTAGAAAGTGATTAAGCTTGAGAGTGGAAGGAGGCTCTTAGATGCACTCAACTTTAATATAGGGACCTTCATAGTGATTGGTTTACCATGGCTTGAAGCCCAAAGGGTCCAATTTATAGTTTATGCCGCTAACTAACAAATAGAAACATTTAGGGATGAATTCCAGCCATTATGGGTGTTACAACAAATATATTTTCTAGGATGACCCCACTCCAACAACTAGAAACACTTTTATGTACTTTTCTATAAAGTGTTGTGAGTCAAGTTTCATGAGAGGGAAACTCGGCTGATAAAAGTTCCTGTGATGAAAATTGGTAATTGTCATAAAAATTCTTAAATATTTGATTTAATTGGTCTTTATTTTTCTAAGCTTAATTACAATATAGAATCATTACAAGTGATTTACAACAAAATTCTAATATATATTGATCCTTTTCCACAAAAGTGCACTTGCATTGATTTTGACTTATTTTTCTCCAAGTTGGGATGCACAAGTTCAGGGATTTGGATGTGTGTTACCTAATCTGAAATCACTCAAGTAGAAGCATTAGACACAAATAAGTGGAATGGTTAGTCATCATCAAAAAAAGGGTTTATTCAATTAGACCTTGTGTAAACACATGGCTCATGGAGTTACCATCTCGGGAGCCTGATGTCCCAGTTCCTGTGAAGAAAGGGAGCACATGAGTAGGATTCCATATGCATTTGCTATTGGATCCATCATGTATGCAATGTTGTGTACTCATCCCAATGTCTGATATGCCTTGGGTATGATGAGCAAATATCAGTCAAATCTAGGTGATCTTCATTGGATAGCCATGAAATGGAGTATATACCACCTTGGTGACCACCCATCTTCTCCTAATTGTGCAAATATTCTTAAATATTTGAGAAAAAATATGCATTAGTTCCTTGTCTACGGCGGAGAGGTAGAGTTGGTGGTAAAAGGTTACACCGATGCAAGCTTCCAACCTGAAAAAGATGATCAGAGATCATAGTCTAGATTTGTGTTTTGCCTCAACAAGAGAGTTCTGAGCCAGAAAAGTTTTAAGCAAGAGATAGTTGTAGATTCTATGATAAAGGCTAAGTATATTATTGCATCAAATGCAGCAAAGGAGGTTGTTTGGATCAAGAAGTTCATCTCAGAACTTGGGGTGGTTCCAAGCATCTATAATGCAATTCAGCTATATTGTGACAACAATGGAGCTATTGTACATGATAAGGAACATAGATCACATCAGTGTTCCAAGCATATACAATGGCGGTTCCATCTCATAGGAGAGATCATTCAGTAAGGAGATGTGAAGATTTGCAAAGTACAAACCGAAAGCAATGTAGTTGACCCCTTGACAAAAGCACTTTCACAACAACATGATTGTCATGTTAGATCACTTCAGATTAAATTCATGGGTGATTGGCTCTAAGTTCTAGTGGGAGTTTGTTGATAAATATGCCTAGAGAGACAATCATATGAAAATTGTAATGGCATGACTTGTAAATGATTTGATTAATAATAAAGACAATCTTCTGTTTATTTGGTTTTATTCAGCTATATGATAATGGTGTAACATAATAAATGTCTAACGAATGATGATACTCAATGACATATGTCTTCAAGTTTAGACATGAACAATGAGAATCATATCTATGACAAGACTACACACATTCTTTTTATGTACCTAGTCAATTATTACTATGGAAGTATAATAGACAATAATAATATATAAGACTAGAGTGTATGTTGGGTTGATGATAGAATCTCATCACTCAAGATATGTGATATCAAATAAAAAACACATGTACTTGTTAAAGAATAGTGTACCAGACAGACTGACCTTGAGAGTGATGCATGGAAACTATTACATGGTAGTTAGAATCATCTTGCATAGTGTTGATGGAGATTGTAGTTCTTAGACCTGAAATCACTACACTCATGACATGTCATTCAATGTACTTTGACATCATCCATCATGACCTTGAATAATAGCGATGATCGGGTGAATTGTAACACATGGGGATGAATTTGAGTGATGTAGATGGAATTTGTCCCTCCCATAGGAGTATGATATCCTGGCCACTTGATAAACAAGAATGAGAAATGCATGTCCATGCTAATGTGAGTCAATATGTGATGTTGAGCTTACATATATCTCAGACAGTCTACTCTAGTTCAAGGAACATGGATTGAACGTTGAAAAGTATGCTGACTCCATGCCTCGAGTTTAATCTAGATATCAGTGACAAAGAAACTATACAAACACTGCAACACCAAGCAGAGATTATAGGTTGAGGTTGTTCTCCAACTTTCCAAGTACTTGGGTAACAATGATGTGTTGCTAGATGCCACTCATTGCTTGTGGTCATAAATTAGTTATGGACATTCACTGCCCGCATAACTTGGAACCTATAGGGTCACACACATAGGATACACTTAGAATAGGAGTTTATTCATGAATGATGTTTAACATGATTATTAAAGTGTTTAGCTATTGAATTTAAAAAAAAATTACTGACTGAACTCTGAACTGACTAATTCAAGTGTTGAACAAATTTGTAGGAGTGTCAGGTTGATTCGAAATTACATTGGCTGACTATTGATTCAACTAGGATATGAACCAACCAGTTCACTGAGTGGATCAATTGTCTCAAGGTCAGTTAAATGACTAGTTCATGACATGAACCGCCCAGTTCACAGATCCATTCAATTGGATCAACAATTAGTGATGATGTCATGTTACACATTAATTGGATATTGATTATCAATACAATTGTGATTGGTAAACATGATGAAATGACCAATTTGAGGATTGAATTGATAGGCATGCATGCCAACCGATCATTCATCTGTGAATTAACCATATTGCCGCTCACATGGTGAGAAAATTGGTGAAATTATGTACCCTTTGACTCTCACAGAGATTGGAAACCCTGACCCAAAACCCTTATAAATAGAGGGGTACTGGGGGCTTCTTAGACACATTGTTTGCTATGAAAATTGTTGTCTTATCTGGTTCTATTAACTGAGAAAGCATGATTAAGTTATACCTAATAAAGGGAGAGATAACAACAGAGAACAGTTGTGGGAGAGCAAGTTGGTGCTAGTACACCAATGAGAAAGGATAACTCCTTTTTATTAGTTCTTAAAGAATGACGAATTTTCGGATGGTCTGTGTGGACTACTATACATGTTAGGAGGTTGTTTCCTGATGCTAGGAGGACAAGATCAAGCTGCTATCTGTAGTGTTCAATCAGAAAATACTGCAGACATTGTCTGGGTGTAACTCGAAGAAAAGCGAACACTACATCGAGAGAATTGTCACTGGACTTGTTCCAGGACAGGATATTACCTCGAATCATCCTTCTCATTACATAAGTATAGACGTGATCTACTATTTGAAGGAGAATATGGCAAGTAAATTTTTATTTCTAATGTCTGTTCTATCGTTATATTTCCCTACAATCCTTACCAATTCTTATGACTAAAAGTAATAATTCTATTATTTAAGGATATCATTTCCCCTCACTTTGGGTCCTAACACAATCATATCATGTGGAAGCACCCATTTTTTTTAGAGGGTTTTTCATTCACTCCTGAAGAAGTATGAACTCCACCATCACATCGTGATACCATACCAACTATAGATACGCATAAAGTTAATGTTTTAAGCTTTCAAATCAAAGACAAATTAGAGTAGACAGTCATCAAAACACAAAAGTTAGACACACAGTATGAATGATGCCCAATGAGCATACCATATGGACAATATGAAATTTATTAGGATGACAATATGTAATATTATATATATATATATATATATATAGTCAGGCTAGAATACACTCGAGTGTACGGATAGTACACCACAATCAAGTTGTGTTTGCATATCAAGACTAATTTTTTCTAAAATGTAAACCATTAATCTTCATTGTTATACTATAATTAGGCTACATAAGAATTTTGAGCCCTTTTGGATGAGTGTAAGTCACTCATCCGAGGGAAACAAAATCGACACACGAAACTAATTTGAAATGCATAATTTTTTTGGTCTTCATAAAATGACCTATAAATGTCCAAATTGGTTCAAATTTGATATATGAGCTATTCACAAGATGTTTAAGAAGATCAACAGATTAGATTTAAAAAAATATTGCATTATGAAAACTACTTGAGTGTATTCAGCTCTGGATACACTCCAGTGTATTCTAGCCTGAATATATATATATATATATATATATATATATATATATATATATATATATATATATATATATATATATATATATATATATTAGGTGATCAACATGTGAATCAAGCTTTATGATGGAACCTCTACAACAAAGAACAACATCTCAACATGGGGCTTATAGTAAATAAATATGTTTCTCAATCTCTTCATGTAATAGAATAGTCATATTGAACTTGTAATCTCTTCACACATTGTTTCCTTTGGTTTACTTTGTACTTAAGGCATGTTGGTTCTAAATATGATGATCGACACAATTTTGCTTTGCTTTACATATGCTTGTGTGTCTTGTATCATTCTACGGACGGACGCCCCAATCCACTCACCCTTGTCTATGTAGCCATTAGGAGTGTAGAGATGGGGTAAAAAATAGTTTTGTGATAATTTTCTCTTAGAAACTTAGTTGGAGATGATTCTACTTAAAAATGTGGTTGGACAGTCAAGCGATGATCAACGGGAAGTTGGGACCGCGGATGTCCCAGTTGTTGAAATATATGAAGCAAAATTTATGACCGGAGGGTTAAAAACTAAATAATTTTATTGACTTACATTAGGTAAAATTTCTTATATATTCTTGGAACCGATCATCAGCTATGTAGACAAGGCTGACTTGCTCCATATTAGGTGGGGTTGTCAATGGGAGGATACATGGAGGTTAAAGGCATATCATTATTCGTACTTACTAGTGTTGTAAGGACATGGGAAATTTCCCACTCCACAAATATCCTTACCCTCTCTTTATTCTTAGCTTCTTACCAATAAAAATTAAGAATATAAGGATAAAGCAAGAAATCTATGTCTTCTTAAAATCTGTGTTAAAATTAGCAATAATTGTTCGTCTGGTACATTTATATATACTAGTTATTGCACGAGTTTTGCACATTAGATTTTTACATATGATATTTACTTGAATTATTTTAACAAAAATAATACGTTAAACTTGTCTTTCTAACAATTGATAGTTTTTATAAAGAATGAGCATCCTTATAAAATACCATATTTCAATTTAGCTACAACAACATTACTTGAATTCTCAATTTTTTCTAAGAACATTACATCTGTTTTTCACAATATCCATCATTTTTTTCAAGCACTCAAATTTCAATTGTAGAGTATTAATTTATATTCACTTTAATAGTTATTACATTGATAGTATATGAAATATTACACATCTTCAGTGGGTCAAGTGCTGCACTCTCTCTAGGGATTGCACTCTGACCACTCTCTAGGTTCTCCCCAGCGGCCGCCGCTGGGGGGAGGGGGCATTCTCCTCGAAGCCTTCCTCCCCCTGGCCCCAACCATGGTAGGCTAGGTTACGAGGTATGCAACGTCTTCTCTGGAGGTTTTATTGGAGCCGGCGGCCAGTCGATCACTAAGAGTGGGCGTCCTCGTATGCCCTGGGCCATAGCAGAAGGGATGCGCTGCAGGGTTCAACCCATACGGATGGATCGGAGTATTGGCCTTGCCGAATCCATTCCATTCAAGCGTGATGGATGGATAGGAACTGGCCCCTGTCTGGATCTTGACTTTCTGTGATGCTGCTCCACCGCTGGTGTTGATAGGGGGTCTCCGTGCCACCTCCCGCACTCACACCTGCTATCCAGGGGACGAGGAAGTCTTCTCAGTCTCGAATGGTCCTTGCTACAACTCCTTGTGGCGGCGGGAGCTTTCATTCGTGTGGCGGGGTGGCACATCTGCTGAGTGGCTACTACTCCCCCTACAGATGCTCTACGTCGATGGCTCCACCACAAGGTTTAGGGTAGCTCGATCTCCTTCCTCCCCTACTGATCCGGTGGTTGGCCCATGGCCATTTAGTGCTACGCGGACGGGTCAAGGGGGGCGGAAGGTCCCTGCTGCTCCGGTAGCCACCATCCGGCTCTGGCCTTTGGCCATCTGAAGATCGTGCTCTGCTGTGGGTTGGAAAGCTTTCGGGATTTCGCTGTTATGATGTTGTGAAGCAGCCTTTCTGTCTTTTGTGGTCTCTGGTTGCTCGAAGACCTTGTGATTGCGTCCGGCAGGTTGGCGGCATCCCGACATCAGTGAGCAAGCCTCTGTCTTCCCTGGCATTGGCTTTTGTCCATTTGATGGTTACGGGTTGCTGTGTGGAAGAACACCTTCTTGGTGTTTGCTAATTTGCTACTGTTTAAACAGCAATTGCAGATGATTAAGAAATTCTTGCTGGCTATGTCCCTGCTCAACGTGGCTATCAGAGGCTAGGTCTGTAGATGTATGCAGGTGTTCAGTCAGTCATGTCCTCCCTTGCTAGAGGCTCCATGGTTTCCTGTTTGTAGCTGCAGAAGTCTTTGGATGTTCGCTGATGGTCTCCCCTGTTGAGCTCGAATTACAGGCTTGTTCAGTTTCGTTAATGGGTGAGGCAATGGACTAGGTGCAAATGGTTGACTGCTTCAAGGGGAGCCTCGTGCTTCCTTTTGCAGTCGATTTGGTCTTTATCTGAGCCTTGGATATCGATCATAGCTTAGGATTTGAGTGTAGAAACCGGAGCTCTGGAGATCTTTTCCTGATGGGGCGTGGCTTCCTGCTTGGATTTGGTGCTCATACTTTGTGGGTGGTTTTTTTTGCTATTGAGCGCTTGGCCTTGTATCAGTCTATGTTTCCTTAGCTTGAGTTGTTCAGGGTTCGTGTGACGACCGTCTCGCGAAAACATGATTAACTAATGCGGAAGCGTTCATCAAGCAGCGGATTAGCAAAAATCACTAAAAATTAAAAATTTTTCAAAGAGATCCACACATAGGAAATCTTTCCCAACAAATTCCATTGTATATCATATACATTCAGTTTCAAACGTACATATCCTGTACCATCTCTTTCCAGAGACTACATCATCAGCTGCCTTATAAACATATATGCAGGCAGCATACAAATCTCGAGGCATCAAGCCAAAAACCTCAGACTGATATATCAAAAACACTGACTAAAAACTCCGAGGACCTGAGAGTACAGAGACGACACATAGGACTACTATCTATATGACTAGATAGACAATATCTCCACCTGAGATCTTATTGCTGTCCCTGCTGTTGCTGTTGCTGCTGCTCTTTCCCTGTTCTAGGGATTCTGCTTTGCCTTTCATGCATACCTAAAAATGTTTCCCACGGGGGTGAGACAATTGTAAATTGCCCCAGCGAGAGATATAACTCTCCGCCAGAAACATTGTTATAGCAGATTATGAAATTAAACTGAGTAGGGGTTACTTTTACATTAATAGGTAGAATTATTCTTCATAGAACAGAATAAGAAAATCTCCATTTTCAATAAGAGCATTGCATCTACCCATGGTAGACTCATAGTTCATCCATCTACTTGTAATGAATACAACATATATGAATAATCATCAATGAACTATAGATATATAACAGAAATGTAACATCAGCCAAATTCTCTAGCATAACTTATTAACACAAATGCTACAAAGAAACATGATACTTGTTACCCAAGCATCACACATGGCTCACAAGGCCATTCATATCTTGTCACCTCTTACTAGGCAACAACTTATTCACATGGCTCACAAGACCATTCACATCTTGTCACCTCTTAATATGCAACAACTTATTCACATGGCTCACAAGGCCATTCACATCTTGTCACCTCTCACTAGGCAACAACTTATTCACATGGCTCACAAGGCCATTCACATCTTGTCACCTCTCACTAGGCAACAACTTATTCACATGGCTCACAAGGCCATTCACATCTTGTCACCTCTCACTAGGTAACAACTTATTCACATGGCTCACAAGGCCATTCACATCTTGTCACCTCTCACTAGGCAACAACTTATTCACATGGCTCACAAGGCCATTCAAATCTTGTCACCTCTCACTAGGCAACAACTTATTCACATTTCATAAAATCCGTACACATTGTTACTTTTATAAAGCAACAACAACATCAACGCACAAAAAGCCAATCAACATTTATTATATAAATGTCACAGCCCAAACTTGGCTATATTCATCATCTCATCATACCTGCATGGTTATTAGGCATGATTACAGTCATACAAGATATTCATCACATCATGTGATACAATAGTAACACCATCATTCCTTAACCAGGAATTAGGGTTCACTAGCAAACATGGTTTATCATTCCCTTTTCCCCAAATTAGGGTTAGGGTTCCCCATTTCTCATTAATTCAGACCCTCTTGAGTTAACCAACTTTATCTTGTATTAAGGTATTTTCCCTCTTAATACATTCCATCACAGAATACTCACCCTTAGCATATAATGTATAGGCCACACATTACAATTGTCCAACTATCTCACGTGATATGGACTTATCTTAGTTTAAGGCATAACTTTATTATAAAGTGGCCTATAAAAAATCGCAATGATACACCCTCAACTAGGGTTTCACAAGGATACACCCTCAACCAGGGTTTATAAGGATACACCCTCAACTAGGGTTTCACAAGGATACACCCTCAACTAGGGTTCACAAGGATACACCCTCCACTAGGGTTTCAACTCAATAACCCAGTCGATTAGGGTTTATGTTCATGATTAGGGTTTCATGATCTCTCTACTTAAGGATCATACCCTTAATCACCAAATGAATCATATTCATGTATGAATTCATGCTATCATCATCTCAACTTGATTAGGTCATATCAACCCATCAATCAAGTACATACAACTATGATTAACATAGTGTATCAAGTCATTGGTCCAATAAGCAATTAGGGATTCATTCCTTAATTGGTACTAGTCCCTTAGGTACTGTTAGGGTTTCAACCTTTGTACCTTCTTTGTTTATCATTACTAATCGTCATTGGGTCAATGGATCATTCATTATCTTTATTCTCAAGAGATTCAATCACATTGAACCTCCATTACATAAGGTATCCAATTGAATTAGGGTTTTCAATGTTGATTCCTTCAATCATTGAATTCTTGGAACCAATCATCAATTGGACCTATACTCATACTTCAATTAATTTTAATAGGTCAACCTTCAACTGATTTGACCCTCAATTGACCCTCAATTGGTCATCAATTAGAGTTTGATTCAATTGAATTTGGGTTTGGAATCGATGATTCAACAACACTAATCAATGTAAGATTAGTTACTTTGAAACCATTGAACCATCAGCCAAATTGGGTATGACCTGACCCCAAACGGTCTTGAGGTCGTTTGGATGACTTCCAAACGGTCTTGAGACCGTTTTCCCATCATATCACTCAAATCTAAGCAATCCAATTAGGGTTTGGTTCATTGGATTGATCACCAAATCAGCATTACATTGTTCAACAACTTGGTACCTTTAGACCTTCAAACACCTAACCATACTCAACCCTAGACCTCCAAACGGTCTTGGGTGACCACCAAACGGTCTTGAGACCGTTTGGATGAGCTCCAAATGGTCTTGAGACCGTTTTCCCATCCAACCTTTGGACTCTAGTGAAAATTCATCATGGATTGGTCTATCGAGTTGATCAACAAATCATCACTACATTGCAATATGATTAGTACCTTTGGACCTTCAATTGGTCAACTATACTTGACCCCAGACCTACAAACGGTCTTGGGGTGATCCCCAAATGGTCTTGAAACCGTTTGGGCTAATCAACCCAAAAACTCTAATTAACTCATTGGAATTTCAGCACTGATTTCAATTAGGGTTTTCCCAATTGATTAGCCTTCAACTCATGACTCGTTTGGCATTAATCCATAAAATTTGGTGAGTCATTAACCAACATCATTAGGAACAGTAATATCAAACGGTCAACGCTTAGTCAACCATCTTATATGGTCTTGAGACCGTTTGCCCAAAACGTTCAATTAAATCAGATTGAAAATCAGCACTTAATCCAATTAGGTTTCCCTAATTGATTAGGCTTCAACTCACGATTCCTTTGGAGTTAATCCCTCAAATTTGGAGGGTTATTAATAAACATAATTATGAACAGGAATCCCATACGGTCAATGCTTGGTCAACCATATTATACGGTTTTGAAACCGTTTTCTCAACCAGGTCAAGTTAATCAGGTTGAAAATCAGCACATAATTCAATCTGATTGCCTAATTGATTGGCCTTCAACTCTCGATTCCTTTGGAGTTAATCTCTCAAATTTGGAGGGTTATTAATAAACATAATTATAAAATAGGAATCTCATACGGTCAATGCTTGGTCAACCATATTATACGGTCTTGAAACCGTTTTCTCAACCAGGTCAAGTGAATCAGGTTGAAAATAAGCACATAATTCAATCTGATTGCCTAATTGATTGGCCTTCAACTCTCGATTCCTTTGACGTTAATCCCTAAAATTTGGATGGTTATTAATAAACATAATTATGAACAGGAACCCCATACAGTCAATGCTTGGTCAACCATATTATATGGTCTTGAAACCGTTTTCTCAACCAGGTCAAGTTAATCAGGTTGAAAATCAGCACATAATTCAATCTGATTGCCTAATTGATTGGCCTTCAACTCTCGATTCCTTTGGAGTTAATCCCTCAAATTTGGAGGGTTATCAGCCTACATAATTAGGAAAAAACATCCCAAACGGTCAACGCTTGGTCAACCATATCAAACGGTCTTGAAACCGTTTTCTCCCAAACGGTGTCAAACCGTTTGCCCTTAAACGGTTTGCTGAAACCGCATAGCCAATCAAATTAAAACGATTTGGAGTAGCTATCAAAACGGTTTTGCTTGGTAATTTTCTTTGGATAAGAATCTAGGATGATTTCATCATCCCCTTCCTTCGAACAACCAAGAATAACAACCGTTCTTGATGGAAATTGCAGCAAAGAAACAAGAGTGTATCAAATTGAAGAAATCAATCAACAAAGCACAGAGAATTGATGCAATAGCAATGTTTAAGGGTTTGAGTTATAAAACCCGCCTCCAATTGAGCTCCAAAGCTCCAAGCTCACTCCATTAATGGTGGATTAAGCTCTAGCAACTCCCCCTAGGCTCGTCCTCAAGCTTTTGATTGCAAAAGTTGGCTAGGGTTGAAGAGGAGATCGAAATAAGAAGGAATCGATAATTTATTTTCGATTTCCTCCATGAAATCAAGGAGAACGAAGGTCAAGAGCTTACCAACAGGTAGGGAGTCGTCCTCCTTCTCCTCTCTATCTCCTTGGTTGGTTTTGCAAGTAAAGGAAAGAAGAAAATCCGAAAAAGGCCTTGGTTTGGGCTTGGAAATGGCACTTTTATAAAGAAATTGATGAGAGAGAATATGCCTTATAAAAATCCAATTAATCCAAAAATTATGGCCGCCTCTTCCCCCTCAACTCCATGTATATGAGGCATATCCCTTTGCCTTTAATTCTCTTTCATTATCCTCAATTTAAAGAAAAGCAAATTAAGCACCTTAATGCTTATTATATTAATATCCCATATGTGAGTGGAAATTACTTTTCTTTATAATAAGGTGAGTGGAATTTCACCTACTTAAGATATTTTCGTTCCTTATCTTGGCAAAGGAACGTCCATCCTTATTCAAAATCAACCCAAAACATTTTGGTTGAAAGCCCTTCAATTAGTTTTATTCATTTTTGCCCTAAATTGAATTAGGGTTTCAATTAGGATTAAATCTTGATTATTTTAATATCAAGATTCTCTCTCCTCCATCTTAATTCAAATGAGAAGTAACTCTCATTTTCTTTGCTCTACATGATGCCAAGAAACATTAGGGACTTTATTGAAGTGGTAATTTGCATATTGAACCCTAGATTTTGGGTAAATTGCACTTTTCACCAAAACTAGGTTTTAATGCACAACATTGCTTTACAAGCTTAATCTTGGTGCCCAAGCTTGTGGAAACCATACCACTACATCACATTCATTATTATGATGTATTAACATTAGAGGAACATCTTATCATGCAACATTTGCAAGTTAACCCCTCGACTTGGGTAATTTGCACTTTAGTCCAAAATAAGCAAACAATGCTTTAACATTGCTCAAACAGGACCAAAATTGAAACATAAGTTTCTTATGAGGCCTAATTACTTTTCCCAAGATAAGATTAAGAATCTACTCAACCTTATTAGACAAAACATCTAGGGTTAATTCATAACCCAGGTCAGGGATGTTACAGTTCGTGTTTTTTTATGCTTCGTCTTAGGTTTTTAGTTTCCTTTTGGTCCTTGACTATCAGCATGCTGGTTTCAAGGCTTTTGTTTTTGTTAGGAATGGAGCAGCTCCTGTGTGAGTTTGTCTTCCATTTGCAGTCGTAGTTTAGGGGTCCTTTGTACAATGCCCAAAGTTTTGGTTTTCAATATAGCAACAAAATTTTTAGCCGACCAAAAAAATAGTATATGAAATATTAGGCTAAAACTAAAGTATACCTACAAACTACAATATATAAATTTATGTGTTTCCCATAGGGTAAGAAAATACATGGTATAATATGACATGATCGATATCCTCCAAAGGGCACATTTGTTCCACTACATGGTCTATTGAATGTGTGAGGACTTTCTCATACTAAAAACATCAATATCCTCTGTGCACCCATAAAATAGGTGTATTAAATATAACGGTAAGGAGCATAATCAACTCATTATCAATTATATGCAATGATGAGCATATTTGAAAATGGTTTGTTGCATTCTTTTCCATTTTATGTGAGAAATCAAATGGTATGAAACTATAAGTATATTTGATAATATTTTCTTGCTTCCTTTTCCATTTTATGTGAGAAATCAAATTGTATGCATTGATAAGCATATAAAAAGTTTTTCTTGCATCGTTTTCCATTTTTTGTGTAGAGTGAAACACTTGTAGTTTTGATTTGGTAACATATGAACTCAACTTATAGATGTGTTATTTAGAAGTAATAACTCAAGAAGGAGTATGATTTTGTGAGTTTGTCTACGATGAACTTCGACATCATCATCATATGGCACAACACACTTTCACATGGTAAGTATCAATATATGAGAAATTAATTCAGTTTTATTTTAAACTAATGATTTTGGTAATGACCTAATTAGATCAATCTTGACTCAAAAATTTATTTTCTTTATGTAACTAAATTTTATCAATATTTCTTAAAATCTAATAAAACATTTATTTTCATTTCCCCTGGTATGTCTTAACATCTCTACATTGTATTTCAAATACATGTACATGTTTACAACCACTTATTTTATTTGATTTACTTAAAAGAAAGCATCATAGAAAGTTCTTACCTATATTTCTTCCTCATTGGAAACAAATTCTTAGTCACTTAAGGGTGTTGTTCCAAGGTACTAAGGAATCTCAAACAAATCATTGCACATCACTCGTATACATAAACGTAATATATATGTGTATTAATATAACATGATTTAAATTTATTTGTCTGAAAAAAATATTGTTATACTTTCCAAAATTAATATAACTTAATCGAGTTAAAGTATTTTTTTTATTTAATTAGGCCATATAGTTATTGTTTTTCTTTCCTGAGATTCATACCAAAACTTGATGGTCGGGTCTTAATAGATATATCGATGTGTTTGGAAATGTTCGAGTCAAGATCGTGTTGAAATGCACCCTCCATGTCTCTACACATTCAAAAACTTTGATGCATATCAACTTGGCTAATAATATTTTTCCAAACTTATAAATCCACAAGTTCACTTTCCTAGTAGAAAATTGATATCACTTATATGTTGACATATGAAGATAGATAATAGTTTAGGTTGCAATATGAAGGTTGCATGTACTTATAATCTAAATAGATTTTTGTAAAGGGTATATGAGACTCAATAGTCATAGTTGTACATGAAGTTTGTTGATATGAACTTCACAGTTACCCTTTAAGCCTTATTCTTAAATGAATCAATTGATCTTTCATTGGACACAAACATAATCCATGTTTAGATTCACAAAAAGGGTAAAAATAATTAGAAATTAAATGTTATATGCTTCTCTATTCAAATATTATGTTTTATTTCACATTTAGAATGCTAATGATACTTATATCTTGTGTAAATATGTTTATGAATATTTTTCATCACTTCATGATAAAAACAATTGCTTTGTTAGGGTGTTAAATTTTTCTTTGTTAGTTAACAAATATTGTTCGCACTAATGATACTTGATAGGTATTGAAATCATTGGCCACTCTCTCTATACCTTTGTTAAGAATTTTGATTTACTGCTCAAATCCTATTCATATAAAATAAAATACAATTTCAAAAATTATCAGTTCTTTTACATTTTGTTTAGTTAGGCGTAGTATGAAGGGAATACTACATGTAAGACAAAAATGTTTATATGGTGAAACACATAAATATGGAAGGACATCACTTTTTAATTGCAACAAAATTATATAAGTTTGATATATTATCACAATTTCGCACATAAAATGACATTGTTATCATTCATATCTATTAATTTCTTATATTTCTAGCTTAATTTATTTTTGGGCTTCTCATAAGCTTTGGGCTACTAAATTTGGTAGTGATTATGATTATACACATCGATTTTATAGAATAATATTATGATACACAAAGTTCAAGAGCTCGTATTATTTGGTAATACTTTTGATTTATTTCAGCATAACATTGTAACCGAAGGAAAGCTTTCGAAGAAGTAATATTCAAGCTTATGGATTTACACATCACAAAAAATTGTACGACATGGTCATGACAAATTATGACTTAAATGTGTGAACTTATGTAGAGGGAAAATAAGAGTGATAATATGCTTCCGCAATTTTCTTTTGAATTGGAATTGGATTTTAGAGCTATTTAATGATTGATAAAAAATTAAATAAGAATAACACAATAACATTTATTCATGTTAGTAGCACATAACATATAAAAGAATTTCAAGTAAAGAAAATGTGAACACAAGCTCTTTTTCAATTGATATAACGTTAATAATAAAAGTTGCTACGTTCTAGTTTCCTAATAAACTCCTATGAAAGGCTCTCTCATTACGCTTTTAAGAATTTCTAATTTGAATTTAATGTCAAGCGAGAACTTGGTTGTGGACTTTCATGTTCAATTTTTAGCATGAATGGAGAATGGGTCACATATGCAATTGACGCTTCCTAATATATGATTCCTCTCATATCTATGAAATTGGTTACCTTGGGTGCACAACATAAAACTTGTTTTCACAAGGAACCGGGAGAAAATATTGGTTGTGATATAAAACACTGCCCTAATGATCGTTGACATATTGAGCAATGAATATTTTTCTAATGCAAATGGTTTGATGCAATAGTTTTGAGTCGCTTTTATATGCTAGTTTCATATACGTTTTATGCGTTTATTTGTCATTTTCATGGTTAATATCGCATGATTCATTTCATGCAGCCTGTAATCTCGTTATGCATCAAATTTACCCTGTTTTATCTTATTTGGTATAAATGATCATAATTCTCGGAGTTGAGTTGAGTTTATCTTTGAATTGCAGGAAATTCACATATATGCAGTCGTCGATACTATCGAGACGACCACATTGAGGTAGCCGAAAAAGCAGAACGGGTCGATACCATCAACCCAGAAGTCGATGGTATGGAGATGTCTTCAGCGAGCCAAACATCCTCACGTCGATACCATCGATGTAGGATGTCGATAGTATCGACGTGACGTCAGATCAATCTGCCAGAAAAGGAAAGGGGCGCCGATATTATAGCGGGTTGATACCATCGACTCAACGTCGATGTTATCGACGTCGTCAGATTAGGAATTGCTGCAGGTCGAATGTAAACGAACGGCCGTGATGTTTTGGCGACCGTAAGTGATCCCTATACCTAAAAAAAAGATGGCCCAAGCCGTACTATCACATTATTAGTCGTTGCACAAGTCTCGGAAGAGGAGAGGACTAAGAACGGAGATCATAGCTACGCCCCAGACATTTCCAGAGCTGCAGATGGAGTTTTCCACCGCCGGAAGGCTACAGAATGCTCATCTCACACTGAGGATCGCCAGGTTCTCCTTCATTCAGGGGTTACACCATCTCCATCGACATTTCCCCTATGTTTCCTTCTTCCTTCATGATGTTTTTCATTGAGATGAACATGCGGGGCTAATCCCCTTTGACTTTAGGACCGGGAGTAGCCCGGGTAATCATTGTATGGTGCTTTTTACATAGTTAATCATAATTTGTCTCTCAAATCCGTGGTATGATATTGTTTTCTCAATTATATCATTGTGCTTGATCACCATAATGGTAATTTAATACCTTTAATTACTTTTGATGAAGAATTAACGGTTGAAAAGACACAATAATCACATTAACTTATAAATCCCTTGGAAAAGGTAAGGCACGGTTAATGGTGGAAACCTAAAGATATATTTTTCATGCACCTAATTTAGGGTATTGGTTACTACTGACGTGGAACCGACCAAGATTAAGGTAGTGAATTGTAACGCAGAAGAGAATAATTCTATTTACAAGCCACTACCTGGAATAGGAGGCGAGTTGTGATAATTATGTAGGAATTAGTACAACGAGAATTTGTGGTTAAACCGCAATCCTAAAGATCCCATTTTAATTGATTGAACCAACCATTTAATCGATTGCTTTGCTTTCTTTTGTTTTTTTATTTTCTTTTTCAAAACAATTCTCAAACTTTTATAATCGGTCTAGTTGATTGCAAGTAGTTAGTAGTAGTCTACTGAAATTACATTCCCTGAGTTTGACTCGGGCCTCACAAAGGCCTATATTACATTGACGCGTGCACTTGCGTTTTACGTACGGTTTAATCATGTCAAGTTTTTGGCGCCATTGTCGGGGAGCGGCAATTTTCAGCACTACGAGTATTGCGAGCGTACACACTAGACCACTTTTTCATATAATTCTTAAAATTTTAAAATTTAATTTCACATCTTTTAATTACTTATTCCTCTTTAGCACTGTACTGAAATAATTTCCATCTTTTTAGGTGCTAGTTGATGGTAAAGACGCGTAGCACAGACTACGTAGAATTACCAGTAATTCCACCAGTAGGTGAAGGAGTTGAGTTGACAAATCCACCACCTGAGGAATTTGAAAAAGAACTTGAAGAAATGGTTGAAGAAAAGACAATATGGGAGAAGATCAAGGCTTCTTCCTCATCAGCATCAAAGGGGCCGATCAAAAGGCAGGCAATCAACATTCCCACATATAAGATTGATCCAACATTGATAAACCTGGTCAAGTCTCAAGCATTTCACGGGTTGAAGAATGAAGATCATGTGTCTCACATTAGCACATTTGTGGAAAACTATGACATGATAAAGATTGACAGGTTTCCACAGGATGCACTCTACTTAAAGTTATTTCCCAGCTCTCTCACAGGAAATGCACGAGAATGGCTGCACAACCTTGATGATGAAATTGTTGAGACTTGGGATCAAATGATTGAGGTCTTTTTCAAGCAATTTTTCCCACTTGAGAAGACCAATGACCTAGTGAGGAAAATTCATAATTTCAGCCAAAAGGTGGGAGAAACCTATTCTGAGACATGGGAACATTTCCAGATCATGCTGAGGAGGTCTCCACATCATGGGTTGGACAAGGAAAAATAAGTAAAAAATTTCTACTTTGCTCTCAATGAGCATGACAGAAGCAACTTAGATTCAGCAGGCTCAGGTTTCTTCTTGAACAACACAGACACAAGGTGTTGGGAGATCTTGGAAAACATGGCTAAGAAACAGTCCTGGGGTGATAGAGATGCACCAGAACAAGTTAGAGCTATAGGGGATGAAAAAGCCATTAAAGAACTGAATGATAAGATGGACTTGATTGCAAAGAGACTTCTAGCAAAATAAGATGGATGATCTGATGATGAGGCATAAGTGAAATTCATGCGACAACAACATGGGTACAAAAATAAGAACTATTATTGGAGGAAAGACAAAAAGTTTTCATAGAAGGATCCAAATAATGTCCTTTAGGATCCTAATGCTAAGCCACAACCCACGGTAGAGGAAAAGAGCAATGAGTTGCTCAATCAGGTGATAAAGCAGAATCAAGAGCTAATGAGCACGTTTGGCTGACAAATCAAGCAACAAGGAGAATTTATGAACCAGTTTGGGCAAACTCTACAAAGTCATGGGGCTCAGATGAGGACTCTTGAGACATCTATAACACAAATGGCAGCTGAAATAGCAAGTCTGAAGAAGCCCACAGTTCAAGGTTTTCCGAGAAATACAAATGTTCCAGGAGGGAACCACCAGGCTAAAGCCATTCTACTGAGGAGTGGAAAGAAACTTTTAAACCCTAGGGCTGATGAACCGAGCACCCCACAGTCAAAAGCTCAAGGTGAGACCGCAGAGGATACTGAAGTGGTACAGACAGTTGAAGATGAAGGATGGAAGGACACAGAGGAGCCTATTGCAGAGAAGGAGAAGGATAATATGATGCCATATGTGCCACCACATCAGAGGGCACAGATCGTCCCCGTCCCTTACCCCAACAGTCTCAAAGCTAAGAATGTGGATGCACAGTTCAAGAAATTTTTGGACAATTTTAGAAAACTTTATGTTAATATTCCTTTGTTGGAGGCGATTGAGCAGATACCCTCATATGGTAAATTCTTGAAAGACATAATTACCAAGAAGAGGAAGATACCTGATACAGAGGTGGTAGTGCTTAAGGAGCATGTCAGCACCTTCATTCTAGGTAAACTGCCACCACAGAGACAAGATCCGGGCTGCTTCAACATCTCCTACTATATTGATTTGGTGAGGCACTATGTGATTCTGGGGCAAGCATCAACTTAATGCCCCTCTCTAAATTTAAAAAGCTTGGGCTAAAAGAATCTCGACAGAGCAATATGCCAATTCATCTAGCAGACAATTTTGTGGTGAGGTCGTATGATATTTGTGAGGATGTCTTAGTAAAGGTTGATAGGTTTGTGTTCCCGACTGATTTTGTTGTTTTCGAGATGCAAGATGAACTAGGGAATGAGCTACTTTTGGGAAGACCCTTTCAAGCCACTGCTGACATGATACTGGTGATGGGTAGAGGCCGGTTGACAATGGGTATAGCCGATGACAGATTTGAAATACTCATGCCACCAAATACAAAGCAGTCACAAGTAAATGAACAATGTCATAAAATAAAGCACTTTGACCACCACATCTCTCGTTGTCTAGGGAAGCCATTTATTGATATGGCTCACGTAATGACGAAGGTAGATAAGGGAACTTATGATGAGGACATCATGGAGCAGACGAAGGTAATCTCTCTTGTGAAAGCAGTGGGTTCCCCCGACGATAAAGAAGAAGAAGTTTCACCATCTAAGGAGGAGGAGGCTATAGTAGTCTCCATGTTTGACTCATACTCGCAACTGCCCCATGAGGCGTGTCTTTTCAACTTAATGGAAGATTGGATGAGAAGCACCTCATTACAAGAATGTGTAAAGATGCTTCAAGTACTTCCTTGCTATTACGCCAAGCACTATGATGATCTGGGACCACTGCCACCACCGATTCAATCCTCCTTGGTCAGCCCACATGAGTTGGAACTTAAGCCGCTGCCCCCAGTTAAAGTATGTCTTCTTGGTAGATAATGAGAAGCTTCCGGTGATCATATCGACATATCTGAGTGCCGCTGAGGAAGCACATTTGATGATTGTGTTGAAGAACCACCGTGGTGCATTTGGGTGGTCCGTTTCTGACATCAAGGGGATCTCCCCTACTTTATGCCAGCACAAGATCCGGCTTGTAGAAGGAGCTAAGCCAGTGATTCAGCCACAACGTTGACTCAATCCTAGCATGATGGAGGTCGTCAAGAAGGAGGTCATCAGGGTTCTTTTGGTGGGCATCATTTATGCTATTTCAGATTCGACATGGGTAAGCCCCACATAGGTAGTCCCTAAAAAGGGGGAATCACTGTAACTCAAAATATGTTGAATGAACCGGTCACCACTGGATTGCTAACTGGATGGCGTGTTTGTATTGATTACCTCCGTCTGAACTCCGCTACTTTGAAAGATCATTTTCCTCTCCAATTCATTGATCAAATTTTAGTGTGATTGGCTGGCTGCTCTCATTTTTGCTTTTTAGACGACCATTCCGGCTACAATCAGATTTCCATTGATCCTAAGGACCAAGAGAAGTCGACCTTCACTTGTCCTTATGGAACTTTCGCTTACCGCCGCATGCCTTTTGGTTTGTGCAACACACCGACCACTTTCCAGCGCTGCATGCTTGCTATTTTCTCTGATATGGTGGAGTGTTGTTTAGATGTTTTTATGGATGATTTTTCCATTTACGGTGTGTCATTTGAAGAATGTTTGCAAAATCTTGATAAGGTGTTGCAGAGATGTGAGGACACACATTTGGTCCTCAATTGGGAAAAGTGCCATATGATGTTAAATGAAGGCATAATGCTAGGACACAAGGTGTCCTGCAAGGGACAGGAGGTGGATCCAGTAAAGATTGAGGTTATTTCCAAACTACCTTTACCAAATACGGTGAAAGGGGTGTGGAGTTTCCTTCATCACGCGGGGTTTTATTACCGGTTTATCAAGGACTTTTTGAAAATAGCTAAGCCTCTATCGAAATTGCTTGAGAAAGATGTAGTTTTTAATTTTAATGATAAATGTCTGCATGCTTTTGAGGTACTTACAGAAATATTGATTTCTGCGTCGGTTGTTCAAACGCCGGATTGGACTAAGCCCTTCGAACTTATGTGTGACGCGTCGGATTTTTCCGTAGGGGCTGTTCTTGGGCAGCGTCTTGAGAACAAACCTACAATTATTTTTTATACGTCTAAAACTTTAAATGATGCCCAACTAAATTATACAACTAGTGAGAAAGAATTGCTTGTCATAGTTTTCACTTTCAAAAATTTAGGCAATATTTAGTGGGTTCTAAGGTTGTGGTGTGGACTGATCACGCCGCTATAAAATACTTAATGGAGAAGAAAGATGTGAAACCTAGATTGATTAGGTGGATCTTATTATTGCAAGAATTCGACATTGAAATTAAGGATAAGGCGGGCATTGAGAATGTGGTTGCATACCGCTTATCTCAGTTAGCGCGGGTTAATGAGAGTGATACTAACATACCCATTACCGAGACATTTCTGGATGAGCAAATTCTTTCAATTCAATCTACGGATCTTTGGTTTTTACATATTGTCAATTACCTTGCATGTAAGGAAATCCCCGATGATTGGACTTATCAAGAGAAAAAAAGGTTTTTCCATTCTTTGAGATATTATTTTTGGGATGACCCTATTCTATTGAGACAATGTAGGGATGGAATCTTGTGTAGGTGTGTACCATAAAATAAATATGATAATGTGCTTCGTCACTGTCATACACTACCCACCGGCGGTCATCATGCGAGTGCAAGGATGACGACCAAGGTGCTAGAGAGTGGCCTTTACTGTCCTACACTTTTCAAAGACACCTATGACTATGTGAGGTGGTGTGATTCTTGTCATAGGGTAGGTAATATTTCAAAATGGCAAGAGATGCCCCTCAATGTATTTCAAGAAGTTAAGGTATTTGATTTTTGGGGTATTGACTTCATGGGACCCTTTGTATCCTCTAATTCTAATTTATATATCTTGCTTGCTGGCGATTATGTATCAAACTAGGTAGTGGAAATACCTACAAGGACTAATGACTTTGTAGTAGTGTGCAGGTTCGTGAAGGATCATATTTTCTGCAGGTTTGGTGTGCCACAGATGATCATTAGCGATGGGGGCACCCACTTCACGAATCAGAAATTCACTACATTATTGAGAAAATATAGGGTTAAACACAATGTAGGTACCCCGTATCACCCGCAAACACAAGGACAGGTGGAAGTGTCGAACATAGAGATTAAGAAGATCATGGAGCACACAGTGGCCTCATTCAGGAAGAATTGGAGTGCGTTGCTACCGGATGCACTATGAGCATACAAGGCCGCATCTAAAACACATATATGCACTATGCCTTTTAGGTTGGTGTACGGTTGGGCCTGCCATTTTCTGGTAGAATTGGAGCACAAAGCACACTGGGCGCTAAGGAAATTGAATTTGAGCATGGATGAGGTAGGGAGAAAGAGAATGTTAGAGTTCAATGAGCTAGACAAGCTAAGGATGAATGGCTATGAGAACTCAAGGATCTATAAGGAGCAGACAAAGCAAATCCATGATCGCCACATTCAATTGCGAATATTCAAAAAGGGTGAGAGGGTGCTTTTATTCAATTCAAGGTTAAAGTTGCATCTTGGAAAATTGTGATCCCGCTGGAGTGGACCGTTTGTGGTAGAGGAGGTGTGACCCCATGGTGCTATCATGGTTAAGGATGGTGATAGAACATTCTTAGTAAATGGACAAAGATTGAAGAACTATTATGGGAAGTACTACACAAGGAAGGTGCATGAGGTTAAACTCATGGCGCTTAAGGAAGGATGAATAGCTTGATTTCATCTAGCCTAAGACGTTACAATAGGGTTCTTGTTGGGAGGCAACCCAACCATTGGTAGATTTCATTTCAATTTACTTTAGTAGAGCCTAAGACGTTAAAGTAGGGTGCTTATTGGGAGGAAACCCAACCATTGGTAGATTTCATTTCATTTACTTTAGTAGTTTTGTTTAATTTCATTTTTAGTGTAAAAATGATACCCTGATACGTTTGTTAACTATGCAGGACTGCTTGGGTGTTGATACCATCGACCCTTGTGTTGATGGTAGCGACAAGGGTGTAGAGCGGACACTACAGAAATTTTTCTCCGTCGATACTATCGATGGCCTCGTCGATAGTATTGACCACCCAACAGGTTGATCGACTCAAATTCTGGAGCAAGTCGATAGCATTGATCTCAAGGTCGATGCTCGTGAGAACCCTGAAGATTTTCAAAAAAAATTGTAGCAGAGATATCCATACCATCGATGGCCATGTCGATGGTATCGACCTGGCTTCAGAGAAAGTATGGTTCCACGTCTTCCGAGGACAAGGGTTGGCAACATAATTTGATGCCATCGACACCTCATCGATGGTATCGACGTGACACGTCAGCAATCTACGAGACGACATCAACGAAGCATGCCAAATCTGGAGGTCGATCCGTGGGACGGGTCGATACCATCGACCCTTGTCGATAATATCGACACGTCATTGATCTGGGCCCCCACATCTAGCAATCGACGACTGTTGATGACAGCGAAGAATGGATTGTGCTACATGTGTCGATAGCATCGACACCCCGTCGATGGTATCGACAGGGTACCAGGGACACCGACCTCAGATATAAAAGGAAGGGTTGTATTTCATTTTGCTTCACACCTTTAGAGTATTCTTCCTCAACCTCGACATTGAGCATTGACGAGCAGACGGAGACCTTCCCCGAGCATTCGGCGAGCTAGACGTCTTCCCCGAGTTCATCATTGACTCGGAGATCATCTTCTCCGACCTTCACTGATCTCTTTTTCCCTATCTTTTCTCTGTTCATCATGGTGAGGCATGGAGCATCATCTTCCTCATGCGCTACTCAAATGGAGATCGAGACATTCGTGCCACCACCACCGGGCTCCATTCCCCATTTGAGAATTGCACATCCTTCGGTGGACGTGACGAAGATCATCGACGAGTTAATGAAGCGGTCAATCGAGCCCACTCGTTACATTGATCGAGCCCTGATCTGAGACCTGGGCTTTGAGGACAACCTCAACTATGTCCTCCATGGCTAAGTTGGGAGGTTGCTACCGAGTGAGGAATGAATTCCCTATCATGTTGAGGGCCATCCTTTCTTTGGTGAGTGGCCGACATACAAGGAACTCATGGTAGAGTTTATGGCATCTCTCGACATTTGTGTCATGCCCAACGACCTCATCGCAATCGACTGTGAATGGATCAAGGGCCGAGTCTCCTTCCGGCTTTTCAACCGTAATTACACCATCACGCTCGAATAGTTCTACTCAGTCTACAACTGGTGGCATTCGCCCGAGCAGTACAGACGGCCAGACAATCGGGCTGACTATGATGAGATGTTCTCATAGTTGGTGACCGCACCGGTAGGAAAGACGCTTAGCTATCACAATGCAGCCGTCGCAGACTTTGAGCACCCGTTTGTGCGGGTTCTTCACCGTATGTTGTGTATTACTTTCTTTGCTCGTGGGGAGTTGTCGTTGAGCAAGTTCCAAGAGACAGACCTATTTTCCCTTTACAAGCTCCTGACGAGGCAAAAGCTCAACTGGGGTGTGTTCTTCTTAATGCACGTGATGGCAGTGAAGAGGAACACTAGACAAGCCCCTATTCACTTCGGGGGGCTTATCACGCCACTAGCCCTCTACCTTTGGCTAGATCTGTCCACACTCCATCCACTGGTAAGCCAGAACCCCGTCAATCTAGCCCATTTTCACCGCTCCAATCTTATTACACTCCGTGATTGTGTGGTATATGCTCATTGCCACATTAACAAGGAGTATCAGGAGCGCGTACTGCCAGACCCCGTCTTCAACCTCCAGCCAGGCCATCACTTCCGGTGGCCTATCATTGCCATTGAGGATTCTGAGGAAGAAGAGGACGTGGGAGACGACGACGATGCGGGAAATGACGATGAGGAGGAAGAGGAGGCTTTCACACCTCTTCGGTCATGAGTAGCCCTGAGGAAGCATTCACGCTTCTACCCGGGAGCTTCATCTTCATCTCAACCACTGCCACCACAGCCCTTCCACGACGGAGATGACCCATATTCTATGCAGGGGATGTATACCATGCTCCAGTCTATCCAGGAGTCCCAGCAGACCATGTAGTAGTCCCACCATACCGCTTTTTTAGGGATCTAGGATACGTAGAATAGGTTGTATGCAAATCAGCAGGTGATCTTTGAGAATGAACGCCAACTATTCGCCAACCAGCAGTAGGTCTACGACCGGTTGGGGAGGATAGAGCACCAACATCAGCCTTTCTACTATCATTACTGGAGCCAAGGCTACTTTGGGGGATATCCACATCCATTGCCTATGCCACCTTATGATCCGAGCTTTCAGTGGCAATATCCAGATTGGAACCCCCATACCCAACAATATCTTCCATTTCCGCCACCTAAGCAATAGAGGGTATCATTATTCCACCTTTTGAGGTTGTTTTTTACTATGAGGTCATAGTCGATTTCAAGCTTAGGGGGGGGGAGATGGAACCGTTTCTATCTTAGTTTTTATTTTTATTTTATCTTATTTTAGCACTTTTCTTAGTTTTTTTAGTTGCTTATTGTTTACAGCTTTCGAGGATCCACAGTCTATCTAGTGTAATCCGTGGATGTCTAATAGAAATGTATGTCATCTCTATGTTTGTCATATGGGGGAAATTTAAAATTTGAGCATTAATTTAAAAGCATTTTCAAGAAATTGTAAGCTTGCTTTTTTTGAAATTGAGCACCTAACTTATGAAAATAATTGGGTAGGTCAAATTTAAAATATATGATCATAACTGTACATCCTTATGGTTCAAGAAATGTGGATGGAATTGGATGTTGAGCCTAAACTAACCAAACGGTAACGACACTTTAATCATAAGTGAGAGAGAGAAACTCGTTGATTGATTGGTACACATGCCAATAAGGAGGGACATATAGTCTTTTCCAATGGTTTTGTCAATTAGTCTTGTGATCTATCCACCCACTTCATTCACACTCCACCGTAAGAATTGAGAGCACATTACAGTTTTCATCTTTTGATTGCATGCCATTTAGATAAGATTGCATTATAGCTAGATTTTGCATAAAAATAAAAAATGAAAGATGAAAAGAGATTTGTAGATTAGTCATGCATGTACACATTCTCAAGTGCATGCCATGGTAGTTGCATAATTACTTTCATTTAGTTGCATTTTGCATACTCTTGAACATATAGGACATTTTGTGCCTTACTTATTCTGAAAAATAAGAAATGCGGGGAACTTGTTTTATACTCTTTGAGAAGTGAATTGTAATGCATCAATGGTAGTAGCTATTTGAAAATAAGTCCGAGAAAAAAAACATAAAGTATTATAAATGTTTTCTTAGTTAAATTGAAAAAAAAAAGAAAAAACCAAGAAGGAATTGAAAAAAAAGGAAGAAAAAAGTAATAAAGTGAAATCAGAGGGAGAAAAGAACTTGTTTCACCTGCATAAAAGGAAGAATATGCACATGATGTAGTTTTGTAGACATTTCATCTCACATTGAGATGGAATAGTAGATCATGCATCACTCCACCTAAAATGTAGGCATTAGGTCATTTCCATACACATATGCATCCTTTAGGTCATTTATTTTTATTATTTTGCATGTTAAACTGTATTGTGCTTCCTCTTCTTCCACATCTGCCCATTTCATCCACATGTTGCTCAAAACAGTAGGCCACCCATGATTATCTCCTCATTCTTATATATCAAGAGATCTGCTTCCATGTAGATGGTAGTTAGGATATGAGCAACGTAGATACGAGATCACAAGATGCACTAAGCCTGAACTATAGGAATTTATTATATCAACAACCTTATTTGATAGTGTTCGTTGGTCTTGGGGTGGGCATCTCTCACGGACGATAATTGTCACCTTTAGGGTAGTTACCGCTCCGTGGTCAGTGAGGGCCAGTATGTGCCTTGCAGGAGGGAATCATTCTGAGATGTCTTTTATGCTAATATATTCTTTAGTTGACCCTCACAATTATATTCTGTAATTTTGTTGCTCGAGGACGAACAAAGTTCATGGTTCAAATTGTTTTTTTATTAATTATCATTCTCACGGTCATGACAGAGAGGTTTAGCCCTATCACAACAATCCTGCAGCTTATAGATGATGTTATAAACCTCTCCTTTTTTTGAGTGTTCCAAATGAGAATTGAACCAGTAATTTGTGGCTAAAAAACTGATAAAATTTACCAGTTGAGTCAATTGACAAGTACAACGGTTCAAAACATTGAGAAAAATGAGCATTTGAACCATTATCAAGGCGTATCACGCCTCTAACCATTTCTTTGTATTTCCTTTTTACGCTTTCGTATTTAACCACTATTCAAAGGGTAGAACCCCAAAGACAGAATTGAAACAGGCTATCACAACAACAATTTTTTTTTCTATACATATGCTTGCACACACATATTTACCAACACACAGATAGAAAATCAATATCATCTACCCAAGTTTCAGGGAAATTGCCTGAACTAAAACGTGTGAAGATATGTTGTGGGTGTGTGTGTACACATGTGTGTGTTGACCTAGGTGCAACGCAACACAATGGAAATATATTGCATAGATATCGAGACATCAGAAACTGCTTCCATCTGTCGCAAGAGTTTAATTACTGTTCCTTTTGAAGGAAGGAGTTTAATTACTTAGTATACTATTATCCCAGACGCCTATCCTATTGGAGGGCTCCTATAGAAAGATGGTAGGAGACCAATCAGAATTTTGTATAGTATTAAAGAATTCATTTTAATGCTGAAAAAATAATTTCTCTCTCCACTAATTTTTTTATGGGTTGGGTTTTTGTTCTCATTGGTTGTCCTATACAATAAGTATAAGAGGCCTCTTATACTACCAGTTTTGCTATGTTCCCGGCGGCATGATGAACTACTTATCATACCTCTTAACTACATATTTGCATAATTAAGTTTCTGAAACAAATATATACTTTTTTTAACCTCGTGCAATTTTAAAGAAAAGACAAGGAGGAACCGTACGTTTTAGGATATTATCTCGTGTGAAAACCTTATTGTTGCCTACCCTTTTCATGGTTTAATGGAAATCTAAGAAAAATAATCAAAATTATTTGGTACATCTTCTAGCCGGAACATTAAAACAACAAATAGCATTTAGGTAAAGTCAATGCCAATTTCACATGATAATTCGTATGATACGCAACATATGAAAGCAATAGCGATACCCATACACAGTAAGAAAGGAAACCCTAGCTGGATCGGAAAACGAATTACGTAAATTTTTACCTTGAAAGCGCATCGGGAGACAACCTCCTGGTACTTAGTACACCACGGTAAATTGGTTGGTAAGCTTCAACTAAAAATGCCCTATGCACCTTCTTCCCAGTTAAATATTCATAGTAGCTTCCCTATATGAGAGATGACCAAGCAGTCAGCATATATACACATATTCCACGAACACTAAACTGGATCAAAGCTATAATTTCTGCTTCAGACTGCTTAAGTTTGAGTTGTGTAGTTTTAATGGTTGGTAGCCTCTTCAGGTTTTGGCAGGCTTAGTGCCATTAGCATCATAGGGAAGCGAGATTCTTGTAATACAAGGAACCACGAGTGAACATGTGTGATAGGCATAGTCTCATAAGCAGATCAACCTATTGATGATTAGCTAATTGACATAGTCCAGATCACATGGGTGGAATCGCATCCATTGTGTCATGCTGCAGACCTACCATCTCTCAAACAACATGATTCCATAGGAAACTCACTTGGTTTACGCAATGTGATGCCAATATCATGTTTTTGGCTGCGACTCTGTATGCCAGCCGTCGCTCCCATAGTAGATGTCATTGGCAGTTCTCGTGGATGTCCTGCGATTGAAGTAGCGTCGAGGAAACATGACAGTTGGGCATAATGATAATGATGTAATGGTTGAGCGTACGAGAAGGATGGTTCCAAAAGTATGTGTTGGAAGTGATATTTGAAAGCATTACACTAAGATTTTAGGAAAAGAAATGACGGACAGAGATAAGTCAACAATATGTGAAGAGGAGATTCAGTAGATGTGCATAGCAAATCCAAATTACAGAGATGCAAAAGCACAAAATTGTATACCTTAGGTGATGGTAGCTTCGACTATGAGAAAGGGAAAGACAAATTTAGGGGTTTCGTAGACACCCATCATGTTGCAAGCCTCTGACCATGGTTTCCTCCTCACGGGAATAGCTTCAGCCAAGCAATACCAAGATACTATAATATGGAAAAGGAAAACACAAAAAAGACAACTGCTGGGTCATACAATTGCCGATTACGGCCATGATAGAAACTACGATGTTGTTAGAATTGTCCCACACCGCTGAGCTCTGGGAAAGGTCCTGGGCTTATAAGGTGTGTGTTCCCTTCACCCATTGCCAATTGGTTTTGGGTTGAATACCACACATTCTAATATGGTATCAGAGCGGACCCCATGAGACAAGTGTGAGGACCACATCCTACCTAAAAAAAAGAACAAGTGCAAGCACACAAAGTGGCTGCACTTGAGGGGGGATGTTAGAATTGTCCCACACCGCTGAGCTCTGGAAAAGGTCCTGGGCTTATAAGGTGCGTGGTCCCTTCACCCATTGCCAATTGGTTTTGGGTCGAATACCACACATTCTAATAGATGTGACCCCTATAGAACAAGATGGCAGCAGATCATGACGGCTATGATGGTTGTTGTTGTATAGAAACAATTACTTGAACCAGAAAAGAGACAATTCGAGGCCAAGCATCCAGACGTGCGCTGAAGAATAGGAGACGAATCACATCATGACTCTAGGAATCTAGAGAAGCCGCATGTCAGACCATAGTATGAGATGGAAGTCATCAGTTGATGGACACAAGGCAATGCAGGATGGTATGGAAAGAAGAAATCAAGCAGCAGCAACGGCTGAGCGGAGAAGAAACATCAGCCTTGTCTAGGGATATGGAGAATGACTAGGTGGAAGGATTGTGAGAAAAAGACTTTTTTGCATGATGTGTTTTGTAGAGTGGTAGAAGGGTCAAAATATGTCAAAAAAGGATGCAAAAATTGCGAGTGAACATGTGTGATAGGCATAGTCTCATAAGAAGACCAACCTATTGATGATTAGCTAATTGACATAGTCCAGATTACATGGCTAGAATCGCATCAACTGCATCATGTTGCAGCCCTGCCATCACTCAAACAAAATGATTCCAGCGACAACTCGCTTGGTTTTCGCAATGTGATGCCGATATCCTATTTTTGGCTGCCACTCTGTATGCTAGCCGTCGCTCCCATAGTAGATATCATTGGCAGTTCTCGCGGATGTGCTGTGATTGAAGTAGTGCCGAGAAAATAGAATAGTTGGCCTTAATCAGAATGGTGTAATGGTTGAGCGTAGGAGAAGGATCGTTTCAAAAGTATATGTAGGAAGTGGTATTTGAAAGCAATTACAGAAAGGTTTTAGGGAAAACAATCACGTACAGAGATAAGTCAACAATCTGTGAAGAGAAGATGCAGTAGATGTGCATAACAAGTTCAAATTATAGAGATGTAAAAGTACAAAATTGTATACGTACGATGATGGTAGCTTTGACTTTGAGAAAGGGAAAGGCAAATTAAGGGGTTTCGTGGACACCCCTCATGTTACAAGCCTTCGACCATGGTTTCCTCCTCATGGGGATAGCTTGAGCCAAGCAATACCAAGATACTTTAACATGGAAAAGAGAAACACAGAAAAGACTACTGACGATTGCCAGAGTGGCAAACTTGGTCGTACAATTACAGTTTACGGACAAGATAAAAACTACGACGTGACCCCTACAGAACAAGATGGATGTAGATCACAACGGCTATGATGGTTGTTGCTATATATATAGAAACCATTAGTTGAACCACAAAAGAGAAAATTTGAGGTGAAGCATTCAAGAATGTGCTGAAGAACAGGAGACAAACCACATCATGACTCTAGGGATCTACTGAAGACGCATGTCGGACCATAGTATTAGATGGATGTCATCGGTTGATGGATACGAGGCAATGCAAGAGGGAAAGTATAGAAAGAAGAAATCAAGCAGCAGTAACGACTGAGCGGAGAAGAAACATCATCCACATCTAGGTTTAGGCTATAGAGGATGACTGGGTGGAAGGATTATGAGAAAAATACTTTTTTGCATGATGTGTTTTGTACCGTGGTTAAGGAGGGGTGAAAATATATGTCAAAAAAGAGATGTGAAAATTGTAATTGAACATGTGTAATAGGCATAGTCTCTTAAGCATGCCAGCCTATTGATGATTAGCTGGTTGACATAGTCCATATCACATTACTGGAATCGCATCCACTGCATCATGTTGTAGCCCAGCCATCGCTCAAACAACATAATTCCAGCGGCAACTCGCTTGGTTTATTCAATGTGATGCCAATATCCTATGTTTGTTCGCCACTCCGTATGCTAGCCGTTGTTCCCGTGGATGTGCTGTGATTAAAGTAGTGCTGAGGAAACAAGACAGCTGGCCTTAATCATAATGATGTAATGGTTGAGCGTATGAGAAGGATGGTTCCAAAAGTATATGCAGGAAGTGATAGTTGAAAGAAATTACAGAAAGATTTTAGGGAAAGCAATGACAGACAGAGACAAGTCAACAATCTGTGAAGAGGAGATGCAATAGATGTGCAAAACAAATCCAAATTATAGAGATGACAATGTTCAAAATTGTATACCTACGGTGATGGCAGCTTCTACTATGAGAAAAAGAAAGACAAATTAAGGGGTTTCGTAGACACCCATCATGTTGCAAGCCTTGGACCATGGTTTCCTCCTCATGGGGATAGCTTGAGCCAAGCAATACCAAAATGCTTTAACATGGAGAAGGGAAACACAGAAAAGACCACTGACTATTGGCAGAGTGGCAAACTTGGTCGTACAATTGTAGTTTATGGCCAGGACAGAAACTATGGCGTGACCCCTACTGAACAAGATGGTAGCAGATCATGATGCCTATGATGGTTGTTGTTGTATAGAAATCATTACTTGAACCCTAAAAGAGGCAATTCGAGGAGAAGTATTCAAGCATGTGTTGAAGAACAGGAGACAAACCACATCATGAGTCTAGGGATCTAGAGAAGCCGCATGTCAGACCATAGTATGAGATGGAAGTCATTGGTTGATGGACATGAGGCAATGTTGGAGGACAAGTATGGAAAGAAGAAATTAAGCAGCAGCGATGGCTAAGCGGAGAAGAAACATCAGTCGCTTCTAGATTTAGGCTATAGAGGATGATTGGGAGGAAGGATTATGAGAAAAAGATTTTTTTATATGACGTGTTTTGTAGAGTGGTAAAGGAGTTGTGAAAATATATGTCAAAAAAGATATGCAAAAATTGTTATTGAACATGTGTGATAGGCTTAGTCTCTTAAACAGACCAACCTATTGATGATTAGTTGGTTGACATAGTCCAGATCACATTGTTGGAATCGCATCCACTGCGTCATGTTGTAGCCCTGCCATCGCTCAAACAACATGATTCCTGCGACAACTCGCTTGGTTTATGCAATTTGATGCCAATATCCTATTTTTGTCCACCACTCTGTATGCTAGTCGTCGCTCCCATAGTAGATGCCATTGGTAGTTCTCACAGATGTGTTGTTATTGAAGTAGTGTTAAGGAAACAGGACAGTTGGCCTTAATCTTAATGATGTAATGTAGGGGTGAGCATTCGGTTAATTCAGTCGGTTATAGTTAATTCAGTTCGGTTAAACGGTTAATTTGTGGTTTGAGATTTTAACCATTAATCTAACCAAATTGAGTCGGTTAATTTGGTTATTATCCAACCGGTTAATGGTTAATTTGGTCGGTTAATTTGGTTAACTAAATAACACTCGTGTAATAATATTATTTGAAATACTCATAGAATTTGGGACAATTGTTATATTATGTAGTATTTTTGTAAATTTAATTCTATATGGCTCGTAAAAACTTGATTATTATATATATGGGGAAGTATTTTGAAATAAAAGTACAACTATATATGTATATATGCATGCATAGGATATTATTTATCAATAAATTCTAACTATTCGGTTAATTCGGTAAATCAAACTAAAAATATCTTTAACCGTCAGATTAACCATTTAACCGATTAACCAAAATAAATTAACCAAATTAATCGAATTAACCAAATTGACCCAATAAAATTAACCATTCGATCGTTCGGTTAATCGGTTATTAACCAAATTCTGCTCACCCCTAATGTAATGGTTGAGCGTACGAGAAGGATGGTTCCAAAAGTATATGTAGGAAGTGATTTTTTAAAGCAATTACACAAAGATTTTCGGGAAAGTAATGACGAACAGAGATAAGTCAACAATCTGTGAAGAGGACATGTAGTAGATGTGCATAACATATCCAAATTATAGAGATGATAAAGTAAAACATTGTATACCTACGGTGATGGTAGCTTCGACTATGAGAAAGGACAAGACAAATTAAGGGGTTTTGTAGACACCCATCATGTTGCAAGCCTTCAACAATGGTTTCCTCCTCATGGGGATAGCTTGAGCCAAGCAATACCAAGATACTTTAACATTAAAAATGAAAACACTGAAAAAACCACTGACTATTGCCAGAGTGGAAAACTTGTTTTATGATTGCAGTTTACGGCCATGAAAGAGACTACAGCGTGACCCCTATAGAACAAGATGGCAGCAGATCATGACGACTATGAAGTTTTATGCTGTATCGAAACCATTAGTTGAACCATAAAAGAGACAATTCAAGGCGAAGCATTCTAGCATGCACTAAAGTACAGGAGACGAACCACATCATGACAGTAGGGATCTAGAGAAGCCGCTTGTTAGAACATAGTATGAGATGGAAGTCATCGGTTGATGGACACGATGCAATGCAATGACGACTGAGCGAAGAAGAAACATCAGCCACGTCTAGCTTTAGGCTATAGAGGATGACTAGGTGCAAGGATTATGAGAAAGACTTTTTGCATGATGTGTTTTGTAGAGTGGTAAAGGAGGGGTGAAAATATACGTCAAAAAAGGGATGCAAAAATTGTGATTGAACATGTATGATAGGCATAGTCTCATAAGTAGACCAACCTATTGATGATTAGCTGATTGACATAGTCCAGATGACATGGCTAGAATCGCATCCACTGCATCATGTTGCAGCCCTGCCATCACTCAAACAACATGATTCCAGTGGCAACTCGCTTGGATTACACAATGTGATGCCAATATCATGTTTTTGGCTGCCACTCCATATGTAGTTATCGCTGCCATAGTAGATGACATTGGTAGTTCTCACAGATGTGATGTGATTGAAGTAGTGTCAAGGAAACATGACAGTTAGTCTTAATCATAATGATGTAATGGTTGAGAATACGAGAAGGATTGTTCCAAAAGTATATGTAGGAAGTGATATTCGAAAGAAATTACAAAAAGATTTCAGGAAAAGAAATCACGGATAGAAATAAGTCAACAATCTGTACAGAGGAGATGCAGTAGATGTGTATAAATCCAAATTCTAGAGATGCAAAAGTATAAAATTGTATACCTACGGTGTTGGTAGCTTCGACTATGAGAAAGGGAAAGACAAATTAAGGGTTTTCGTTGACACCCATCATGTTGCAAGTCTTTGACCACGGTTTCCTCCTCATGGGGATAGCTTGAGCCAGGCTGTTATGACTCACTCTGAGTTTAACTAGTAAGTACAGTGATTAGTGCATCACCATGTTGATTAAGTTAAGATAAGTGTTCAAGATGTGATTAGTGTTTTGATCAGGTTGAGACAAATTAGTTAGTATGTTTTCAAGCTTTGAGGTTGTAATGGATCTCTTTCTTGAGAGTTTGCAAAAGAAATCGCTTGAATCGGACCCCTGAGGCAAAAGTTATGGCATTTTCAAGTTTCTTGGGATGAAGCTGCAATTTACCCATTAATAGATGTGTTACCCCCCTTTCTCTTATCCCCTCTTCCACCCCACCCCCGATCGGTGCAAGGCACCGCTTGAGCAGTGCCTGCCCGAACAACAGAGGGAGAGGAGCGGGGGCCGATTAGGGCTTCATAGAGCTGAGTTGCAGGGCGCTTTGCTTCTTCCTTCTTCGTCCACCTTCCTTCTTCTTCCTCCTCTCTTCCTCGCCCAACAGCGGCCCCAACCAGCTAGGGCACCGGCCGGCCAGTAACAACAGTGCGGCCAGCTGCAGCGGCGCGGCCAGAGACCGTTTTGGCGCAGCTAGCACCTCATAATGCCGCCCTCGACTGCGGCCACGAGGTCAAAGCTCGAATCTGCAGCTCCCAGTTGTGATTAGGACCCAACCAAGCTTCCCCTCTCCTTATTGTGCACGAGATGGAGTTTCTGCTTGCAGCAGGTTTGAAACCATGGTAGAATCGAGGTTGAAGACGACCCCGCTGATGCCCGGAAGCAAGCTCTGGGCGGATTTCCGTTTAATTTCGGCCACCTCGATCCTTTGTGAGTAGAATCTCACTCACTAAGGGTCTGATTGGTTCGCTGTAAATGGACTAAGAAACATGAGAACTGAACTTACGGGACATATTTTTAGTGATTGGTTTTCAGTAACTGAAAAAACTCAATTTCTCAGAGTTTCCTGGAGTTCCCTGAGTATAAATAGGGGTTAAGTTTACGACTTCCGGGAAAAAAGACAGGAAAATGACTTTCTGTCTGCTGCGTTCCTGTGACGGCTCACGAAGTCTCGCTCCCGTGACGGCGCACAAAGTCTCGCGACTGCGTAGACAGTCTGAGACCTAGCGTTTCAGCAATCTGCTTGAGAAGACCATCATCGGTGGCGCTGCGGCAATATTCTTGAGAAGAGCATCGTCGGTGGCGTTGCGGCAATATTCTTGAGAAGAGCATCATCGGTGGGATTATTTGGTAGACGGGATCCTCTCTACTGCCAAAAAGTACACGGTAATTCTGCATACTCATCCTCAATCTGCGGACAACTTTAATTGTGTGCGTCAATAGAAAATTGTGCTCCTATCTTCCAACCTTCTATTGCGTGTCTTACAACCTAATATGATGATTCCTAGTCAATGGTCTTTGTATATTTTATTTTAAGAATGTGATTGTGATTCATCATTGAATCTTTTATTAGTAATATGCAATGGTAATAGCGTTAACTTTCTGATCGACAAGCTACTCACTATATATTAACTTATTTAATTTAATGATTGTGCATAGTACAAGATTTGTTTGTATATAACGTTGAGATCACCATATTGGTTTTAGTCTATTTCTCTTCTTTTACCCATTAGATATAGTTTTTAACTAAAAAAATTGCACCTTGCATATAGGTTGCCTTCATATCTTAGCTCTTTACAACATAGGAGTTTAACTATAAACAATCAAACATCAATTATTTGTCCTCTATAATACAATTGATTAGAATATGCTTATATAGAGATAATTCCTAGCATTAATATAGTTGATTTATTTTCGGATGTAGATGGTTGTTGATATTGACTTTGAGGAAAATCAACAACTAAGTGTGATCATGATATTGATGATCATGAATATCTTGATCAAGAAGCACCAACAAAATTATCCAAAACTCTCAAAATCTTATAGACTCAAAGATAAGCCTACATCTACAGTAATGAACCGAATTTTTCTAGGAACTGATAATAGTTGCCTTCAAGAAATGAGAATGCGAAGATTAACATTTTTCAGACTATGTAATATGATGAGGCAGCGTGGTCTCTTGCATGATGCATTAAACATGTATGTCGAAGAACAAATGGCAATTTTTCTAAGCATAGTAGGTCAAGGTACACTGCAACGTGGGATTTCAAATGCCTATGATAGATCGCAAGAAACTGTGAGTTGTTATTTCAATAAATGCTTATATGCCATTGGTTGCCTATGTGATGAGTACATAAAACTCCTCCAGTAACTACTCCCCTTGAGATTATGTCTCGGCCAAATAAATATTTCCCATATTTCAATGTAAGTACACTAACACATTTATATTAAGATTATAAAGAAACAACTTATTTGTGAATATGTTGTGTGTAGGATTGTGTAGGGGCAATAGATGGCACACACATTGCTGCTACATTGTAGTACTATCTCCATGAAATGGATGATTTCAGTTAGATTTGTGTTTTCACGGGTAATAGCGATTACCCAAGTGTCGTGCAGTCTTGGCATCGCCTGACTTTTTATTGTAAGTTTCTCTTCTTCACGCTTTGCATGATCCCAGTTTATTAACTGATTTGTACGATTTGGATTGTTTAAATTTACACGGTTGATAAAATCCTAATTTGCTCAATTTAAGAGATTGAAGACAGTGGCATGACTTACTTTGTACACGACCCTAGGGTTACATTAGTTGTACGGTTTGGGTATAAACTCAGGATGTACGATCCTAGTAATTTAAAGGTTGTGCATTTTCAAAGAAAAAGATGATGACCTGCAACGTTTCAATGGACACATGTTTGCACGCTCCCTGTTTTAGTTAATGTACGTGGTTTAGTATTAACACGAATTGGCATGTTTCTCAAAGATATCATTAGAAATTATCAGTTATTATTAATAATACTTGCCATGATAAGTAATTAACTCTTAATTAAGTTATGTGATGCACAACTCAGGATTAGGGTTGATGTGCACGTTTTCCAAGAAAGCACAAATAATTTACAGGTGCAAATGGCGATTACTCGTATGTCAAGTAATTAACTCTTATCAGTATATTAAGAAGTTCAATTGTATGATTCTCGTGTATAAGTGCCAAATAGACATGTATTCTGTTTAGTTAAGAATTTCAGTCTGCCTGCATGTATAGTATGTTGTTTACTCAGTATATTATAGTGTTTTAAATATACTGCTTTGCCAAGTTTAGAATTATATACATGTTGTATTATAAACTTCAAAAAATAGACGCGGTACCATAGAGATACCAGAGACAAGTATAAATAAGAAAAAGATACAATATAGTAAGAGCTTTCCAAGAATAATAAAACAATAGACTTAGGAGCCCTGAACACTGTAGATTCCCTATGAGAGTTCTACGTCGTAGGGATGAAATGACCTAACCCTGGCAGTGTTCAATATACGGGGGTCAGAACATACTAATAGGTGGTAAGAGGGACGAAGCCCTAGTAGAAGTCTCCTTAAAATACAACATGTAGTGTCCAACATCAACCAGAGGTCCTGATGGCACTAGAGTACTAGAAAAGCCAATAGGTGGCTTGACTCTCTACTTGTGTGCTCAGGTCAAAGGAGGAGTCTGGTTTTACGGCCCATAGGTGTGTCGATGCCAGAGAGCCATTTTCCTGTTGCAGACCAGCGACGTTGTTAGGCTTAGCATCCCAGGTGTGTCAACTAAGTCTTGTACGGTGAGATCGTATTTCATTACGATTCTTCATATATAGAGTACATTGCATATGATCAGGACATAAGCTAAAATATGATAATATACATTTTAAAGAGTTTTTATAAGTAAGAAAGGCTAAGAAAGATTCGAGTACAATTTCACAACAGTTGTTCTTTAAATGTAATTTTGGCATTCTATATTATTTAACTGTATTGTTTTAGATCTGCTCAGTGTAGTAATTCATGTATTTTATTTCAGTTTAATAAACATAAAATGAGCTATTTGCAAGGGTTGGGTGAAATTCTATTCACTGAGCCAATAGCTCACCAACCTACTGAAAATGTTTTTTAGGTCAACGTCAGCCTGAGGAAGCTGAAGGATCTGATCACCCAGGCTCTTTGAAAGTAGTTCATAGTTAGAATAGAGGTCTCTTAGTCCTTTCCCCTCGGTCCTTGGGGCATGTGGTGTGGTAGAGAGAGAATGTAATGTAATATGCAATATAGTTTTAAGTTATCTGTTGTGCTTTATATTCCGCATGAAAAATGTAATATGTTGTGTAAATCTACTTTACCTACCTAGTAAAGTAAATAGTAGTTGCTTCCGCCGTTTAGTAAGATTTCAGTTTATTCAAAGTTATAAGATTTTCCTTTAAGTTAATTTTTAAGTGATTAAGAAAAGAAAAAATCAAGGGTGGTTTACTAAGGTTGACTCTTCAGTCTTTGGGGTCATTAGATATGGCACAGGGATCAGGGCATCACAATGATTGGGATCAAAGACTAGGTTGAGTACGTAGTTACTCTAAGTCAAGGTCAGGGGACGATAAGAGACTAATAGGATTAGGATTTAGGTGTTTTCCTTATAACTACAATTTTCTAATAGGAAGTGTTCTGTTGTACTATTGCAGATAGCAGGAAGAGGATGTGGCCATGAGGACCAAGCTGAGAGCCACATTGGACCTAATCCTCAGGTGATGGGTCTTGGTGGTGCAGATGATGTGGATGAGGCATCAAGAGTGTACATGATGTTTCTTGAGACCAGGGAAAAGTATAAGATGGAGAGGCGAGCTTCTATCTCGAGCAGCAAGGATCTGATGAGATCCTATGAGATGGTTAAGAAACTTGGAGGTACCGAGTTCGTTGGAACTATGGACCCTGCAGTGGCAGATGAATGGCTGAGACAGATAGAGAAAGTGTTCCGTCTGATGGAGCTGTCTGAGGAAAGACAAATCAGTAACACAATTTATTTGCTTAAAGGTGATGTAGAGCTCTGGTGGCATGGAATGGAAAATAAAGGAGAAACACGGTATGGATTGGAAGGATTTCGTTGATGAATTCCACCTTAAGTACTACCCACCTACCTTTTTAAGTGAGAAGATAAGACAGCTGCAGAACAACAGACAAGGGAATATGTCAGTGGGAGATTACGAGGCATATTTCACCAGGTTGGTAAATTTCTTCCTACAAATCGTCCCATACGACGTGGAGAAGTGTAGAAGATTCAAGGATGGATTGAGGCCCGAAATCTGGCATAGTATATCTGTAGTTGGCCAAAGAGAAAGAGAGAACTTCAGAGAGTTTCTTGAGGCAGCAAGACGTGTAGAGGAGTCTGTGAACGCTGATAAACACTATGAGAATAGAAAGAGATCTGAAGACTTTGGAAGAGGACAAGCTAGTAGTGGACACCGAGGAGGTGGTGGTGGTTTCTTCTCAAAGCTTGGACATAGATTTGACTGTTACAGTAAACAAGGATCTGAAGATGTGATATCTTCTCAGAGTAGGGGAGGTTCCAGTCCAACGAGATGGAATAGTACATCAAGCGGAAGGTCTTCTGGATCATCAGCCTCAGGGACAAGTCCTCGAAGGAGATAGATATCGATGTGTGATATTTGTGGAAAGCCGCACTTCGGTCAGTGTTGGGGTGTAGATTTTCAGGGATGTCACATTTGTGGATAGGTGGGACACTTTAGAAGGCAATGTGCCCAGTTACAACAAGTGGCAACATAGGGTTCCCAGTTATAGTACCAGATTGTTCCGAGACAGGCTCCAACTGGAGGGGTGGGTTCTTCAGTGGCTTCATGTTTGTGAGGAGGAGGGGCACCCAGTGGAAAGGAAGGACAACAGGGACATCATGGGAGAGGTAGATCTTCAAGACACTTCTTCTCACTAACACAACAAGAAGGTATTTTTTCTTCCTGAGTAATTACAGGAGAAATGATTTTCTTTAATAGCATTTCAATTATAGTTTTAATAGATTCAGGTGCTACTCACTCATTTATACACAGTTCTTTAGCTGATGAGCTTAACATGTTAACCTAGGAGTTACTGTTTGAGTTGTTGTTGAGGGTTCTGTTAGGTGAACCGACAGTGTTGATGGAGTTTTGTCCCAGATGTTTTTTGACTTTTGGTGGTTACACCATTGTAGTTGACCTTATACCCCTAGATGTTAACTCTTTTCAAGTTATCTTGGGTATGGATTGGCTAGAGACGTATCGAGTTTAACTCGACTGTTAGAAGAAGGAGGTTGTCTTTCAACGGGGTGGATTTTCTTGTGTCTTTTTTGGAGATAGGAAAGTGTTGCCTACGTGTGTCATATTAGTCACTATAAGATGTTGCAGAAAGGTTGTGAGTTGTTCATGGCACATGTAGTAGATACTAGAGCAGATAAGAACACAGTCAACCTATGGGATGTTCCAGTGGTCTGTGAGTTCCCAGATGTTTTCCCAGATGAGTTGTCGGGTCTACCTCCTGAAAGAGATATAGACTTTGAGATCCAAGTGTTGCCAGGTAGTCACCCTGTAGCGCTTCCAGCCTACAGAATGGCACCTGCAGAGTTGTCGGAACTAAAGATCCAGTTACAGGAGTTACTGGATAAGGGTTTCATTCGACCTCGTTCATCGCCATGGGGAGATCCAGTCTTATTTGTGAAAAAGAAAGATGGTACTATGAGGTTATGTATAGACTACAGATAGTTGAATAATATCACCATCAAGAATAAGTATATGTTGCCAAGGATAGATTATTTGTTTGATCAGTTGCATGGAGCGATGATCTTTTCTAAGATAGACTTGAGATTTGGATATCATCAGTTGAGGATAAAGGCTTCAGATATTCCTAGGTCGGCTTTCAGAACAAGATACAAGCATTATGAGTTTCTAGTGATGTCGTTTGGACTGACTAATGCCCCAACAGCTTTCATGGATATGATGAATCGGATTTTTAAGCCGTTCTTGGATCAGTTCATAGTGGTTTCATAGATGACATTCTGATTTATTCCAGAGACGATGAGCAGCATGAGCAGCATCTGAGGATAGCATTATAGTTGTTGAGATAGCACCAGTTATATGCTAAGTTCAATGAGTATGAGTTCTAGTTAGCTGAGGTGTCTTTTCTTGGACATGTCATCTCAGCAGATGGAGTAAGTGTTGACCCGAAGAAAGTCGAGTATGTTCTACAGTGGGAGCATCCTAAAACTCATACTAAGATCAAAAGCTTCTTAGGATTGGTAGGTTACTATAGGAGGTTCATCCAGAACTTCAGTGTTGTAGCGTCACCTCTGACACGCTTAACGAGAAAGGATGCACCATTTGTCTGGTCAGACAACTGTGAAAAGAGTTTTCAGATCTTGAAGAAGAGGTTGACTACAACACCAGTGTTGATCATGCCTGAGGCAGATAAAGGCTACATAGTGTTTTGTGATGCTTCAAGGAGAGGTTTAGGTTTTATGTTGATGCAGGAAGGAAAAGTAGTAGCTTATGTATCTAGACAACTTAAGAAGAGTGAGGAGAATTACCCGACACATGATCTGGAGTTAGCTGCAGTAGTTCATGCTCTTAATACATGGCGTCACTATCTTTATGGTGAGGCGTGCTAGGTGTTTACAGATCATAAGAGTTTGAAATATATCTTCACCCAGAAGGATCTGAATGTTAGACAATAGTTATGGTTAGAATTGATCAAGTATTATGAAGTGATGATAGATTATCATCCTAGAAAAGTGAATGTGGTAGCAGATGCCCTGAGAAGGAAGTCAAGTTCAACAACTGATGTATTTTCTATGGCATGTTTTTGGAGAGACCTGCTAGTAGAGATTTGGAAGTTGAACTTAGACTTAGGAGTGATAGAACAGAGTGGTTTGATTGCACAGATCCAAGTCATGCCTACCTTTTATGACCAGATCAAGGAACTACAGTAGAGTGATAATGAGTTACAGTAGATCATGCAATACATGATAGAGGGAAAAAGACCAGAGTTCAGGTTTTCAGATTATGGTATGTTGTATCAACATGACAGGTTGTGTGTACCTAGAAATAGTGATTTGAAAGAACAAATTGTTGAGGAAGTGCATGCATCAATGTACGTTATGCATTGAGGCAACACTAAGATGTATAGGAATCTTAAGGTGTTGTACTGGTGGTCAAGTATGAAGAAAGATGTAGCTGAGTACATGGCTTGGTGCAGTGTGTGCCAACAGGTTAAGACTGAGCATCAGAAACATGTAGGTACCTTGCAATCTCTCCCTATACCAGAGTGGAAGTGGGAACATATCACAATGGATTTTATGGTAGGGTTTCCCAAGACATCTAGAGGTTGTGACTCGATATGGGTAATTGTGGATAGACTAACTAAGTTAGCTATTTTTCTTCCTGTTAAGTCAACCTTTGATGTCTCAAAATTGGATAAGATATACGTGGATGAGATAGTCAAGTTGCATGGTATCCCAATTTCAATAATATTAGATAGAGATCCTAAGTCCACATCTAGGTTTTGGAATCAGTTACATCATGCTTTAGGCACAAAGTTGAGATTCAATATAGCTTTTCACCCACAGACGGGTGGTCAATCAGAGAGGACCATTGAGACTCTTGAGGACATCCTAAGAGCATGTCTCCTACATTTCAGAGGAAGTTGGGAAGAACACTTGAGCCTTATAGAGTTTGCATACAACAATAGTCACCATTCTAGTCTTGGTATGTCTCCTATGAAGCTTTGTATGGCAGAAAGTGTAGATCACCCATATGTTGGTACAAGGTGGGTGAAAAATAGATTCTTGGACTAGAGATAGTGGATTTGACTATAGAAAAGATTAAAGTGATCGGAGAACAGTTGAAAGCTGCACAGGATAGGCATGATAGTTACACTGAGAAGAGACATAGACCTCTGGAGTTTGAGGTTGGTCATGATGTGTATCTGAAAGTTTCACCATGGAAAGGAGTGTTGAGGTTTGGCCAGAGGCAAACTGACTCATAGGTTTATGGGCCCATATTCGGTCATTGAGAGGATTGGACATGTAGCCTATAGGTTCAATTTTCCATCCGAGTTAGCTAATTTATATGATGTGTTTCATGTATCGATGCTGAAGAAGTGTTACCTTAGTACAGAGAAGATAGTGGACCCAGAACCTACACAACTCAAAAAAGATGTGTCCTATGTTGAAGGACCGGTACAAATAATTAATCAGAGGATCAAGAAGCTCAAGAATCGAGAGATGTTGTTGGTGAAAGTTCTATGGAGAAACAATAACCTAGAGGAAGCCATGTAGGAGCTTGAGTCAGAGATGTGTAACAAGTTTTCTTTTCTCATTTAGGAATTTCAGGATGAAATTCTTATAAGGGAGGGAGATTGTTATGACTCACTCCGAGTTTAACTAATAAGTACAGTGATTAGTGCATCACCATGTTGATTAAGTTAAGATAAGTGTTCAAGATGTGATAAGTTCTTTGATCAGATTGAGACAACCTAGTTAGTATGTTTTCAAGCTTAACTTTTGCCTGGGAGGTCCGATTCAAGCAATTTCTTTTGCAAACTTTCAAGAAAGAGATCCATTAAGTCAGTGGTCTTTTCTTTGTTTCCCTTTTCCATGTTAAAGTATCTTGGTATTTCCTGTGTGACGCCCCGATCGCCGTGCCATCTCTAATGACCCTGAAGATCGGAGAGTCAACCTTGGTAAACCACCCTTAACTTTTTCTTTTCTTAATCACTTAAAATTAACTTAAAGGAAAATCTTATCACTTGGAATAAATCGAAATCTTACTAAACTACGGAAGCAACTACTATTACTTTACTAGGTAGGTAAAGCAGATTTACACAACATATTACATTTTTTATGCGGAATATAAAACACAACAGATAACTTAAAACTAAACCTCATATTACATTACATTCTCTCTCTACCACACCAGATGCCCAAGGACCGAGGGGAAAGGACTAAGAGACCTATATTCTAACTATGAACTACCCTCTAAGAGCCTGGGTGATAAGATCCTTCAGCTTCCTCATGCTGACGTTGATCTGAAAAACATTTTCAGTAGGTTCATGAGCTACTGGCTCTGTGAATAGAATTTCACCCAACCATCGTAAATAACTCATTTTATGTTTATTAAACTGAAATAAAATATAAGAATTACTACACTGAGCAGATCTAAAACAATAAAGTTAAATAACATAGAATGCTAAAATTACATTTAAAGAACAACTGCTATGAAACTGTACTCAATTCTTTCTTAGCCATTCTTACTTATAAGAAACTCTTTAAAACTTATATTATCATATTTTAGCTTATGCCCTGATCATATGCAGTGTACTCTACATATGAAGAATCATAAAGAAATATGATCTCACCGTACAAGATTTAGCTGACACACCTGGGAGGCTAAGCCTGACAACGTTGTTGGTCTGTAACAGGAAAATGGCTCTCTGGCCTCGGCACACCTATGGGCTGTAAAACTGGACTCCTCCTCTGACTTGAGCATAGAGTTCGAGATTCAAGCCACTTATTGGCTTTTTGTACTCTAGTGCCACCAGGACCTCTGGTTGATGTTGGATACTACATGTTGTATATTAAGGAGACTTCCACTAGGGCTTCGTCCCCCGTACCACCTGTTAGTACGTTCTGACCCCCGTATACTGGACACTGCCAGGGTTAGGTCATTTCATCCCTATGGCGCAAACCTCTCATAGGTAATCTACGGTGTTCAGGGCTCCTAAGTGTATTATTTTATTATTCTTGGAAAGCTCTTACTATATTGTATCTTTCTCTTACTTATACTTGTCTTTGGTATCTCTATGGTACCACCTCTATTTATTTGAAGTTTATAATACGTCATGTATATCATTCTAAACTTGGTAGAGTAGTATATTCAAAACACTGTAATATACTGAGTAAACAACATACTATACATGCGGGCAGACTAAAATTCTTAACTAAACAGAATACATGTCCATTTGGCACTTATACACTAGAATCATGCAAATGAAATTCTTAATATACTGATAAGAGTTAATTATTTGACATACGAGTACTCATCATTTGCACCTGTAAATTATTCATGCTTTCTTAGAAAACGTGCACATCAACCCTAATCTTGAATTGTGCATCACATAACTTAATTAAGAGTTAATTACTTATCATGGAAAAAATTATTACTAATAACTGAGAATTTCTAATGATATCTTTGATAAATGTGCCAATTCATGTTAATACTAAACCACGCACAAGAACTAAAATAGGTAGCATGAAGTATACTTGTTGAAGGGTAGTACTGGCCAGTGGTGGGCCATAGAAGAGGAGAAAAGGCCGGGAGTTGTGATAGGATGGGAGGAGTTTTAGAGGGAATTTGTTAGTCGATATTTTCCAAAGACCTACCTAGATGAGAAAATCTCTCAGTTTGAGAAGATTTTCTAGGGAGCTATGACTATCAATTAGTATGAATCAAAGTTTATGGAACTTTTGAGGTTCTTCCCGCACATGGAAGCAACAGATAAGGAAAGGATCCAAAGATTTGAGAAGGGTCTGAGTACAGAGTTGACTACTACACCATCAACCTTGGAGAACATGGAAAGGTTTTCCACCTTTGTGGAATATGTCTGGAGGATTGAGAGGTCTTCCATAGAGAAGCGTGAAGCTAATGCTAAGAAGCGACCTATATAGTTTCAAGGGCAATCATCTGGAGGCTTTAAGAAACCAAGGTTTTTCCCACCACTGTCACAACTAAGGTCAACCTTCACTAAGACAAGATCACATGCACCATCACAGTGGACCCCGAGTTAGGGTAGAGGTCACAATTTTCCACTGACTGGAGCCCACAATACCTCATCAGTTTTAGTGACAGGGCCGTTTAGGCCATATCAGGACACCAGAATATGTTACAAGTGTGGGAAAGTGGGGAATACAAGACCTTATTGCCCTATGAAAGATGAGGAGCTCACTCAACAGCCAAGGCAAAGTCAACAAGGTCCACAACAATGACAATTTAGTAGTTGTAGTGGATGAGGACGTCGTCAGGCATCCTAGGCATGATTCTCTGGACAAGAAATCAGAGGACGTGGATGACAGCAGGTGATAACAAGGTTCTATGCCATGACCCGGCCAGAAGCAATGGTCAATCCATGAGTCGTGACAGGTCAGATGGAGTTATTTCATTCTGATATGTCTGCTTCTTGTTTCATATATGTGTTAGTAGACCCAGGTGCGACACACTCTTTTATCACCAGAGAGGTGATAGATAGTTGTTATCTACCTGTTAGTCTTAGATCTGATAGCCTGCGACTGGAGACTCCTTTGGTTGATTCCGCTGAGTTGCGGGAAGTGTACCCTTCTTGTGTTCTTTCTTTATCAGGACACAATGTTCAAGTGGATCTTCTGCCACTTGACATGCATGGTTTTGATGTAATCCTTGGAATGGATATCTTGAAAAAATACAAGGTTGTCTTGGACTGTAGTACTGAGGTGGCGATGTTCCATGATGGAGATGTATAATGGATTTTTCAAGGTGATAGAAAGATTATTCCTACATGTTTGATGTCAGCTATGAAAGCTGAGCGGTTGATGAGACAAGGATGTGAGGCTTTCTTAGCTCATGTTGTGGATACCAAGGAAGTAGGTCCTAGTATCCAGGAGGTACTAGTGGTGCGATAATTTGAGGATGACTTTCCTGAGGAATTTCCTAGCATTCCCCCTCCTAGAGAGATTGAGTTTGAGATCAATCTTGTTCCTGGAACACAACCTATAGCACAGTCAACATACAGAATGGCACTAGTAGAGATACATGAGTTAAAGAAACAGTTACAAGAATTGTTAGAGAAGGGTTTTATCAGGCAAAGCACTTCCCCTTGGGGTGCTCCCGTGTTGTTTGTTAAAAAGAAGGATGGTTCAATGAGGTTGTGTATAGACTACAGACAGTTGAACAAGGTGACAATAAAGAATACGTATCCTTTGCCGAGGATTGATGATCTTTTTGATCAGTTGAGAGTGCCACTGTATTTTCAATGATAGACCTGAGGTTAGGTTACCATCAATTGAGAATTAAGGTTGATGACATACCCAAGTCATCTTTTAGGACTAGGTATGGTCATTATGAGTTTGTGGTTATGCCGTTTGGGCTAACCAATGCACCTGCAGCTTTTCTGAAACTAATGAATAGGGTGTTTAGACCTTATCTTGATTAGTGTGTGGTTGTATTCATAGATGATATCCTGATATACTCCAATCATAGTCAACAACATGAGCAACACCTTCGCCAGGCATTGACATTGTTGAGGCAACATCAACTATATGCTATGTTTAGCAAGTGTGAATTATGGTCATCTGAAGTGTCTTTTCTGGGCCTTGTTATATCTGCAAAAGGCATTTATGTTGATCCCAAGAAAGTGCATTTTGTACTAAAATGGGAACAACCAAAGACACTGATAGAGATCTGTAGTTTCCTAGGTCTGGTAGGTTACTACAAGAGGTTTATTAAAGACTTCAGTTCTATAGCGTTACCCCTAACTAGGTTAACTAGGAAGGATGTTCCATTTTCTTGGAATGACAAGTGTCAATGTTCTTTCCAGCTTTTGAAAGAAAAGTTGACTAGTGCACCAGTGTTAGTACTGCCAGAGCAAGGAAAGGGCTATATTGTCTTTTGTGATGCTTCAAAGAATGGGTTGGGATGCATGTTGATGCAAGAGAAGAATATGATTTCTTTTGCTTCGCGATAGCTTAAGAAACATGAGGAGAATTATCCAACACATGATCTGGAGCTTGCAGCAGTGGTTCATTCCTTAAAGATCTGGAGACACTATCTTTATGGAGAAAAGTGTCAGATCTTCACTGACCACAAGAATCTACAGTATATCTTCTCAAAACAGGAGTTGAATATGAGGCAGAGGAGATGGATGGAGCTGATCAAGGATTATGATTGCACAATAGATTACCATCCAAGGAAAGCTAATGCGGTAGCTGATGCATTGAGTAGAAAGTCATCTTCATCTTCAATGGTAGATAATGCACAATTAAATTCCTTTATGTGCCATAAGAGAGAAATGCTAGTGTCTCTTCGCCAAATGAATGTACAACTAGAAGTTTCCTTGTTGGCACAGTTACAAGTGAAACCTACCTTGAGACAACAGATTCATGATGCACAACAGATTGATATTGTGATATAGAATATTCAATCAGGGATTGGTAGTGAAAAGTATGATGGATTTCATGTGGCAGATGATGGTACAGTTTGTTACCATAATAGGATAATAATTCCTGATGTTGATGGGTTGAGGAAGATGGTACTTGAGAAGGCTCACTCCTACATGTATGCAATGCATCCTAAAAGTACCAAGATGTACCAAAACTTGAAAGACATGTATTGGTGGCCAGGTCTAAAGTGTGATGTGGCAGAGTTCATTGCCAAATGTCCAGTTTGTCATCAGGTGAAGGCTGACCACCAGAAGCTTGCTGGGACATTACAACCCTTGCCAATACCATAGTGGAAATGGGATCATATTACTATGTACTTTGTGGTTGGTCTTCCTAGGACAACCAAGGGTCATGATTCCATATGGGTGATAGTAGACAAATTAACTAAATCAGCTCAATTTCCGTCAGTTAAGACGATGTTTATAGCAGAGAAATTGGCACAAATATATGTTGATGAGATAGTCCGTCTGCATGGCATTCCAGTGACTATAGTTTTTGATAGAGGTCCATAGTTTACAAGTCATTTTTGGGAGCATTTGCATTCAGCAATGGGAACACAGCTGAGATTCAACACATCTTTTCATCCACAGACTGATGGCCAGTCTGAAAGGACTATTCAAACTTTAGAGGATCTTTTGAGGGCATGTGTATTTCAATTTCTTGGTAGTTGGGATGTACATCTAACTCTGCTAGAGTTTGCATACAATAGTAGCTATCAAAGAAGCATAGATATGGCCCCTTATGAGGCTCTATATGGTATATGATGTTGGTCTCCTCTTTGCTGGTATGAGACAGGTGAATATCAACTTTTGGGTTATGAGCTAGTACATACAACTACAGAAAAGATTAAAGTAATACAAAAACAGTTGAAAGCAGCCCAGGACAGGCAGAAATCTTATGCAGACAACTGACGTAGACCACTTGAGTTCCAAGTGGGAGAAAGAGTATATCTTAAGGTTTCTCCTTGGAAAGGTGTGCTGAGTTTTGGAAAGAAGGGCAAGTTGGATCCTAGATTTATGGGACCATACCCTATCCTAGCTTGTGTTGGAAAGGTAGAATATAAGTTAGAGCTACCACCAGAGCTACATAGATTGCATAATGTCTTTTACATCTCTATGTTGAGGAAATGCCATCCAGATACTGACTAGACAATCCAACCAGTAGAGGTTGAGTTAGATGAGGATATCTCTTATGTTGAGGGTCCTGTGTTGATCCTGGATAGAAGGGTGAAAAAGCTGAAGAGAAAAGATATAATACTAGTGAAAGTTTTTTGGAATCATCGTGGCATATAAGAAGCCACATGGGAACTAGAGAATGAGATGCGTAGAAAATACCCATCTCTTTTTGCGTAGGATTTTGGGGCAAAATCCTTATTAGGGGTTTCCAGTACACCTTTCAATCTTAGGTTGGAACATGCATTAAATGTCTCCACAACATGAACATCTTGATCATGGGTCATCATAAGACAAGCTTAAGTTTCAAATTTTGTCCAATTTTGACACTGTTCGAGCAAGTTATGCAATTTTTTGTACATTTTGGACTTTTCTACAATTTACCCAATTGAGGGGTTTTGTTTGCAATTTGTCACATACATTATGTTCCTTTGATGTTATATTATCATTCTTGAGATTTTTGAGCCATGGTGCTCCTAGTTGAGTCATGGTTTGAAGGTGTTTTCATCAAGGGTATTTTAGGGTTTTTCCCTTCATGGATGAGCTACCTTTAGTAGCTATCAACTAAGGAATTATGTGATTGGCTGGGAATTTTGACAAAGGAAAGCTAAGCAAGTCTGGAGGGATGGTGGGTGAGGTGGTTGTGTGATTGCTTATATATTCTTAATAATTTGAAGCCATGGACACTTGGATATATACTAGAATTTCAACTTTTTCTTTTTCTTAATATTAAAGTGTCATATACTTATCCCCAAATACCAAAACGAGCCACTTTCTCTCCACCACCTCTCTCCTTCTCCCAGATTCGTTCTCCCTCTATTCAGCTGAGAATTTTTCTGCCCAAGAAAGAAGAAAGTGGGGATCTTCTTGGAAACAATTCTAGGGCTGCAATTGATTCCCTTTTTGGGTCAATAAAGCTTCTTCCTAGTGATATTGACCTAAAAGTGTAAGTTTTTTCTTATTTCCTCCATTTAATTCTGTTCTCGTGTTCCTCCTACATCTCTCCAGGTCGTAACCCTACTGTTCCATGGTGAAAATGACTCTAGAACTCAAAAAACCCTTCCTTCTTGTTTCTTTTTCTAGGGTTTTGCTTCTTTGTCGAGAGAAGTGCCTATTTGGCCTAGTTCAGATCTGAATCTAGGGATTCCTTGCCTTATTTTCTTGAGATTCTTTCTGTTTGATATCTGAACTACTCTATAGAGGTGAGTTATATAACATTCTTCAGTTATATTTCTTATTAGAAGCTTGTTAGTTCATGTTTATGCTTGAATGTGATCATCTAAGCATAGAGAAACCATGCTTGTTTAGAATTATGAATTTTTGTGGTGTTCCCTGTTTCGTTCCATTTCTATATGAACCTGTAAACAGGTGTACAACCTTTATAAGGTGTAACCTAATCTGGGACAGGTTGATGGTAACAACCTATGGTGCTATGTACAAAACAATTGATGGTTCAGATTAGGGTTTTCAAGCTATTTGCTTCTCTATCACATAACCTATGGACATACCATTGAACAACCAAAGGTGTTGCTATCTTGGCAACTAATGTTCATGAGAAAGGATGCTAAATGTATGGTGACAATCTATGGTCACCCCATAGGTTAGGTTTTTGCTCAATTTGACATTTAATTATCATCCACTAAGTATTCTAATGATGTTATCAATCGATCATGATATTGACTTAATATTTGATGGTGTTAACTGAATGTATTACTGATCTAGCAAGAAATGGTGACCTAATGATCACAATTAATGGTGGATCAGGACATCACCATATATTATGAATTAGGAATGTAATTGTATATTTTACTAAGCCTTGAACCAATGGTACCTTGGTTCAATTGATCTAATGGTTAGCCCTATACTTCAATTGATAACCTTGAACAATGAACCCAATCCAATAAATAATATTGGATGCTTTAACATCCAATGGATTAGAATAAATCATATGGTATTATTTGTGGGTCCTAGTGATGATATTTCTATGGTTTAATACCATTAATTGGTAGTCTTACCTTTGCCATTATATAGTTATATTTGATAAATCACTATAATAAGTAGATGCGTAACTCCAGTGTGATCTAGCTTGTTATATCTAACCTTAATGTAATTATATGATGTTGATTGGTTGTAATCAGATCTCTTAAATGATTAATGTGATAATGAATTACACTCTTCTTGTGTAGAAACCACAATGTAGTATTATTTGAATATCATAGTGCCTTGCCATGTTAAAATCTATGGACATACATGTGCTAATGATCTTTTGAGCCTTGTTTAAGGCAGGGAATGATGATGATAACCTTACTATGAATAATGTGATGGTCTTAAAGACCTTTGGTCATGTTTGAAGCCATGATTGAGGTGAAATCCTCTTCATGTTCCAATAAGGGTTAAAACCCTGGAACTTGTGATAAGATATTGGTATCTTCCAATAGTATGATGATAAGTGTGGTCCATTAATTTGCAATGAATGATAGCATGTGGTAATGTGATTAAGATTTATATCTCAAATGTTTTATATCTTTTGAAGTTGTTATACATATAATCTTGCTAGAAAAGAATTAGGGTTTGAATATCAACTTGTATGATAAAGCCTTAATGCATTCAATTGGAAGTAATCAATCAAGTGTAACCTTAATCATGTATAGCCTTGTGTCGTAGAGCCATCTTCAGTGTCAGACCTTATTGGATGGTGAAACGATTATTCCGAAGGGAAATTGAGAGCGCATATTGTTGAGTATGTGGGGGTGAAAATTTGAGGATATATCCTTGTCATCCATAATTGTAGGTTATGGAGGATGGCTATGGTCATACCTCAAATATTTGATGTGATTGAGGACAGCTACAATTGTACCTCAGATTAGAGGGTTTTGCATACCATGTTTTCTAGTGTCGTAACTTGTACCAAGTACAAACTAGTTGTTATCAGTGGACTATATGTCACTGTTGGCAGTTTGACTGGTATGTCACTGCAGTTTACTCGTACTGATTGAGGGGAAGAGATCTTAGGATACCGGCACTTGTAGATCTTATACGGAACTGAATAGCGCGTTGCAATGGTCAGCTAGACTTTGAGTGGTATGACTCAAACTCCCCAGAGCATAATAATAAAAGATATAATACTATCAATGTAGTATAATTGCTAGGGTTTAATACATATCACATTGGTTGATTAACCCTTGTCTTGTCTTTACACTGCATAGTTTTTACGTGATGCAGGCTTATGAAAATTGTACAATTCTACTTGATGTTACAACTTATTTGCTTAACTGCTTAGTATGCTTAAATTGTTCAATCTATTCATATTGTTTATTAAATATCCTAACTGCTCAATGTATTTACTATTAATTAATATGTTATAATCAATATATGTTGGAGAGAGTTATATTTCTCACTGGGACTGGGTCTAAACCATGGGTCACTACAATTTTTTTTAGGTGGTCGCGGGCAATGAGGTTGAGGTCGTGTTGTGGAAGAGAACCAACCTGGTGATCAATAGATTTAAAAGGTTGGTTAGTTGCAGATGACAATCGTAGATGTTAGTAGTAGAGACCTTGTGTCATCCCTGTACTCTCATGTCCTGGTATGGGATGTGTTTTCCAGATGATATACTTGTATCGACATGAAATTTTTGGTCGTATGCCAATGTTTGTAAATATATGGCATGTACATGTGAAATATCGTTTGTATGCAGGATGTGACTGAGGTCTTTGGACCCATATGTAAATACTTGTCACAGTATATGAGAATGGAATGATGGACCTTTTGTAAATGTTCTAGAGTTTATTTACATTGTTGGAATCAGTTTTAATTGTTTCACATTTTTGACTATGTGATTAATTAGTAGTTGATCGTGTTTGGAGTTTTGAGTAATCTCATTTAGCATGATGAGGTGTCACACTAATGTGGTAGTCTTAACATTTAAAAGAAAAGAAAGAGAACGGTGATGGAATACCATGATAGGGGAATTTGGAAAATAATAACATGAGGCTTCATGGATAATGAGTGGAGGGTGTATTTTATTATGAGATGATTATGATAACATCCAATTTTGTGGATGTTTCATGTCTAGTTTTGCCTCTAATTTCATTGTGTAGTATATACTTGCTTTAGTTTTCTCATATTTTGTTCATATTTACCTTGTGTTCCTTAATTAGACATTAACTACTACTTTTATGTAGAAAAATCATCAATCGATGGCTTTAACCAAAGAGGTCCACTCAAGACAAACCATCCATCAGTTCTCACAACTGACGGTCACTCCTTATGCAGCCTTCAAGAGATCCAACCTATCCATCACATATAGGACTATCGAAATGACCTCCTTTCAGTTCCAACAACTGAAGGTCAAACTCAGGCTCCTATTGGGTTGGTGTAAGTCGTGAGTTCTGTGGAACTCATTTTCTAGGAACTCTAGTTTAGTTTATGGAACATAAGTTTCATTCACTTTTATGTGATTGGTTTGTTGTAAGTGTAAATATGGAAATAATTAAAAATATTATTAATTTTTATTATATAATATAAATAAGTGAGGATGAAAAAAGCATAAAAAAAGAATCACATACGTAGAAAATCATAATATTCTTAAATCATAATAACCATAACAAGTGGTTATGGTGCACATGTTGCTCCTTTAAGAATATTTTATTATGGTACAATTATAATCTTTGAACAAAAATATTATGATTAAAATCACATCATAATATTTTTATTTCACATTGTTACAAAGTATTGTAATAATATTTGTAATTCATGTTCTTATATATATAAGTTTTGGTTCGTCATTGTTTCATGCAATGTAGAATATTAATTTTGATATTATTTTTGTAGGGAATTTTTACTATATTATTCGAGCATGGTAAAATTATCATTTTTTACATCATATTATTTAAACATGTAGAATAAAAATATATTATGTAAATCACATTGTTTTCACATGGTGCGGTGTGTTTCTTATTCATGATGTTCACATTTTTTATTTTGTAGATCGTACTGATAATGGTAGTTATAGTGTAAAATATTTTATATAGTGTGATTATAGTGTATGATATTTTTTCATATTATGTTGTATTTTTATAAATGAACTATATCCACACCGCTAATACTTCTAGTCATAAATATTTTAATTTTGTCACTAATAACGAATGAAGGATATAATTGTATAAGAAATGTTGTTAGTTGTCCTGAAATTTGTTTTATGCTCTTTTTAAGAGGGAACTCAGGAACTGTGTTTTGTATATAAGCTCTAGTTCATAATCTTTCCGAACCAATTACGACAAACCAATCGGAGCCTCAAGTGACATTCCGATGACATAACTAATCACTTCATCAGAACATGATGGCAAGCTGAGTGTTCACCTACCGATGTATTAACAAAGCCCTTCCTTTCAGTGGTCCATTTGCTTGTCTCTACTGATGGCTCAGCTAAGAGTCACAAATTGAAGGATGTTAGCTAGTCTCTCCATCTAGTGATTCTATTGAGGATCATCCTTCCGGAGGCTCAACGTAGTACCAACCCTCCAAAATACTACCGAACATCCATTTGTTGATGGTCCATAAACATCCATCAACCAAGGGATCATGATTCCCTCCTGTTATGATGGTGTGTCTACATGTTACAACTAAAGAATGGGCAAATTGTACCGATCAATGGTTTTTTGGCAACATTATCTACTGATGGAAGCACTACATACATCATCCACCAGGTTAGTTAAGCCTATTCGCTAACGAACGTGCCCAAAAGACTTGGGGTAGACACAAAGATCATCTATGAGAACCTCAAGCCCCAAACCAGACTCTATAAATAGTGCATCTATTACTGCGAAGAAGGGGTCTCTCATCACCAGAGTTGAGGATGAAGTGCTTCCCATGTTCCCACTCACCATCGATCTCTTCTTGTGGTCATCCATTTTCTACATATAAGGATAAAAGTTTGAGGTCCTAATGCACCTTCCCCCACCCACCCAAGCAGTACCTAAATCCCTCTTCAAGAGAAGAAAGATGACAGAGACGAAGTCCACCTCACCATATCATTTATGGAGTTAGAGGAGAAGGATATCTCCATTGAATTTGAGTCCAAATAAAGTTCATATTTGGTGTATCTTCCTTATTCTCTTTGATCCATTCACTTTCCCCCATCCATCCATCACCATGTCACCTTATCCATAATGTCACTCACTAGCATGAGTGGCTTATATATTTTACTTGGGTTGGGAGTAGCCACTAAGGCTATGCCAAAATATAAATACATATATCCATTGATGCATATACTCTTGGAAATGTTTATATTCATACTTTTATTTTGAATGCTTCACTTGCATGACTAGCTACATCTTTTGTTTTTAAATCGTTAATTCCTTGATTGAGGGGTATTAACTCATATCAAAGAGTTATGGATTTGCATGAATGCATGAGAATATTGGAATGCTTAAGCTATTGTTCATATGGTTTTATGTTGATTGTTTGTTTTCCATCTCAGGAGAGAGAGAGAGACAACCTTATAATATATATATCAATCATAAGCCTGAGAGAGGGGGGTGTAGACACTTATGATGATTTCTTATAAACTTGCTAAGGGTATACAATGGATATGGGTGTTGCATGTTGGTGAGATAAATTAGATGGTAAAACCCAATCTAAGTTTCCCACCCATATTATTTTATCATGTTTAAACACTCTTGTTCTGGTTTATTTATTTATTTGTCTTACTTGTATGTCATATTCAACATAGAAAAACCTCAGTTCCATAAGGAACACTTATCTTACTTTACTAAGTTAACATTTTCAATTCTTAACGAATACCACCCTTATCCCTATGCTTGACCTTGATTTACTACATCAGGCCCTGTTTTTATTGTTGTAGTTGCCTAAGTATCAGATATAAATTGAATGTCCAATTACTCTATATATGCTCCTTTTGGGCGTGTGATTTTAGGTGAGCATCTTTCGGCATTGTTGTCAGGGACAAGGAAACCACTAGTGTTAAGAACCCAAGTCTACTTAGCATACACATGTGCTTAAGTCTAGTGATAGACTTAATTGCACATTTTAGATCCAAATTCTCTCACTTTCTCAAATGCTTCATATCACATGTCTATTTCTAAACTAAATCATGTTATTTGTTTTAGAAAGTTAGCGTGAATTGGACCACGTCAGGGGAACTGTAAGGATCATGCCTTCCCAAAGGAGACTGGATCTTATCAATCAGAACAATGATGAGAACCATGAGCACAATGAATATCATAATGTGGATCACCATGAGGAAGAAAGGACAAAAAGAATTTCCATGAAGTAGAAGGACCTCAACCTCATGTTGCTAAAAGAAATAGAAAAAACAATAATAATAATAATGACAATAATGATGATGATGATGAATATAGAGATCCATCTTTGTGTGATCCAGTCACCACATCGACCAATGAATCCAGATGCCCAGTCATCATCCCTCGCAATTCGTTTATGCAAACTTTAAGGTGAAGCCAACAATTATAAATCTAATCTAGCAAAGGATTTTCAAAAGAAACTCTCTGGATGAAAATCGTTATCACCACCTAGATGCTTTTAAGAATATTTGTGACATCATTAAGATGAATCAGGTACCACAAGAAGCTATGTATAGAAATGGGTTCAATTTCTATTTGAGGGACACATCCCTATCATGGTATCTAACTCTTTCAAACAAAAGCATCAATGGTGGGGACCTATAGATGAAACTTTTGCTGCTAAGTTCTATCCAATGGAGAAAATAATTTGAAATAGGCATAAAATCAAATGTCCCATACAGAAACTAAGTGAGAACTTGTATGAGGCATGGGAGCGATTCCAAGAATATCAAAGTGACTGTCCTCATGATAATTGTGACAAGCTATTCCTGGTAACCACCTTCTATAATGGCCTTCCATATGTAGAAAGGATTTCACTAAATGCAGATGTAGGGAGTGATTTCTTGGGTAAAACCCAAAGAATACTATGAAGATAACTGATAATATGGATGCAATACGAGTTGACCTAGACTATGAGTGTGGTTTGATAAGCAAGGTATATTTGGAAGGGACGATAAATGAATCAAAGGCCCGTGAATATATAACTTCTCAAGTTCAGAAGATCACTACCGATGTTCTCCAGCTAAAAGCATCTGGGAACAAAGGGAAGAAAAATGGTAAAATAGTGATGAAGTGTGTTACATGCGAAGGAGGGACAGAGTGGAAAATTGCATCCATACCCATGGAGAGGAGGACAACCAAGATGATGACATTGAGAATGTCTTATATTTTAGTTTCAAGAGACCATATCATCTTGGGTTATCTTACGGGTACAAAGATGCAGCAAAGAATGCTCAACTTTTAAATATATCTGACATCCCACCTATCAGATCACCTAGTTTGGTGAAGGAGGTGGACCCTCTAGATTCTTCCAAAATATGAGTTATCAATAGAACATGAACAATTCTCAAGAACATAATCAAAACCACAACCAAAATTCTAGGGGAACAAGTCAAGATCAGAACTAGACCTCTACTTAGTAGGATTTGATGTATAGAATGTTTGCCTTTGCAAAAAGACAAGCTACTATAACTAATCAACTGAGGCAAATTATTACCAATAATACTTGTGTAATGAATAGGATGCAATCCCAAGTAGGGGGTGTCATTGTGCAGGTGGCGGATATGCAAGTCGACAACAACATGATTGATCAATAGGTGAAACAAGTATCTAAGATGATAAAGAATCGAGAAGGGAAGATTCCTTCAATGGCTGAGGCAATAAAAATGGCTAAACTCAAATCAGGAGAAGTTGTTGAATAGTCAACTAACAAGGTTACTCAATGAGTTATTCCTGTCACCAAGTCCTTATCGAAAGAAAACTTAATATAGGAAACCAAATTTGAAATTATTTCTAAAAAGGTTAATTCAAAAGGAAAAGGTAGAGGAATGAAGCCAGTGAAGGAGAAGAAGCTACATGAAATTGAAGAGGCCATAATCAATAGGGATCTCTATGAAACAAGAATACCTTTCCTGCACAAGATAATAAATGTACATCTAAAAAAGAGGTATGAGAAGTTCCCAAAAGAGTTGAAGAAGTTACATCTTGACATTTTGTTCCTTAACATAATTGATGAAATGCCAACATATGCAAAATAATCCAAGATTATAATTACACAGAGAAAAAGTGAAAATGAAGGTGAGATAGTTTGACTTGCCAATATGTCTATTGTCTTTTTGCAACCAATAATTCCAACTAAATAGAAGGACCATGAAGTCTTCACCATCCTTTTCAATGTGGGATGTAATGAGGTAACATAGGGGTTAGCTGATCTTGGAGCTAGCATCAACTTGATGATGCTCACATTAGCCCAGAGATTAGGTCTGACTGACATGGTCATGATTGGAATGTGCATTCATCTAGCTGACCGTTCATGAAGCTAATTGGGACAGTAGAGGATGTTCCCATTCATGTCAGAATATTTTTATCCCTTGTTATATAGTCATCATAGTTATTATGGAAGATAGACATGCTTGATGATTTTTGGATGGCCATTCCTTTCCACCATGAGATCTTTAATTGACGTAGAAGTAGAAATTATTACCATAAGTGTAGGAAAAGACCATATTGATTTTTCCATCTAAGACTTTATGAGGGGACCTTCCCTCTTTGAACTAGTCTACTTCATGGACATGTATAACAAGTTGTATAAGGAAGTTTAAGAGAAGAATTTCATGGTTGACCCTCTATTGAGAGTTGTGGATACCCGTAGTCCTAATGAAGAAGATCCAAAGGTCATATTACTCGATTATCTAACCAGCTAGAGGATGACTATAGTAGTTAAGAGCAGGTAGTCATAGAAACTATGAAATATGCTTCTCTAGAACGGATTCCTGATGAAAAGGATGTGCCAAAACCCAATAATGATATGAAGCAGCTCTCAGAAGGGTTGTTGTATGAGTATATATATGATGAATACATAAACCTGGTTATCATAAACTATACTCTGATGGAAGACCAACATGAAAAGTTGATGTCTGAACTCAATCTAAGAAGGAAATCAATTAGCTAATTTGTTAATAATATTGGTGGTTTAAGTCCTACTAACTACATGAACAAGATCCACCTAGAAGTAGATGTAAAAACTCTTATCCAAACTTAAAAGAAACTCAACCAAAATTTAAGAGAAGTCATTAAGAATGAAGTCATAAAACATTGTGATGTGGTAATTATGTACCCCACTAACAAAAATAATTGGGTAAGTCCCATTCATGTCGTACCCCAGAAAGGAGGTATTATAGTAGATAAAAGAGAAAATGGTGACAAGGCAGCAACTAGAATAGTCACATCCTAGAGCATGTGCATCGATTATAGGAAATTAAATACTACAACAAAGGAAGATCATTTTCCATTACCCTTCATTGATCAAGTTATCAAGTGACTAGCTCACTGTTCATGATTCCACTTCCTTAATGGATATTTAGTATTCTATCAGGTTCCCAATAACCTAGACGAGTAAGAGAAGACCATATTCACATATATTTATAGATATTACACCTTTAGACACATGCCATTTGGGCTCTGCAATGCACCTACAACATTCCAAAGGTTCATGATCTTCATATTGTTATAATTCTTAGAGGATATTATGGAAGTTTTCATGGATGATTTTTTCATTTATGGAACCAATATTGACGATTTCATAAGGAATCTATATCAATTCTTAAGACAGTGTGAGGAAAAGCAACATGTGTTGAACTGGAAAAAGTGTCATTTCATGGTGCATGAAGGAATTATGATGGGTCACAATATCTCTTAAAAAGAAATTGAAGTCGATTTGAGAAAGATGGTAGCCATATCTAATCTTCCACCTCCTAAAATTGTTACTGGTGTAAGAAATTTTCTAGGACACAGAGAATGTAGTCACATACCATTTTGTTTTTAAATCATAGAGGCAAATGACAACTCCTTACTGATAAATTACAATTATCCTAATGAGGCGTCAATTATAGAAAAGACCACATATCCTTCCATACCTTAGTTTGCTTATATCTAAAATTTCCTAGCATGCTAGCAATTACCGTCGCACATTACTGATAATGAAAAGAAAAAGTTATTCACTGACCAAAAAAATTATTATTGGGATAACCCTCTTCTATTTAGAAAATGTGTTGATAACCTATTTAGGTAGTGTATTTGGTGGAGTAAATACCAAATATCATGTATGAGTGTCATTCTTCGTCATATGGTGGGCACCTGGGCGACGAATGAACTGCTGCTTAAGTTTTGCAATCTGGGTTTTACTATCCCACCTTATTCAAACATGCTCACTCCTATAGAAAGACTTGTAACGAGTGTCAAGGTGATAGAAATGTATCAAGAAGAAGTGAGGTCCATTTATGATCAGATTGAGGTAGAAATTATATATGTCTATGGAATCAGTTATACGGGACCTTTCCCATCATCACACAGAAATCAATATATCTTGGTTTTGGTTGACTAAGTATCCAAGTGGGCAGAGGTAGTGGCCACTTCTACATGTAACTTGAAATTCGTGATGAGGTTGTTGGAGAAGGTTATCTTTTCAAGCTATGGGGTCCCCCACGTCTTCATTGGTGACGTGGATCTCATTTTGGGGAGAGAAAATTTCAATCCCTGTTATGAAAAAACAAAGTGAAATACAAGGTTGCCACCCCTTTTCACCCACAGATGTTATGATAAGTCAAAGTGTCCAATATGAAGATTAAATAGATTCGTGAAAGAATTGTACAATGCATAACAAAAGATTGGAATATGAAGCTTGATGATGCTCTCTAGGAATACCACATGACCTACAAAACTCCTATAGCAACCAATCCCTATAGATTGATGTATGGCAAGGCATGCTATATACCATTTGAGCTCAAGCATAAAGTTTTCTGGGCCATCTAGTTCCTCAACATGGACACAAAACTAGCAGGTAAGGAGATTTTTTTTGTTACAAGAGTTGGAAGAGTTTATATTGCATGCCTAAGAAAATGATAGGATTTATAAGAAGAGGACCAAGGTTTGGCTAGATGCCCACCTAAAAAGAAAATATGTCACCAAAGCAGACAAGGTCTTGTTGTTCAACACAAGAATAAGTCTCTTCCCCAATAAATTCCAATCAAGATGGTTATGCCCATTAAATGTATTGAATATATATGCATCAAGAATGATGTAACTATTTCATGATAAGTCTGGAACTTTCACTATGAATGGCCATAGGGTGAAAAGATTCTATGAATATGATGCTTTCACATAGAGAACAAAGATCTAGTTAGCCGAACCACCTCCGAAACCACTAGAAGAAGATTAGTGATGATCCAATAGAAAGTAAAGATAAAGAATATAAACTAGTTCTTCTTGGGAGGCAACTCAATTCTTTTTTAACTATGAATTTAGAATTTCTTGTTTTCATAATTTATTCATTACTAGGTTATAACTTAATTGATTTTTAACCTTCAGTTTATTTATTTTTTGTTAACTTCATAGATTAACCTTAATTTTATTTTGAATTTGAGTGTACATAGAATAAAGTTAGTGAATGACCTATAAATAATTTATCAGTTTGAAGGTAATTCAATCGGTTGAGCTATGTGCTCAACCATCATATGCACAACCAGGGAACCCATCAGAATGCCACTTGGTATAACCATAGACTTCTACCCTTGGAAGATCAAGTACTAGCCAACCGTCAAGTTCAAAATAGTAGGAAGGCCATTAGGATCCAATGTAGTCATCAAAATACCACTGCAAGCCATAAAAATTGATCAACCATATGTTTCATAATTGTGCTTCACATTGGAAGGCAGGAGACTGGCCAACCATTGGGTTGAATAATCCTAATCTCCCATGGGAGGGCAGGAGGATGACTTACTTTCTAAAAGAGAATCATTGCCTACCATCAAAAGCTAGATAGACACACACTGAAAGATGTGTGATCCCCACAACTGCATAAAGTGGCTACTATAAAATAGCAGGGGTGCGACACTTGTACGCCCATGGCATATAGTCAGAGTTAAAGAAGTAGAGAGAAGTTAATCCCTAATCTCATCCACTCCACCTTACGCCATATAAAGAAGGGTGATTAGATTCATCACCTTCAGTTTATGCACATAATATTCCACCTCCACCATTAGAAGACTGAAGGCTCCACGATGGACCTCCCTAAGGTGGTGTAAGAGATGTTGATGTCTTGCCTATGAACTGGATAGTAGCAATGCGAGAGTGGAGGTGGAGTGTAAACAACCATCTAAATTGTAACACAGTAGAGGGCTCGGAACTATGCAGCGTGAAGAACCTTATTTACTCCCTATGCTCTAATCTGAAGATACCAAGGCCTTGAGCTTACAATGACAAGGACCACCATCAGTGAGCAACACCCAAGTTTTTTTTCCATTCCTTCATCATTGATGTTTCCTACATGTTCCTTTTCATATTCACTATATGATCTTTAGTTTTCACAACATCAATTTCCATGTTTTGCGCTAAATATCACCCCTATAAGGTAGTTTCCTTTGGTTTCCATAACCATCAACTTGCATAACCAAAATCTTCAATTTGAAAGTTGGTACCAACCATCAGAAGATGCTGGAATTGAAACTCCTGAAGAACATAATTTTTAATTGATTTTATGACCCACCAGGAGGTGAACATCCACCATCTATTTGTGTGAAATTACTAACTAAAATTTTCTCTTGTTGCCTTAATAAATTTTAATATCAACTCCGCGGGATCATTTCTAACTCAACCCTTAACATTTCAAATTTAACTTTAGATCTGTGTTCACTAATGTTGTAGGTAAAAGTGGTAATGATGAATATCCAACTTCTTATGAGGCTGCCACGATAGATACAAATCTTATAGTGAATCATATAAGGATCATGGAAGGCATTAGTAGACATGAACAATGAAATAGCTTCATTGAGGTATGAGTGAGATGATTTGAGGTGTGAGAATGAGCTTTTGTGAACCTTCAACAAGAAGAAGCACAAGGAGCCACCATCAATGTCACCATCCTAAGATGAATCAAATTACAAAATGTAGTGGGACGATAATGAAGCAAAAGAATCAAAACCTCAGGAAAACCTAGAGATGGATGCACATTTAAATGCAGACATGGTGCTAACAAAGCTCGACATCACACCCATCACACCATATCTAGGAAATGAATTCACAACAAAGTTATCTACTAAATAAGAATAATAATATACAAAGAACGTGGAAGTGCCATCTACGTAAGATGATGGTACAAATACCCCAGCCTTGCTAGGGCACTCTACAAATCTAAGGCTCTTGACTTGGGTTTTTGGTTAACCCTAGTTGCTTTGGCTTTATGATATGCTTATAATCTTTCTCTAATCATTTTATATGATCTTGGAGATTTTAGAGAGCTTAAGTTTCAATTTTGAGCTTGTTTAGATGATGTTTGTTCTTTGTGTGCTACTTTTGGTGCAAATTGCAATTTACCCAGAATAGGGGGTTGGTATGAAATTTTTCACCTCTATAGTGTTTATTCCATCACTTGGCATCATATATAAGAGAGAGGAAGAAGTGGGTTCCTTGTTTGGGCCTTGGTTGAGTAGTGGCATCGCTAGAGGTGATTAGGGTTTCTTGGGCTTTGTGAGTGTCAACCTGGATGACCATAGTTGGAGGATAGTGGCCCTTGTCTAGACCCTTGTAGGTGTTTTGGTTGTGTTACAACTGAAACACCTTTTCTAGATGTTGTGGTTTTGACCATGATGTTCGTGGTTTTCTTAGGTCGTAATTTTTTGTCTTTTTGTGAAGTGTATCGACATTACATGTATGGTGTCCTTTTATTTCAACTTTGCTTGAGTCTTCATCTTGGTAATGACCTAGGCGATGTTTTGGTTGTGTTACTACCAAATCACTTGCCTTGGTGTGATGGTGTTTTGGCCATGATGGTTTGGGACCATGTGTTTTGACCTAGAGGCTTGTCCTTTTTTTGTTTCGACCTCCTTGAAGGTGATGAACCTATTTCGACCTAACCTTGATGTTCAAACCTTGTTTCGACCTCTAGGAGGTGTTGTGACCTAGACCACCTATTGGGGACCTAAGTAGGTATATACCTGACATAGGTCTTATCACCATCTCGTGAATGTAAGGTTTAAATGGTTGCATGTTAGTTTCTTGGGTGGACAAGTGTCTCTTTGGTGCTTTTAGGCATTGACACCTCATCTCTACCCTACCTCCCTCCTCCTTTGGTATATAAACCCTTTCTTCTTCTTTCAAGTGAACCTTTTGGTACTCCTTCTTCCTCCCTCTCTTTTGACCATCCTTGGAGCTTGGTGGAGCAAAGAAGGGTTGATCCTTGGAGCTTTGGAGATTGGATCCCTTGCATGTGGTGATCCTTGATCATCTTCAACCTTAGTAAGTATCTCCTCTTATTTTCCAACATTTTCCTTGGAATCTGTAATCCATCTTATTCTCTTTCCTTAGAATGGACCATGATTGGATGTGATGGTCATTCTTGAGGAAGAAACCCTCATCTCTAAGGTCATGGGACATTGTGGGATGAAGTTCTTTCACCTTTTTCACCTTCTTCTTCCTTGGTTCGGTTAGGGTTTCCTTTTTTTCTCATTTTCTTGGGCTATCATGACCTTGGCATCCTGTTCTCTTGGTTTTGTTGTTGTGGCTAAAAGTGGTACCTTTGGTGTTCAACCGTTGGATTGTGTGCTTGGATCTTGGAACCTTGGAGCTTGAGGATCCTCGGTGTTGGGCTTCTTAAGGCAGGTTTAATAACTTTCTACCCTCCCCTATTATTAGCACTCTTAATTTTATTTGCATGTTGTTGTTTTCTCTCTCTAAAATGTTCCCTTATCATGTTACTAGATAATGATGATCTCTAGATCTGGTTGGTGGAGAAAATCTTGTTTAGTTTGATAAGAATCAGAAACCCAAATTGTATACCTGATTTTTGATAACTATGAGATAGTGGTGGTTTTTCTTCATCTTTGGGCAATTTTCTTAAGCATGTTATGTGGGGTTCGTGTACCTTGATACCTTAGGGTGTTTAAAATTCTATTTTGGGTATGATATCCATGGTTCTCCATCCTTGCATGTGGTTCTTTCATGGAGTTATCTTGGTGAAAGTTTAAGGTTCTTGGTGATCAGCTTGTGTGGAGTTTTCCACCTTGATAACAAAGGCGTTCCATGGTGTTCCTTGCTATTCCCGATCTGTTTCCTTCCTATTTTGACCTTGGGGTTGTGTTGGGGATGGTCTTGACCTTGTAGGGTCGATACCCCTTGAGTGTTTCGGTCGATACCCTAGCTTTGGGTCAACATGGTTGTAACATTTTAGCCTCTTGAGTGGTAGGTCAATACATTTTCTTGTAGCGGTCGAAACCATGTCATTGCAGACCAGTTTGGATAACCTTTTGTTGTGGTCAAGACACCACATAGGAGTTTAACCTTCTAGCTTTTGGGTGTAGGTCAAAACAGCAGACAAGATGAAGGGATGTGGCCATAGTTTCATGGGTGGTCGTTATATGATGAAAGTGGTACTTAGGCTTTGTATATTGACCTAACCATAACCTTAGTTGGGCTGTTGTGGACGTGATAAGTACAAGAGAGGTTGAGGTCGCAATAAGGGGGTGTGTTATGGTCATAACTGTTGGATCCTAGATGGGTGATTAGATGCTCTAGAAGGGGGGTGAATAGAGCTGAAAGCACTTAAACAAAACTTATTAAACCTTCAAGATATATGACAAGATAAGGTTGCTAAATAGGTAATTTGAGTGCAACTAAATCATGCATAGCAAGGATAAGAGAGATTGAACATGAAACAATTATACAAGCTATTTAGAGTGGTTCCACACTTCAAACTAGAAGTGTGTCAGTCAACTTGCCTAGAGAGGTCAACCTCTACGACTTCAAACAATTGCACTCTTATATTCATTAATAAGACATACAATACATGACCAACAAAGGACTTACCTATCCAATACAAAGAGTCTTCAACCTTACCAAGGACTTACCCACTTTGCAAGAGTCTTCGGCCTTCTCCAAGGACTTACCCACACTTGCACAAGTCTTCGGCCTTGTAGGAATTACCCACTCTTCTTGGATCTTCCGCCTTTGACTTCACCTTCACTCGGAGAAGCTTTCACCAAGGACTTACCCACTTGAGCTTGAGTCTTCTGCCTTCTCCAAGGGCTTACCCACTCTAGCTCCAAGTCTTTAGCCTCGATCTTCACCAAGGGACGCCTTCCCTTGTTCTTCTTCACCTCTCTTGGACAAGAGAGAGAACCTTCATCTTCATGATTGCAAATGAGAGATGGGGAGGTGGTGGAAGTGAGAGCCTCACAAGATATACATATAAAACTAGCTCTCTTACAAATCTCCTACTCACTCTAATGGATGTTGCAAGTGATTAAGCTTAGAGAGAGAGAGGAGCCTGTAGGAAGCACTCAACTATAGAATAGGAACCTCACAAAGAGTTTATAATGAATGCTCAACCTTGGAATGAAGCCCAAGGGGTCCTATTTATAGCTGGGGATGCCTCTTAGCCTTTGGGAACACTTAAGAACGAAAACTAGCCATTTTGTGGCTTGCAACGGATCTATTCTCACTTGTTTCAACTCCACAACGGCTAGTAGCACTTTTCTGCACTTTTCTGTACAGTGCAATAGGTCGAGTTTCTATGGGTGTAACTGGACCGATCAAGTAGCAGGCAAACCGATGTTCAAAGGATCGGTCGAGTTTGTCCTGAGGAAACTCGACCGACCATTCCAACTAGAAATGGCCTACTACCCAATCGATCGAGTTCTGTGATTGCACAACTCGACCGATGTAATCTTCAGAAAATCGACCAAGGTTGATCGGTCGAGTTTCAGGGTGGGAAACTGGACTGACCAAGTGCCTGTAATTGATTTTCAAAGATGCATTTAAAGTGCTCTAATATTCGATCTAAGTGTTCCTGATATTTTTCTAAGCTTAATTACAAGTCATACAATCATTACAAGTGATTTACAACATGATTCTAATGGATATACATCATATTACAAAAATGTGCACTTGTATGACTTTGACTTGTCTTTTCTCCAATTTGAGATGCGCAAGTTAGGGCAATTGGAGTGTGTCTATACCTATTATGAAATTACTCAAGTAGAGACATTAGAAACCAATATGTGGAATGGTTAGTCATCATCAAAACACGGGTTTAGTCAATTTAGAGGTGAGTCAACATTGACCTAATTGACCTTGAGTCAACATTCTCCCCCTTTTTGAAGATGACAAACCATTCCATAAATGTATTGAAAGCATTTAAGTAAATTCATACCTTTGGAGAAACCTAGGGGTTTCAATAGAATGGAGTTCATATGCTCCCCCTCAATTGATGCGCATGGAGTTTTCATACTCCCCCTCAATTGATGCTATTTCTCCTACATGGTTAGCTTTCATAACATTTATAGAAACTATGTCTTCTACTCATATATGTTCTACACATATATGTCTTCTCCCATTTACCTTCTCCCTTTACATGAACATACTTCTCTTCTTCATGTAAGACATGCCTTCTTCCTCTTTTTAAAAGAAGACATACCTTTCTCCCCCTTTGTCATTTCAAAAAGAGGGGTTATGAAGAAATAAGAAACATCACTTGTTAAAGAGAAAAGAGATAACACAAATATATATAAGGAGAGTAGAAGAGCACAGATAGGGGCTTGTCCAAGCATAGAAAGAAAAGAAAGTTAAAGCATATACTTGAACACCCCAAAATGAAAGATAAAGTGATGCAGAAAAAAAATAAGTTGCAATATTGACCCTCAAGATGACGGAATATGATCAAATACCATTAGAGCTCATGGTGAAGCGATGAGACTTGCTTAGAAGGTCGTTTCTACATGAAAAACACTAGTCTTGCACCAAAAATTGAAACTGGAGCAAAAGCTGCATAAAATCCAAAAATACTCCAATTCCCACATATCATGTAGATCTATGTACCCTGCATCACAATGTTATGCAAGCAACTCAAGATAGTAGATATGCAATTCAAGGAACAATCTTGAGCATGTATGAGACAAGATACAAGCATAGCATATAGATGAGCAAATATGGCAATTTGTAAACAAGGCTAGAACTACATGTATATGAACTACTAGTAGATGATATCATAAGTTAGGACTACTAGTAGGATCTAGATCATAGCAAGAGATACCAAAAGATACACAAGATAAAGCAATCTATGATTTAATGTAGAGATATATCCAAACAAAGAGATATGCAATTTTGGAAGCATGAAAGGATATAACTCACTAGATATGCATCCTTACCATAAGATGATTACCCCTAAGAACCTCAAGGTTGTATCAAACACAAGATATACACCTATATAGATGTAGCAAGTTAGAGCACAACGGAAGCAATTTTTAGACACAACCAAGAGATCCAAAGAGATCATCATCAAAACCTGCAAAACAACTCAAAGCAAGTAATTGCAACATATAGATATACCAATTTAGAGCAATTAGAGAGATAGAGTTGTAAGCAAGATAGGCAATTTAGAACATGGCAATATGCATAAATAAAGGTACCAAATGAGAGTGCCAAAGAATAAGGCTATTGGTTGGGAAAATCTAGTTGAGAGGGAAATTCTCACTCAATAAGCCAAATTTATATTCTGTGCACAGTGTTATCGGTCGAGTTCTGTGCATGGACAACTCGACCAATGACAACTGTTGGCAACACTCTTGGTGCCTATCGGTCGAGTTTCAATAGGGCAAACTCGAGCGACAGATCAGCTGTCAAGAAGCACATATATATCATAAAAACATATTTAAAGGCATGCTTAAAATACAAACCATATCCAAACATGTCTAACTAAGTTAGTAATGCACTATAGAAGCATTAGAAACATTTTTTGAGCAAGAGTGTGAAGAGAAACACAAAAATGCCACTTTTGACTCAAAAACCATATGTATAGTGCACACTAACTTGACAAAAACAAGTTAGAAATGGTTATAAGCAATAAAACCTTTACCTTTGTGCTTACCATTGCCTTTTCCACTTGTTGTCACCCTCTACACATCTCACCTTTCTTCTTTCATGTGGATTGAGAAGTCAATTTGCAATTTAATGGCTCAAGTCAATCCATTTGCAAGTACCTACAAGAAGAAAGATGAAATGGTCCCCAATCATGTTTTTGGGTCCTGAGGGATTAGTTTAGAAACCGAAATCCTATTGCACTTGGGTGCTTTCCTAAAAGGACAACAATTAGAATAATGACCTAATTTATTGCAATAGTTACATGTGCCCATAGTCTTGGAACTAGAGGATTCTCCATGGAATATTGGAGGTCCTTTATCTTTGTTGTTCCCTTGACTACTATCATATCCTAAACCATGTCTACCAATTTGTTTAGTAGTATGGTATAGGATATCATTAAGATTCTTTTTACCAACTAAGAATCTTTGCAAATAAGATCTCAAACTATCATTATCATGCATAAGAGAGGTAACAGTAGAAGACAAATGATTGATATTATCTCTAGCATGCAAAAGATCATTTTCTAAGAAAAGAGTTTTAGTTAAATAAGAATCTCTATCAATATGAAGAGTAGCAACATCATTCTCTCTACTAGTAGAACTAGAACAAGATACATGCCCATTGATTTTAGCAAGCAAGGAGTTATTTTCTATTTCTAATTCTTGCAAAAAAAAATCTTTGTTCTTGTTTTCAGATTTAAGAACATCAATGTCATGCATGAGAGAATCAACAATTAAAGTATGCTCTTCATTAGAACTAGGCACAAGAGGTTGAGCTTCTAGAAATCTAACCTTATCAAGTAAACTAGTATTTTCAAGTTTAAGATAATCTAATTGACTAAGACAATCATTTTTATCATCAAGCAAGCAAGAATTAGCATGTTCAAGATCATCTAGTTCTACATGCAAATTATCAACAATTTTAGCAAGCTTTTTCTTTTTCCTTTTAGAAGACTTAAGAGAGGCACAAATATCATGAATAATAGCAATCAAAGATTCTTTATCTAGAGAGTTTATATTTACCTCACTTGAGTCTTCACTTGTTGATGCTATAAGAGAAAAATGGCATTCTCCTTCATCACTTGAGCTTGATCTTGATCCTTCACTTGAATCTTCACTTGAGCTTGAGTTGGAGGAGCCACTTGAGCTTGATTGCCATTTCTTCTTGTGAAGATGGGTCTTTTTGCCTTGTGGGCAATCTTCCTTGTAGTGACCCTTCTTTCCACATGTGAAACACCAGATGGAGGAGGACTTGCCTTTGTAGAGTCGACCTTTGCAGTACATGACATCTTCTTTAACTTGATAGGATGGAGAGACTTGTTCCATGATAGCTTCAATTTGAGCCTTCATTTCAGCCTTCTTCATTCTCTTTAGCTCTTTCTTCTCTTGTCTGTCTACTTCCTCCCTCTTGTCAAGTGTAGCTTCATGTTCTTGTAGATTTCCAATGAGCTCTTCAATAGGAATATCCCTAAGAGACCTTGCTTCTTCAATAGAAGTCACCTTGGATTCCCACCTCTTGGGGAGAGTTCTAAGGATCTTTGAGTTGATCTCTCCACTAGACATAGGATGTCCTAGAACAGAAAGACCATTCAAGATGGTGTTGAGCCTTGATTACATGTTGGCTATGCTCTCCTCCTTTCCCATCTTGAAGTTCTCAAGCAACCCTTTGAGCATGTAGACTTTGCTTTCCTTCACTTGATCTGTCCCTTCATAAGTGATGCAAAGCTTTCTCCATACCTCATAGGCCGTCTCACAAGAGGAAATCTGGTTGAACTCAGTGGGGGTCATGGAGGCATATAGGATGTGCATGGCTCTAGCATTCAACGTTGCTTTCATCAAGGTGGCTTCATCCCATTCTTCAATCTTTGTATTTGGTTGCATGTATGGGCTGTTCACCATCTTCCACATCTCAAGACTTGATCCTTGGATGTAGAATTGAAGCATTCTTCTCCAATAGAGGAAATTTCTCCCATCAAAGATTGGTAGGCTGATTCTCCCTCCTTGGTAGTCACCCATCTTCTCCTACTTGTGGAAGTATGCTTGGAGAAGACCCGCTCTGATACCAATTGTTGGATCCTAGATGGGTGATTAGATGCTCTAGAAGGGGGGTGAATAGAGATGAAAGCACTTAAACAAAACTCATTAAACCTTCAAGATATATGACAAGATAAGGTTGCTAAATAGGTAATTTGAGTGCAACTAAATCATGCATAGCAAGGATAAGAGAGATTGAACATGCACCAATTATACAAGCTATTTAGAGTGGTTCCACGCTTCAAACTAGAAGTGTGTCAGTCCACTTCCCTAGAGAGGTCAACCTCTAGGACTTCAAACAATTGCACTCTTATATTCATTAATAAGACATACAATACATGACCAACAAAGGAATTACCTATCCAATACAAAGAGTCTTCAACCTTACCAAGGACTTACCCACTTTGCAAGAGTCTTCGGCCTTCTCCAAGGACTTACCTACTCTTGCACAAGTCTTCGGCCTTGTAGGAATTACCCACTGTTCTTGGATCTTCCGCCTTTGATTTCACCTTCACTCGGAGAAGCTTTCACCACGAAATTACCCACTTGAGCTTGAGTCTTCTGCCTTCTCCAAGGGCTTACCCACTCTAGCTCCAAGTCTTTAGCCTTGATCTTCACCAAGGGACACCTTCCCTTGTTCTTCTTCACCTCTCTTGAACAAGAGAGAGAACCTTCATCTTCATGATTGCAAATGAGAGATGGGGAGGTGGTGGAAGTGAGAGCCTCACAAGATATACATATAAAACTAGCTCTCTTACAAATCTCCTACTCACTCTAATGGATGTTGCAAGTGATTAAGCTTAGAGAGAGAGAGGAGGCTGTAGGAAGCACTCAACTATAGAATAGGAACCTCACAAAGAGTTTGCAATGAATGCTCAACCTTGGAATGAAGCCCAAGGGGTCCTATTTATAGCTGGGGATGCCTCTTAGCCTTTGGGAACACTTAAGAATGAAAACTAGCCATTTTATGGCTTGCAACAGTTCTATTCTCACTTGTTGCAACTCCACAACAGCTAGTAGCACTTTTATGCACTTTTCCGTACAGTGCAATCGGTCGAGTTTCTATGGGTGTAACTCGATCGATCAAGTAGCAGGAAAACCGATGTTCAAAGGATCGGTCGAGTTTGTCCTGAGGAAACTCGACCGACCATTCCAACTGGAAATGGCCTACTACCCAATCGTTCGAGTTCTGTGAGTGCACAACTCGACCGATGCAATCTTCAGAAAATCGACCAAGGTTGATCGGTCGAGTTTCAGGGTGGGAAACTGGACCGACCAAGTGCCTGTAATTGATTTTCAAAGATGCATTTAAAGTGCACTAATATTCGATCTAAGTATTCCTGATATTTTTCTAAGCTTAATTACAAGTCATACAATCATTACAAGTGATTTACAACATGATTCTAATGGATATACATCATATTACATAAACGTGCACTTGTATGACTTTGACTTGTCTTTTCTCCAATTTGAGATGCGCAAGTTAGGGCAATTGGAGTGTGTCTATACCTAATCTGAAATTACTCAAGTAGATACATTAGACACCAATATGTGGAATGGTTAGTCATCATCAAAACACGAGTTTAGTCAATTTAGACATGAGTCAACATTGACCTAATTGACCTTGAGTCAACAATAACACATGGCTATGATAGGTCGATACCCTTGGTTATATGGTTGTGACCTAGATGTTAGTGGGTCGCAACAGTTTTAAGTGGTATGGATTAACACCTATACATAATATGTGGTTAACACACATACTTGAATACATGATGCTACATGTATGAAATTGTTAGGATAACATAATGCTTGACTCTAAACTTAATACTTTCCTCTCTTATGATCTAAAAAAGTGGGAAATAATACACCTAGGGTTTGATGATGAATATGATACAAAACTCTAATTTAAGTACCCAAATTGGAGGATGGATATGTTATGGTGGTTTATTTCCATGTTTTGATCTTGGTTTTGATCATACACATGAGGTCTATGTGCCTTCATGTATCATTAAGTCTAGGATCTCTTTTAGAGGTGTCAAATGTGGTCTTCTCTCTCTAGTACAAAAACCTTTCATGATGATTTTATGATACAAGTGTTAAAGTTTTTAGTGACCGATTTTGAGTTAAAGTTCTTCTCCTTTAGGATGGTGGTCTTCCTTGTCGTAATCTACTTATTTAACCTCTAGATATGATATTAATGAGCGAGATGATGATATCATGAGTTTAGGGTTCAAGACCTAGTAGTATTCTCATGTAGATTACTTTTTTTCTTAAACCCTTCATGTAATTGAATTGATCATGTGTCGGTTGAGGTGATCTTGATACATGCAATATAAGACTGGGTTTTATCACCATGCTAAGTTTTAGAATTTATGTTTTTCTTGGTGTTTTGTATGTTTTCCTCACGTGTTGAGGTCCAACTTTCTTTTTTCTAAGTGGTTTATATTAGATGATCTCTGTAGTGTTTGGTTTAGTGTTTTCTAGTCATGGATCCTTGAGTTTTAAACCTTGATGGTGCTTGGTATTCCATTTTTGGATCTTGTTTCAGCCAAGCTAGTTTTGAGCCTTGATGTTTAGGGTCTAGTCATGTGTTTTCTTGCTACTTTGGGGTCAATACTCCTTATTTTCAATTTTGGTCAGGTTGCATGTTCTTGTGTTGACCATAATGGTGGATGAAACTATTGATTGCAACACCTTGCTTTGATGTTGTTTGTTCCATGTTATGTTGCGGGCATGATCTTGTTATGCAATAGAGGTCATGACACTGTGTTGGGTTGAGGTTGTGACACCATGTAGTGTTTCTTATCGAGATGTCTGTGTTCATGATGATCGCAACGCCATTCCCTATCGCGGTCGCGACACCAGGTGGGATGGTAGTTGTGACACCTAGTCAATATGGGATCACGAGGCCTAGTCAGTGTGGGGTCATGATCCCTAGTCAATGTGGAATCACAATACCTAGTCAGTGTCAGATTGTGATGCCTAGTCCGTGTGAGGTCATGACACCTCGTTAGTGTGTGGTTTTAATGTGCGCATAATACCACAATATTGTCTATACATGCACATATATAATAGTGTCGCCTAGTGTTTTGGCATGATGAACTTGTATGGTAAATTGATGATGTTCCTTAATCCTAGTATACTCCAAGATGATGGGAGGTAGTGAATCTAGGGTTGATGGTTGAACCTAGCTTTGTAAACCCTAATCGGCTAAGAAGAAACCCTAACCCTAACAATGTGAATTGAGGCTTTCTTATTTCTCTCTCATGGAATGGTTATGAGGATATGTGATTATCTATCTTGTTCATGAATTATTAACCATGCAGGTGTTATGAGCTTAGTAATCATAGATAGTGTAGGCTATGGTGATTGTGATATGACACAAGTTCAATATGCCCTTGAGATACATGTTGAGGCACTTGTGATATAGGAATAATGTGAATGGTTCATATGACATGGCAGTGGCTTGTTGCATGATATGAGATGGATTTTCCCATTGATGAGTTGAGGGATAGGTATCCCATGCTATGTGTCCTTGTTGATGATGGTGTGAATGGAAACAATACAAGAATCATGTGGTGGTAGTGTGACAAGCTCATACCCTATACGTTTATATCTTATGGGACTGTATCATGCTCTTATCTTTATATTGTTTGTCATGATTTTATATGTTGTAACTTGATTGATTCTAAAAGAAATTTAAATAGAATTAAATAATCAAGTGGAATCTAATAATGTAGTTCTTCCCTGTTCTATAGATTCATCTTAGTCTCAACACTTTTTGGATGGTGAAATGGGATTTCCCTTGGAGGAAGTCGGGAAACATAAATTGTTGAGTATATGCATTCACAAGATTGGTTGGGGTCCATACCCTGTAAGGAGTGTAGCTACGTGCCATTGCTTAGTGATATGTTCTTTATTATGTTTCACAAGATTGGTTGTGGGTGATACCCTAGTAGCAGTGCGACTACAAGTTGTAGCTCAGTTTTACTAGTGTCATGACCTATACCAAGGTGGGATAGGACTTTCACTATTAACTATATGTCACAGGTTGCAGTTGACGGGTATGCCTCTATTGTGTACTCATGTACTGACCATGAGGTTTGGTGAGGTTGTAGATTTTGGCTCTTCCATTGACCTTGTATGGCATCGGTTTCGACTTAGCAGTGGTCAGTTGGATTTGGGTGGTACGAATCAAATCCTTGTGGCATAATAAAATACATAATTAGTCGTGTAGTATATTTGTTTAGGTTCAAATGTGAAACATTTGTTGAGGTCATTCTTTACTTTAGTATGGTTCTATGGATATAAAATATACATGTTCTTCATATTCCTTTTTAGAAAATTGATTGTCCTGCTTATCTACTGATAGTATAATCTCATGTGTAGCAATACATGCTTTTAATAGATGTTGGCAGAGAGTTATAACTTTCATTGGGACTTTGATCTCACTATGTGGGTTTCTACATCTTTTAGGTGGACGTGCATGTTGGGATAGAGCTCGTGTTGCTGAGACAGACATTCTGAGGTGTCGTAGTTATTGGATCATGGATATGCAGTCAGTGTCTAGTAATAGAGTCCTATGTTTCGACCCTATACGCTCAGGTCCTTGGGTGAGTTTTATAGACGTTGTACATCAGTTTCAGTTTTAGAGTCTATACAATGTTAGTACATAGATGGTTTGTGTACATGAACAGGTTATCACATGTAATAGATTGTGGGTAGTTAGCCAGTGAACAATGTTATGTAATTCCTTTTGATATGAATGAAATACAAGTGGCTACATATTATGGCATCAAATATGATGAGTTTAGCTTGATGCATGGTTATGAAATCAATTTTGATTTCTTGTGTTTTTCGGTAATCCGCTTGATTAGTGTTAATTCTTTGTTTAGTTTTTGAGTAGTCTCTCTTTGTGTGATAAAGGGTGTTACATTTTGTGGTATAAGAGCTCTTGGTTTGCAGAGTCTACTGGGACACTAGGACTAGGATTAGGATGGTGCTTAAGTTGAGAACATGACATAAAACATGGTTCATATTACCTAATCTCAATAATTGAGTGTCTTGTCCAAGCATACAACCATTGATTAGAAGGTGAGTATGGAACTCATCAATTGCTTTCTTTCTGATTACCCTGATTAAGTAATCATTTCAAAACAACCTAAAGAGCATAATTAAACAAGAATCATGGTAATAATACCTTCATCTTGCTCTAAAGAAGGACATAGCTATATCATACCCTATCAGAACTTGAATGAGTGATAATCATAAGGGAAGAATATGACATTGTAAAATCTAAATTTGAACAAAATTGAGTTATAAGAGATCCTTAAAGAAGTAATTCCAAGAAGTTTCTAATGTAAAAGATGGATAAATATTTTTCAACAAGGTAAGTCAAGGTGTAAAACTCACATATGATGAAGAGAATTCTTGAGATAAGGATGACAAAGGTAACACATGCGAATGATGATAAACTAATAAAGTGGAATCTAATCTAACCTTAGACCAACCTATGTGAATAAGGAACTTCCAAAATGAAAGCCTTTATTATATATGAAAGAGTTAAAGAGGAATTATCTCTTCTTAATGAAAGAAATATGAAATGTGATGGTATACCTCTTAAAAAGGAGTTGGACAACATATTATAACAAGAAAACATAGATGAGGATGATGAAAACTAACCAGAAATGAAGTAATAATATGCTTTAACCTTGATGATTCCTATGCTAATAGCAAGGAATCCAATTTGAAAGAGGGAAAATGACATATAATAAGTTTTAACTATGTATGATAATGAAGAGATTTGGTAAACCCTTTCGTGTTAGTTGGACTGTTGATATCGTGACTAGTAAGATTATTGTTGAGTGAACAGATCTAAGTGGCGTAGCTAAAGCATGGTGGGCTCTTAACCCACATGTCATGTGACATGAACTAACGGTGATTTTAAGAACATAATCCAAGAAGTGTTCAAAGATGATAGTGTTAGCCCCCTCATCCAATGGAGGCATGATGCTTCATAACAAATGTTGGTTCATGTTACCACACCATAATGTAACTAAGTATCCTAAGTTGCTTTAATTAATACCTTAACTAACTTTTCCTTAAGTTTTATTATTCAAGAGTTAAACCTACATATCAATCAATATTTTTAGACGATTAAACCTAATTAATAGATGTCAATAAATGCCACAACATTCAATGGTTTATAATAAAGTTGATAGTATAACGTTTTGGTTATAATAATTAGAATTCGATGATGTATACCCTTAAGCTTGTAGTCTTACCTTTACCATCAGATAAATATAATAAACTCCCAGATTTGTGAACCTTATCTTGTAACATTACAATTTGAGAAGGTAACTTACAAATTTATATTTTCATCTAAGTTGTACTAGGTACGAACAATGTTTCTATGTTGAGGGTGTGTCATATGTAGCAAATCTTGTGTAAATCTTGAGAAAAGATCATGATGTTGGATAAATAGTGTTATGAAATCACCAAGGTATATAAGAATCCACGTGGGAGCTTGAGGTAGATATCTGTAGGTAGTGCTCATCTCTTTCCATTGAGAATTTCAGGGGTGAAATCCCTATTAGGGGTTTATGGCTTCCAAGGCCCCTGACCTAATTTTTGGGTTACCCTTAGTTTCTTTGGCTTTAATATGTTCTTAGAACCTTTCTCTAATCATTTGAGATGATCTTGGAGCTTGTGTATAGCATAAGTTTCAAGTTGGATCTTGTTTAGATGATGTGTGTGCTAGTTTTGGTGAAATTGCAATTTACCCAAAGTAGGGGGCTTGTGTTCAATTTTTAACCTCTATAGTGTGTCTCCCATCCCTTGGCATCATCTATAAGAGATAGTCAAAAGTGGGTGCCTTTTTTAGGCCTTGTTTGTGTAGTGGCATCACTAGAGGTGATTAGGTTTTCTAGGTCTTTGTGAGTGTCAACCTAGATGAACATAGTTGGAGGTTAGTATCCCTTGTCTCGACCCTTGTAGGTGTTTTTGTAGTGTTATGACCGAAACACCTTTCCTAGATGTTGTGTTTTTGACCATGATGGTCTTGGTTGGCTTAGGTCGTAATGGTTTGTCTTTTTGTGAAGTGTATCGACCTTACATGTATGGTGACCTTTTGTTTTGACCTTGCTTGAGTCTTGGTCTTGCTAGTAACTTAGGGGATGTTTTGGTTGTGTTATGACTGAAACACTTACCTAGGTGTGATCTAGTTGTAGGTTTGGGACCATGTATTTTGACCTAGAGGCTTGTCCTTTTGTGCTTCAGCCTCCTTGAAGGCGATGAACCTATTTCGACCTAACCTTGATGTTTGGCCCTTATTTCGACCTCTAGTAGGTGTTGCAACCTGGACCACCTATTGCGCACCTAAGTAGGTTGACACACAACAAAGGTTTTATCACCATCTCGTCCATGCAAGGTTTAAGTGGTTGAATGTTGGTTTCTTTGGTGGACAAGTGTCTCTTTGGTGCTTTTAGGTGTTTACACCTCATCTCCAACCTACCTACCTCCTCCTTTGGTATATAAACCATTTATTTTTCTTGCAAATGAGCCTTTCAGTATTCCTACTTCCTCCCTCTATTTTGATCATCCTTGGAGCTTGGTGGATCAAAGAATGATTGATCCTTGTAGCTTTGGTGATCATATCCCTTGCATGTGGTGATCTCTGCTCATCTTCAACCTTAGTAAGTATCTCCTCTTCTTTTGCAACATTTTCCATGGAATCTCTACTCCATATTCTTCCCTTTACTCATACATGGACCATGCTTGGATGTGATGGTCGTTCTTAAGGAAGAAACCTCATCTCTAAGGTCATGGGCCATGGTGGGATGAAGTTATTTTTACCTTTTCCTCCTTCTTCCTTAGTTCGGTTAGGGTTTCCTTTATTTATCCTTTTCTTGGGATATCTTGACCTTGGAATCTTCTTCTCTTGGAGGTGTTTTTGTTTCCATAAGTGGGACCTTTAGTGGATCTTCTTCAACCTTTGGATAGTGTGCTTGGTTCTTGGAACCTTGGAGCTTGAGCATCCTCTATGTTGGGCTTCTTAAGTTGGGTTTTATAACTTTCTACCCTCCTATATTATTAGTACTCTTAATTTTATTTCCATGTTGTTGTTTTCTCTCTCTAAAATGTTCCCTTATAATGTTAGTAGATAATTATGATACCTAGATCTGGTTGGTTGAGAAAATCTGGTTTAGTTTGATAAGAATCAGAAATCTAAATTGTATACCCAATTTTTGATAACTATAAGATAATGGTGGTTTTACTTCATCTCTGGGCTATGACCTTGAGCATGTTCTTTGGGGTTCGTGTACTTTGATACCTTAGGGTGTTTTAAGTTCTATTTTTAGTATGATAGACATGGTTCTCCACCCTTGCATGTGGTGTTTCCATTGAGTTCTCTTGGTTAAAGTTTAGGGTTCTTGGTGACCATCTTGTGTGGAGTTTTAATCCTTGAGAATGGAGGCATTCCATGGTGTTCCTTGCTAGTCTAGATCTATTTCCTTCTTGTTTTGACCATGGGGATATGTTGGGGATGTTCTTGACCTTGTGGGGTTGCTACCCCTTGAGTGTTGTAATCAATACCCTAGCTTTGGGTCAACATGGTCGTAACATGTTAGCCTCTTGAGTGGTAGGTCAATACCTTTTCTTGTAGCGGTTGAAACCATGTCCTTATGGACCAGTTTGTCTTAGATTTTTTTGTGGTCATGACACCACATAGGTGGTTTACCTTCTATCTGTTGGGTGTAGGTCAAAACAATAGTAAAGGTAAAGGGTTGTGACCATATTTTTATGGGTCGTCGTTATATGATGAAAGTGGTGCTTAGGCTTTGTATATTGACTGAACCCTAACCTTAGTTGGGCTGTTGTGGACCTGATATGTACATGAGTGGTTGATGTCGCAACAAGGGGATGTGTTATGGTCATAACACATGTCTAGGATAGGTCGATACCTTTGGTTATATGTATGGTTGTGACCTAGATGTTAGTGGGTAACAACACTTGTAGGTGGTATGGATGAACACCTATACATAATATGTGGTTAACACACGTACTTGAATAAATGATGTTACATGTATGATATTTCTTGAATTAAATAATGCTTGACTCTAAAATTAATACTTGCCTCTCGTATGATCTAAGAAAGTGGGAAACAATACAAGTAGGGTTTGATGATTTTATATGATACAAAACTCTAATGTTAAGTACCTAAATTGGAGGATGGATGTATTACGGTGGTTTACTTCCCACATTTTGATCTTGGTTTTTATCACACACATGCGTTCTGTGTGCCTTGATGTATCATGGAGTCTAGGTTCTATTTTAGAGGTATCAAATGTGGTCTTCTCTCTCTTGCACAAAGACCATTCACAATAATTTTATGATACAAGTTTTATGGTTTTTAGTGACTGGTTTTAAGTGAAGTTTTTCTCCTTGAGGATGGTGGCCTTACTTGTTGTAGTCTACTAATTTAACCTATAGATATGATATTAATGAGCTAGATGATGTTATCATGAATTTAGGGTTCAACACTTTGTAGTATTCTCATGTAGATTACTCTTTTTCATGTAACTGATTTGATCATGTGTCGGATGAGGTGATCTTGATACATGAAATATAAGCTTGAGTTTTATCACCATGATGTGTTTTGGCCTTTATATTTTCCTTGGTGTTTTGGATGTTTTCCTCATGTGTTGAGGTTCAACTTTCTATTTTTTAAGTGGCTTATATTAGATGATCTCCATACTGTTTGTTTTAGGGTTTGCTAGTCTTGGATACTTGAGCTTTAAACCTTAATGGAGTTTGGACTTCCATTATTGGATCTTGTTTCGACCAAGATAGTTTTGAGCCTCGATGTTTAGGGTTGAGTTATCTTGCTTCTTTAGGGTTAAGACTCCCTATTTTCAGTTCTGGTCAGGTTGCATGTACTTGTGTTGACCATAATGTTGGATGAAATGATTAATTGTAATTCCTTGTTTTGACGTTGTTTGTTCAATGATCTGTCACATGAGTGATGTTGTTATGAAGTAGCGGTCATGATGCTGCATTGTATTGAGATCATGACACCATGTAGTGTTTCTGGTTAAGACTTATGTGATGGTGTTGATCACAACTCAATGCCCTATTGTGGTTGCGCCACCAGGTGGTATAATGATCACGACGCCTAGTTAGTGTGGAATCACAATGCCTAGTCAGTGTGGGGTCGTGATGCTTAGTCAGTGTAGGATCAAGGTGCCTAGACAGTGTGGGATCATGATGCCTAGTCAGTGCGAGGTCACAACACCTGGTTAGTGTGTGCTTGTGAAGTGTGCATAATACTACAATATTGTCTACCAATAAATGTATATTATAGTGTCACCTAGTGTTACTGACATGATGAACTTGTATGGATAACTAATGACATTCTTTAATCCTAATATACTTTGATATCATGGGATGTAGTGAGACAACCCTGGTTGATGGTGTAACCTATCTTTGTAAACCCTAATCGGCTAAGAAGAAACCCAAACCCTAATAATGTGCGATGAGGCTTGCTTGTTTATCTCTCATGGAATGGTTATGAGGATATGTGATTATATCTCTTGTTTATAAACTTCTAACCTTTCAGGTGTTATGAGCTTGGTAATCATAGCTAGTATAGGCTATGGTGATTATGATATGACACAAGTTGAATATGCCCTTGTGAGGCATGTTGAGGCACTTGTGATATAGGAATAATGTGAATGGGGCCTATGAGCTGGCAGTGGCTTTTTGCATGATATGAGATGCCTTTTCCCAATGATGAGGTGAGGGATTGGTATCCCTTGATATGTGTCCTTGTTGATGATGCTGTCAATGGAAACAACACGGGCATTGTGTGGTGGTAGTGTGACTAGCTGACACCATATACATTTATATCTTATGGGAGTGTATCATGATCTTATCTTTGTATATTTGGTCATGATTTTATGCGTTGTAACTTGATTGATGCTAAAAGAAATTTAAAAAGACTTAACTAATCAAGTATAAACTAATCATGTAGTTCTGCCATGTGCCATAGATCCATCTCAGTGTCAACACTTGTTGAATGGTGAAATGGGGCTTCCCTTAGAAGAAGTTTGGAGTCATATACTATTGAGAATATACATTCACAAGATTGCCTGCAGGCCATACCCTAGATGGAGTGTGGCTATGGTCCATAGCTCTGTGATATCTTACTTATGAGGTTTCATAATATTGGCTATGGGTCATACCCTTACAGGAGTGCGGTGATGAGTTGTAGCTCTATTTCACTAGTGATGTGACATGTACCAAGGTGGGCTAGGACTTTCACTATTGACTATATATCACAGGTTGCAGTTGACTGGTATGTCACTATTGTGTACTCGTGTAGTGACCATGAGGTTTGGTGAGGTTGTGGATTCCGACTCTTCCATAGACCTTATATGACACCGATTTCGACTTAGCAGTGTTCAGTTGGATTTGTGTGGTATGAATCATATCCTTAGGGCATAATAAAATATGTAATCAGTCGTGCAATATATTTTTTATGATAATATATGAAGCACTGATTGAGGCCTTGGTTTATTTTTGTATGGTTCTATTGATAGAAAATATACATGTTCTTCATATTCCTTTCTAGAAAATTGATTGACATGCTCATTTGTTCATAGTATAATCTCCTGTGTAGCTATCTATGCTATTAACATATGTTGGAGGAGATTTATAACTCTCTCTAGGACGTTGGTCTCATTGAGTGGGTTTCTACATCTTTTAGGTCGACGTGCATGCTGGGATAGAGCTCGTGCTATTGAGATAGACATTCAGGGTGTTGTAGCTATTGGATCATGGATATACAGCCAATGCCTAGTAATAGAGTCGTATGTGTCTTCCCTATTCACTCAGGTCCTTGGGGGTGTTTTGTAGATGTTGTACATCAGTTTTAGTTTTTGAGTCTATATGATTATGGTATAGAGATGGTTTGTGTAAATGAGCAGGTTATCAGATGTAATAGACTGTGGCTAGTTAGCTAGTGAACAATGTTATGTAAGTCCTTTTGATATGAATGAAGTACAAGTGGCTCTAGATTATGGCTTCAGATATGACGAGTTTAGCTTGATGCATGGTTGTGATAATGGTTTTAATTTCTGGTGTTTTCTGGTAATCTTCTTGGTTATTGTTAATTTTGTGTTTGGTTTTTGAGTAATGTTTCTTTGTGTGATAAAGAGTGTCACAACCAACAAGTCAGGAACTACATAGGAACCCAAAGAAAAAGAATAAGGGAGATCCGCAACTGAACCTACCATCTATTGTCCACAAGGACATCTAATCCACTTGCAAGAATGACATCATGCAAGAACCCATAACACAAAGGGAGAAAGCAAGGGAGACGACTGAGGATATGATGAACATGTTGGACCCCCTCTTGGACTACATGATCACTTCCCCTCCAAAGACTATGCAAATATAGTCAATGAATTTCTACTAGATGAACCTATAGAGGGAGGGGCACAATTTTCCAATATTGTTAGAGATGGAGCAGGAGAACCATTTGGGGATGAAGATAGAGGAAATCTAGATTGGATGTTTTGTGCAACTACAAAAAATGTGAGAACCTAATTTTCCCTGAGCCATCTATAGATGATAGAACCAACTTGGAAGCATCTCTACTATTGCAATTTAAAAGGGAAGCAATGGACATGACATCAACATAAGGGATGCTATTAAGAGACATCCATATCCTGACTGATGTTCTAGATGATGACAAGTGTAACGACCCCACCTCCCGGTAACACACAATTAAGAGAGACCAAAAGGTCAGAGCCATTACCAATAACCCAGATCAAAGGTTCGACAAATAATCAATAACAATTAATAAACTTTACCAACTAAGCTGAAAACTGGTATAAAATAAAACCTTGCTTACCTTTTAAAAAACTCGGATTTATAAACTTTTATCCCTGAAGATACCAATCTAACTAATCCTCCTGTGCACGTTAATTCTCATTTAATTCCGCATATGCCACTTTACTATTTGTTCTTTTCATTTGTACCTAAAACACCGACAAACAAAACGTCGGTCAGCAGAAGCCGGCATGTGGGGGAAACAATAATCATGTAAATATGTTAACAACGCAATCATTCAATTAATCATGTAACAATCAAGATTACGTTTTAAGCCAAACTACTCAATCCATACCTATCCATACCTATGTGTTGTCCCTGTAAGGACTTATATAATACCTCTGTAAAGGTAGAGTCGCATGGCACCACCCAAAGGTAGCCCAATATCTAACTCACTGTGACTTGATGGACCTACCCTTTAGGTAGCCATATACTAAGTCATTTCAAGACATGATGGACCTACCCTCTAGGTAGCCATGTACTAGGTCAGCCATTAAGACACAGAGGGGACCAGGATCTGAGCTAGTAGGCACATATCTTATGTGATAGTCATATCCACATTATAGTTTGCATGAATTAAATTCATCCAATAGTTAATTCATGTCATCGATGAACACTTCAGAAAACCTCATAAAACTAACTCGAGATATTCATAAGCGCAACCACATATATGTCAAGTTGATGTGAGACAGAAATAATCCAACCAACCAATAGGCAAGCAAGCATTCAATAAGATCCTAAAACAATTATACAATTTCCTTTTATTATTCATGTCATTAAGATCTATTAAATCCAACTCTCTTCCTAGGGTTTCTAGTCCACTTTTAGGGTTTCCCTTAATTTTTTACTATTTTTAAACCCTAACTTAACACAATTGATCACAAACCCTAATTATTTCAACATCTAATTCTCAGTTTCGGATTGAAGGAATAATTAACCATTAAATAAGTCTGTTAAGACTCTTTTCTTTAAAGCTACCATTTTTATCCTCTTTAACCCATGACAAAGTCATTATACACATTTATCATCAATTCATAGTTTATTATGGCCCAATTCACATATGATCTCGATTTGCCATTAATTCAACCTTTTGTTTATGAGAAAACCCTAATTACTCCATTTAGGATATTTATCCACAAATTAGGAACTTTTATATTCAAAATATCTTAGAACCATCATTTAACAACATATTATCATATTTTTCGAATTAAATATGATCTTATCCTCTTTTACCCTAAATTAGGGTTTCTAAGTGCTTAATCACTCATAATTGGGGTAAAACCCTAAATCATGCAGTAAATCATCTAGACCAGGTTCAAGTTCATCATTAATGTTTCAACAGGTTACTATTACTTAATTTCACCAATTAAGCATCATGAACCTAGTCATTAATTTCAATTAGGGTTTCTAACATAATTTCAAAACATTTTTCAAATTGGGGAAAGCCCCAATTCTCACAATCACAGCGAGAATACTGGATCGTTTAGTTCGTTTCCTTCTCATGATCCCAAAGGGACACTTTCTATAAACTATCCGAGTCCACATATGGAAAGAGAGATCGAGGGAAAGTTCTTCTTCTGGAGCCAGATTGCCGATTGAACTTGGAAAGCAGCTACTGTTGGATCATCATCCAACGGCTAGCAGGTCCCATTTCAGAACAATAGCATGTGACATCTAAGATAAATCGAGCCACTTTAGGATTTCTAGAAAAATCCATATCTCTCAATTTGTTTATCCGATTGATCCCAAATTTTGAGGGAAAGTCCATAATGACTTAAAATATCTCTCTACAAAAAACTGGGCTCATTATCTCAAAGAAAACGTTACTTTTCTTTAAGTGCAAGATATCTCTTAATTATATATATTTTTCACCTATTTTCTTCTTTCCGTTGCTATTAAATAATTATATTGAGTTCCTTGAACCCCAAGGAACCTTTATAACTCGAAATTCTATTTTTGGGAAAATATATTTTAGCCTTTTAATCATCCTTTATTTTTTTTATATCCCATTATCCCATTGAATTCCTTTTTCATTTCTTTTTTCTTTTTATTTCAATTGGGCTTAATGGCCAATAAGGCCCATTAAGAAAGCATGCAAGGCTATTATACACGAAATTCAATCAAATCAAACCATCCAAATCAACCATGTCTTTCATTTATCTTTTTTTTAAAAGAGATTTACAAATCTCATTACATGCTTTAGAAAAATGAGGTTATAACATCCTTCCCTCCTTATAGGAATTTTGCCCTCAAAATTCAATCAAACAATTTAGGATAAGACTTTTCCATGCCCATCATTGGCCCCTATGTGGCTTTACCGTACTCATGGCGCTTCCAAAGAACCTTTATCATCACATATTCTTTTCTCTGAGTTGTTTCATCCTGGCGTCTATAAACTGCACAGGTGACGCAGGTCATTTTAGCCTCCCTTGGCTCACTAGGTTAATTGCTCAGCACATGGTTGGGGTACCTCACATAGTGCTCTAAATTGGACACATGGAACTCATCACACATTTCTTTATCTTGCAGGGTAAGATCAAACTTAACCTTCTCCACCAAACCATGTCAAAAAAAAACTCATGCATCGGGGACTCAGCTCTCTTAGCTATAACTTAGAGGGGTCAGATTTTTCATGTCGCATATTCTCCCACACTGAACTGCATGTCAGTCTACTTTGCATCTTCTCATGACTCTTGTCGTCTCTAGGCTCCTTTCAGCCATTGCACGATTCAAGCGACTTCAACTACACTCACTGTGGTCCTTTCACCCACATCACCTTACTGAAGTGGTGACCGACACAACCTCCCTTACAGAGCTTCTTTAAATCCCGATACTGGTTACGGTGGTCATCATCATATCTTTCCTAGGACAAGACCTATCCCTAGCCATCACCCTGAACGAGCACATATGCTCTCATCAGACCTTTTAGTCTGGATCATACTAACCATTAGTTAGGGGTGATAAACTGTACTAACATCAAGTTCTTCATGTACCTACTTCCACCCGTTTGGAAGGGAACCTTTAGGTAAAACTCAAGAACCTTTGAACTCACATCATGGTGTAACTGAACCATCTCTCTCATGGGTAGTTCAACCAAACATGTCCCTTGACATAGCTCTTTCTTTCTTATATCATCTAGGTAAAGCGATCTACCATAACCCACATTGCATCTTGACCTTCCTTGGTCTAGGGGAGACTTATCACCACATTCATAGTGATGAACTCCCATTCCCACTCGGGAACTCTTTATCCTCTATATTAATGCACTGGGTTACCAATGTTCATCCTTCACCTCAGCTTGTATGGCCATACGTCATGCAGCCTCCTCTCCAACATCCATAATACTGCTACCACCCATTATCTAAGTAGTACTATGGTGTATGGTGATCTTAAATGCATGATTTCCTATATGTCATGATTCCTCAAGATTGATTCCTCAAAACCCTAAACCACTCTCATCAGGGTTTCATTACCTTCCTATCCAAAGAAAAGCATTTGAGATTTTACAACCATCCATTCATTGCATCAAGGACTAGACTGACTAACTAACAACCATTAACTTGTTCAACATATCTCATTACATAAGAGTGTTAGCCAAAACACATCTTCTTTCCAAACTAGGCGGCTATATCTCTACCAGAGCATCCATTACCACTTCACATCCTTCGGTATTAGGTAATGTTGAAGACATACTACCTCCATGTATTCCTCTTAAGTCCCATCTCGAACTCTAAGATCATCCTCTTGGTTATCAAACTCAACCTTGTATCACATACATATCCCACATAGCTCATGATAAAATATTCTCACAAGGTGATTATCTTAATATTCTTATCATTTTGTACATGTCCATGTATCATTCACTCCACTAAGGTATGTTATCATCTTTGTCCTCATACCTCGCAACAACATTCTAACCCACCTCATCTTTTATCCTGGGTGTATGGCATGCGTACTGTCCCATCTCTCACTCCCATAACAAGAAGAAATAAGCATTTGGCGGCCGTCCAAACACAAACTTCTTCCTGTTCCAAGAGTAGAGATGACACACCCCACCTTGCCAGTACACCTTCAAATCTAGGTTGAAACGTTCCATCCTCTCGATATCAAAGTACTTCCATGGAAAACTGGTCTCGAACCTATCTGGTCCGAACACAATCCTTAGTCATCACATCTAGGTCTATAGGGTGCCGACACTTTTGGGGTCATCCCTCTTCCCTCATGCATCAGAGAGTGCCCTACTCATCTGCCCTTTGGGTCCCATGAGCTCCTGAAGGTGATCAATCTCCTAACCCATGGCCCTCAGAAAATGATAGTTGTTACCTCCCGACCCTATGGTCATGTGCAACTAGGGAATTAGGCAACTCCTACTTGCATCAGTCTTATCCCTACCTGACCCTAGGACAGACTTAGGATTCCCTTATGATACATGTTCAACTTAGAACCTTACCCAAGCCTTCATCATCTCTCTCTATGCATTCATGGGCTGTCTTTCACCCTTTCATAGGGGTCATGGCAACCTGCCTACCTTGGTCAAGCCCCAAACCGGTTACCTCCATGGTAACACATCCATATGCACATAGAGATGGTTATCTATGGGTCTACAGGTTCATTCTCATACCATGTACTTTTTACTTAGCTTCTCAAGATCCTATGAGACCTTTTAGGTCACCTTAAACCAACAAAACTGATATACACCCTACCAAGGTTCCCTCTCCCAGGATGGGAGGAAAACTATCTCTTGACAACAAGGTCACAAACGCCCTTAGGTCTAGGGTTTACATCCATATGCTTAACCCTAGTAAGACATTAAGGCACTAGAAGACCACTAAACCAGGCTAGGTCATATGGGTTCTCATTCCTCATCATTAAATCAAGATCATACCTTCCTTTATCATCAGCTTAGCTGTGAGGGGTTCATCATACCTCTGACTTAAGGAGTTTCCCCTTTTTCCTCTATACGTGAGGAGTATCATGCTCAAAACTATAGCAACTTAATTCTCGTCATGAGCATTAGGTACACCACTTCCCCTCTTAGGACTAGGAACCATAGGTGCATGTTCTTGATGTCCAGCTGTCTATGCAACCTCTTAACTACAAACCAAACATGTAACGAGTATGACATACATTTCCTGTCATCCCTTTTCCTTGATCAACACTTTAATGTTGAGTCCTCCTCAAGGACAAACAACAAAGTACAAGGCCTCATAACCTGTTACTAAACCTCCCCAGGGTATACATAACTTCTTCCTTTCTCAGGAGGTAAACACTTATACCATAGGCACATAGGTTCTAGAAGCCTCATCCTCTCTCTAGGGTTTGGTTTCTCCCATGGCGACATCATCAACCTCTAGGGATCAAGCATGTGGCAACCCCTATCATCCACTTAGGTCGCATCATCCTCAACTCCCCATTGTTCCTCAAATCTCGGAGTCTAGGCTTCCAACCTTATTGCATGGGTCCTGCTCTTTCTCTCTAGAGCAAACCCTACAACCAACCTTACTCACAAGCATACCCCTACATGATGAAGCCTATGATCAACTTATGTTCACTCAAGGTTATCCATAGCCCCTTATTTTAGTCACATAAGCTGCCCATCAAAATCTCCCGGCCAGGGTTTCAACCTATTGCTCACACTAGTGGTACATTCTGGGTGCCTATTATGCCCATATAAACTAGTGGGGTTTCCATAGGTTCTTCTCTAACCTCATCAATGAATGAGCTATCCTTTACTCAAACATGCACGACCCTTCCCAGGGTTGGGTTGCCAAAGGTGCTAGGTCATCCACCTCTCATGGCTCATATGGCAATCCAAAGGTATGTCCATCCAAACACCTGGTTTACCATGACATCTAACTCATCATGTTGTCTCTATCTCTAACCTTCACTTTGGGTTTGGGTTAACATCATCCTCAGAGGATGTGCTATATCTCTACTTTTAATGGTGGTCTCTACCTCCAAGAATAACTCTCTCTACTCATCCTCCTGCCAAGGAGGTCTATCCTCAGGTCTCTCCTGAGGGCAATGACAACTCGTTTCATACGACCTAAGCATGTATCTATTTACGCTTACTCTACTTATTTACATGCTTTTTATTAATTTGGTGGAGGATTCCTTAATCCTTATCAACCTTACCCATACCTCAAGAGGGTGAGAAGAAGAGAGGAAACCCTAATCCTTAAGGTCCTTAACAATATTTGAGTTGAGAAGGGATGAACAAGATGAGAGAGTCCTAAAGGTATCTTATTTCGAATCATACCCTAAGACTTTGGCCAGGCAGTCACACAGATGCAGGAGTCCTCGTACTCCGACTAGCGGTGCAGAGGAAAATATTGCCAACCCCTGGTCGTGATCCTTTTCTAGACACCTCTGTCTTTCGGATAATCCTCTAATAACTCGCTTGGGTTCTACAGAATTTGTAAAATTTAATAATTATTAAAGATTAAATGAGGAACCTATGCTCTGATACCAATTGTAATGACCCCGCCTCCCGGTAACCACCAATTAAGAGAGACCAAACGGTCAAAGCCATTACCAATAATCCAGATCAAAGGTTTGACAAATAATCAATAACAATTAATAAACTTTACCAACTAAGCTGAAAACTGGTATAAAATAAAACTTTGCTTACCTTTTAAAAAACTCGGATTTCCAAACTTTTATCCATGAAAATACCAATCTAACTAATCCTCCTGTGCACGTTAATTCTCATTTAATTCCGCATATGCCACTTTACTGTTTGTTCTTTTCATTTGTACCTAAAACGCCGACAAACAAAACGTCAGTCAGTCGAAGCTGGTTATGGGGGAAACAATAATCATGTAAATATGTTAACAACGTAATCATTCAATTAATCATGTAACAACCAAGATTACGTTTTAAGACAAACTACTCAATCCATACCTATCCACACCTCTTTGTTGTCCCTGTAAGGACTTATATAATACCTCTGTAAAGGTAGAGTCGCATGGCACCACCCAAAGGTAGCCCAATATCTAACTCACTGTGACTTGATGGACCTACCCTTTAGGTATCCATATACTAAGTCATTCCACAAACTGATGGACCTACCCTCTAGGTAGCCATGCACTAGGTCAGCCATTAAGACACAGAGGGGACCAGGATCTGAGCTAGTAGGCACATATCTTATGTGATAGTCATATCCACATTATAGTTTGCATGAATTAAATTCATCCAACATTTAATTTATGTCATCGATGAAAACTTCGAAAAACCTCGGAAAACTAACTCGAGATATTCATAAGCGTAACCACATACTTGTCAAGCTGATGCGAGACAGAAATAATCCAACCAACCAATAGGCAAGCAAGCATTCAATAAGATCCTGAAACAATTGTACAATTTTCTTTTATTACTCATGTCGTTAAGATCTATTAAATCCAGCTCACTTCCTAGGGTTTCTAGTCCACTTTTAGGGTTTCCCTTCATCTTTTACTATTTTTAAACCCTAACTTAACACAATTGATCACAAACCCTAATTATTTCAACATCTAATTCTCAGTTTCAGATTGAAGGCATAATTAACCATTAAATAAGTCTATTAAGACTCTTTTCTTTAAAGCTACCATTTTTATCCTCTTTAACCCATGACAAAGTCATTATACACATTTATCATCAATTCATAGTTTATTATGGCCCAATTCACATATGATCTCGATTTGCCATTAATTCCACCTTTTGTTTATGAGAAAACCCTAATTACTCCATTTAGGATATTTATCCACAAATTAGGAACTTTTATATTCAAAATATCTTAGAACCATCATTTAACAACATATTATCATATTTTTCGAATTAAGTATGATCTTATCCTCTTTTACCCTAAATTAGGGTTTCTAAGTGCTTAATCACTCATAATTGGGGTAAAACCCTAAATCATGCAATAAATCATCTAGACCAGGTTCAAGTTCATTATTAATGTTTCAACATGTTACTATTACTTAATTTCACCAGTTAAGCATCATGAACCTAGTCATTAATTTCAATTAGGGTTTCTAACATAATTTCAAAACATTTTTCATTAACTTAGCACACTTTTGTAAATATGAACGAAATTATGATTTAAACGTATTTTTATTGGATTCTATGCGTTCTCATGATCAATTTTCATATTTTGCAAGCATCGATTCGAGCTACCAATCAAAGGTTATGATTTTTGCAAAAAAAAGAACTTACTTTGGCCAATGGCAACGTTTTCCTTTTTTTTTTTCCGGCTATTTCTTCCCTTGGCTCGCGGATCTGGATGCTGGATCTGGCTTCCCCTTGACCCGACAACCCGCTTTGTCTGCTGCCCCTCTCCCCATAGATCCCGCATGGATGTTCTGTTCAACAGAGTAAATAGAGCACCGGCGCGACCCAGCTGCGGCCGCCCCTAGAAGCCCTCCATCACGACGTCGCTCGATAATCCACCTAGCTCTGATGGTCCGAACCCAAGGATGTTCAAGCTTGCTGGATTCGAGGTGAGGGTAGTCCATGGGACCCCTTCGTCCTGCTCTGAACGTGTGCCAGTGGGCGTTGTGTCCAGAAGGTGGATCAGAAGGAGATGGGCCGTTCTTGAGTAGATGAACTCGCGGAAGGATTCGGGGTGGTCTTCCCCTCCATTGCACTTGTTCTAGGGTGTCCATAGAGCCCCTTATATATAGGCATTAAGGGAGGAACCGTAGAGCTTTAATGGAGTCCTAGTCCTCGTCAGATTGGGGAAAGCCCCAATTCTCACAATCACAGTGAGAATAACGGATCGTTTAGTTTGTTTCCTTCTCATGATCCCAAAGGGACACTTTCTATAAACTATCAGAGTCCACATATGGAAAGAGAGATCGAGGGAAAATTCTTCTTCTGGAGCTGGATTGCCGATTGAACTTGGAAAGTAGCTACCGTTGGATCATTATCCAACGGCTAGCAGGTCCTATTTCAGAACAATAACATGTGACATCTAAGATAAATCCAGCCACTTTAGGATTTCTAGAAAAATCCATATCTCTCAATCCGTTTATCCGATTGATCCCAAATTTTGACGGAAAGTCTATAATGAATTAAAATATCTCTCTACCAAAATTGGGCTCATTATCTCAAAGAAAACGTTACTTTTCTTTAAGTTCAAGATATCTCTTAATTATATATATTTTTCACCTATTTTCTCTTTCCGTTGCTATTAAATAATTATATTGAGTTCCTTGAACCCCAAGGAACCTTTATAACTCGAAATTATATTTTTAGGGAAATATATTTTAGCCTTTTAATCATCCTTTATTCTTTTTTTTTATATATCCCATTATCCCATTGAATTCCTTTTTCATTTCTTTTTTCTTTTTCTTTCAATTGGGCTTAATGGCCAATAAGGCCCATTAAGAAAACATGCAAGGCTATTATACATGAAATTCAATCAAATCAAACCATCCAAATCAACCATGGCTTTCATTTATCTTTTTTTTAAAAGAGATTTACAAATCTCATTACATGCTTTAGAAAAATGAGGTTATAACAACAAGTTTGAGGACAATGTCATTTACAACAATGTAAAGTATAGTCTAGCTAGAGAAGACTTAAGGTCAGCCTTTACACACTAGGCATTAATCAACATGAACTTCATTAAGGTTCTCTATGAAACAATTATAGAAGAATGCGTGTATAGAGACAAAGAAGGGCCAATTTTTAATGCTACATCGAGATTGTCTGCCCACTTGTATGCTAAAAATGACAAGGCTTCCTCAGTCAAAGAGTTGCAAAACACCTTGAAAAGAAACAAAAAGCTAAAACTCGTAACACCTCCATTCAAGGATTTCAACCACTGGCTATTGACTGGGGCAGATCTTTCCACTGGACAAGTCATTACTTCCAACTGAACCATAAAACACATATCTTGAGAAATGATGGTCTTTGAAAAGCTAGAAACCAGAGTGATACATACAATCCCAACTCACTTGAAAAGTCTAGTACTAGGAGTAGATGGGTGGTACAAATCCAACTTGATATAAATAAGTATCAATAGCAACGGGCCTCAACCAAAGAAAAAATTGGGAGACATCACCTTTGTCATGCTCCAAATGAAAGAGGTGTTGAATTGAGGGATAAAACTTGTACATCGAACCAATGAATACTTCCATTCCATTTGAGGAAAATATGTCATGAAAATCACACATGACGGGAGATTTATCTATAAACCTCACATGGAAGACATTTCATGGAGGATGTATTCAAAACTCCCACTTCTATAGATACACCCAAGAGAAAACAACTAAAGAATATTTGGAAGGAACATGCAATACCCTCAAAAAAAATTTACTGCAAGTCTAACCATCCTATAGTTGAGCAACACCCAACCAACCAATCCTTACCAGATGCAAAAAAGAAACAAATCGTAGTAGAAGAGAAAGATGAACAAGAAGAGCATACTCCCCTACTGTGCCAACCATACCTGAACCCCAACTTGCTCTAAAGGTTTGAAGAAGAAGCTTCACCACCTCACGAAGAAACAGATACACCCATTGTTGTGGATCCAAAGAAAGAGCACAAATTGGGCAACAATGAAGATGTTCTAGAGAATGAAGTGGGGAAAAATGAAGCTGTTCCATAAGACGAGGTATCAATGGACAAACTAGCACCTAATGACCTGATCACTCCAACCTTTGAATTTTTTGACATGGACACATGCTACAGGCTATCTAAATCTCATCATGGATGAATGAAATCCCCACTGAGATGAAATTGTCACCATCTTTGAAAAACATAATGTCCAGGTTATATGGCCAAACATACCAGACATACTGACTATAGGAGACTACATGACACTAAATGTCATGATTGTCTATCAACTACTCTTAGTTGAATTGATCAAGGATGTATGTATGAACTTATACAAAATCATAGGTGACATCATATTAAAGAAGAAATCTGGAGAATTAAATAGGCTTATTGAATAACTTAATTCATATGTTGCACGACTCATCTTTATGTATATTCCCCACAATGGCCACTGGACCTTACTGTCTATTAATACAATGGTGAAAACTGAGATTTTATACAATAGTTTGGACACAATGTTTAGTTACCAAAGAACAACTTATCAAAAGAATAATAATAATGTCGTCAAATAAAACCTTAGCCAAGTTGCAACTCTAAATGAAGATTGGAAATTTGAAACACCACAATTTTTTCATAGGAGCCCACAACGAGCTCCACATTCTAACTGATGTAGTTTCTATGTCCTCTTTTAGATGCATATACTAGCAACAACTGATACAAAGATGGAATCTTACCATAGACATAATAAAATCAGAATGCACATTGACAAGTACAAGACTTTAACTACTATTTTCTCACTAAACCTCATTCTTGGACACTCTGGGGACAGAGTGTATGAGAAGTTTGAGAGGTGTGAATTTAGAGAGCTAGGTATGTCCTACAACCAATAACGTTTAACTCTTCATACTCTATTCTTTTTTCCCTTATTTTGCTGCCTTTTAGCCTAAAAATTACATGAAATTTTGAAAATTTAGATTAGAGATTTACACTAGATGTACATATCTTATATTGAAAGATCTTAATGAAGGAAACTTTTTTCTATATAGGCAATTTTGAATCAAATTTTCCTGGATGTTATCATCACTCAACCCTTAGACTTCTTGTCTTTAAGCTACTTCTTAGCATAATCATTTCAAGAGTGATGTTTTGGGCTATTAATTGACCTATTATAAGGCCATGATAGTATGTATTTACACAATTCTTGTTTCAAGACACTACATGAACCAAGACACTGCTACTTCTGCTAATGCTGCTACTGCATCTACTACTACTACTACTACTACTGCTACTACTACTATACTCCTGCTTCTACTACTACTACTGTTGTTGTTGTTGCTGCTAATACTACTACTATTACTACTACTACCACCTACTACTGATGTAGCTACTACTGCTACTACTACTACTATTTCTACCATTGTTGCTACTATTACTACTACTAATACTACTACTAGTGCTGCTACTACTGATACTACTACTACTACTACTACTACTACTACTACTACTACTACTGATTCTAATATTACTACTACGATTACTACTACTAGTACTACCCCCACCACCACCACCACTACTACTACTACTATTGTCGCTACTACTACTATTACTACTACTGCAGCTGTTGTTGTTACTACTGCTACTAACACTACCACTACTACTATTGCTACTACTACTACTACAAATACTACTACTACTACTACTACTACTGCTGCTGCTGCTATTGCTATTACTACTACTACTACTTCTACTGCTACTACTCCCACTACTACTAGTACTACTATTTCTAATACTACTACTACAACTACTACTACTAATACTACTACTGTTGTTTCTGCTACTACTACTGTTGCTGTTGCTGCTACTACAACTAGTAGTAGTAGTAGTAGTAGTACTACTACTACTACTACTACTACTACTACTACTACTACTACTACTACTACTATTGTCTCTACTACTACTATTACTACTACTGCTGCTGCTATTGTTACTACTTCTACTAACACTACCACTACTACTATTGCTACCACTACTACTACTACAAATACTACTACTACTACTACTACTACTGCTGCTGCTGCTATTGCTATTACTACTACTACTACTTCTACTTCTACTACTGCCACTACTACTAGTACTACTATTTCTAATACTACTACTACAACTACTACTACTAATACTACTACTGTTGTTTCTGCTACTACTACTGTTGCTGCTGCTGCTACTACAACTAGTAGTAGTAGTAGTAGTAGTAGTAGTAGTAGTAGTACTACTACTACTACTACTACTTGTTGGCTAAATGGACATCTATAAATCCCTTTGTTTTGATTATGACAAACATTTCATTCTTATAGATCTAACGAGCTACTTGAGTGTGCAGGAACAAGGTGGATGACAAAGTACTAGGGAAATCCATATGCTTACATATGTATATTTTCATGAAATGTAATCGCTTTGTAAAAACTTGTACAAATATATAATGTACAAGTACTTAGATTTCATGTAAATCAAGCGTTAGATCTTCCCTAGCTAAACACCACATTTAGACAAGTCATCCCCTTCAAATAGGATCACATATGCACACTCATACATATAATTAGTGCCTAAATTGAAACATTGAAACAGGGTCAATCTCGGTCGACCAACTCCTCGACCAAGACACTCTCGGTCGACAATCTTCTCGACCGAGAAACATTCAAAGTAGCCGTTAGACACAACTGACAAGGTAGTTGGCAGTTGGAGATAAACGTTGCAAAATACTTGATTCAGAGAGCCTGTCGGTCGACAAGAGTTCGACCGAGTAGGTGTCTCGGTCGAACATTCCTCGAACGAGATAAACTCTGACAGCAACTACAGAGTAAATTAATTAGCCGTTGCTAAAGCAACAAACTTGTACCAAACGGCTAGTTAAGCACTTAGAAACCCCTAGAAGTTGTGTAGAATGTCCTTAAGCATCCTTAGGCCATTCATATAAATAGGACAAGCCATACGACACTGAAATACACTTGTTACACTTGAGAAATCCTTGAGCATACTTTGAGCAATCTATTTGTGAGCAAATTGAGCATTGTGACAATTGGCTACTTCCTTCCTTAGCTCATATTTTGTATCCTATAGGCTAGCATCTCCTATCCACTGCAATTACAATTCCATACACTTTGGTTAGGAGATCTATACGCTTGGTCTAGGCAAATCAAGCCTTGTGCTACAAAAGGATAAGTTGTAATTTCCTTTTCCTTTCTTGTTCTCTATTATTGTTTGTACTCTCCCTGCTACTCCTAGGTTGGAGGCTGCGGATTGGAGAGGGTGGAGATCTTCTTGGTGAAGAAGGAGACCTTGAGCTACTTCAAGAAGGCTGGTGCAACGGGAGGTTACTTGTAGAGAGGAAGGCTACTTCAAGGGGGAGCTTGGAGTTACTTCAAGAAGGCTACCTCAAGTTGGTGCATCTACTTCGAGTGAAGGCTGTTCAAGGGGTGTAAAGGAAAGTATTGTATTTTGTATAAATCCTTGTGAAGGTAATAAAATTTATACTTTCAAAATCCCGGTTGGGTAAGCAACCGGGTAGTGGACTGACAACTTTAGTATTTGCTAAAGTTGGAACCACTCTAAACACGTGTCTCCTTCTTCCAATTTCAATTGTGGTTGTTTGAGTTCAATAATAGTTAAAATTGTTTTAAAAATCTATTCACCCCCCCTCTAGTGTTTTTCAATTGGTATCAGAGCAGGCTTCAAGGAACCCTAACAAGGTCTTGAAGAATGGGTGACAGAGTGCTCAACAACCTTAACCTTGAAGGGACACTTGTTGCTAGACCTCCAGCGTTCGATGGAACAAACTACCAATATTGGAAGAGAAGAATGCAGTTCTACTTCCAAGGCATCAATTGGGACCTATGGAGGATGGTGGCAACCCCATATGAGCTTCCTCAAACTCAATTTGTGGAATGGGATGCAAATACGGTAAAAATGGCTCAAATGAATGCTAAAGCTGTAAGCATTTTATATTGTTCAATTTCAGTAGGAGAATTTAATAGGATATCTAACTGTGACACATCCTATGGTATTTGGCATCGACTGTCCATAACTTATGAAGGTACAGTCCAAGTCAAAAATTCCAAAATTAGCATGCTTAAACAAAAGTTTGAACACTTCCGTATGGATCCTAATGAATCTATTAGTGAAATGTTTGCAAAATTATCTTCTACTGTTAATGGTTTAAATGCCCTAGGAAAACCTATTCTTGAAGAAGATCAGGTATCAAAAATCCTTCGATCACTTCCTCCTAAATATAAGCCAAAGGTGACAGCCATTGAAGAAGCTAATGACCTCACTCGACTGAAAATGGAGCAACTTATTGGCAACCTAGAAGCTCATGAAGCAACCCTAGAAGAGGAAGAAAGAATAGCACGTGAACATCAGCAAGGAAAGAAGAAGGATGTGGCTCTAAAAGCTTCAAAGATCATCACACCAGAAAGTGAGGAGTCAAGTGAAGAAGAAGGAGAAGAAGCCTTGATTGTCAACGGTAAGAAATACAAAAGGTTTAATCTAACAAAATTTCTAGTTCTTCTTCTTCTCCTCCTAGGTGCTTTGAATGTGGGAAGAAAGGACATCTCAAAAATGAATGTCCTAAAGCAAAGAAAGGAAATAAAAGCTCACACAAGAAGAAGGGAGAAAAAGCCTATAAAGCTGCATGGGACGAGTCAAGTGATAGTGAAAGCGGAGAAGAAAAGGTGGAATGTCTAATGGCAACGGAAGATGATGAAGACTCTCAAGAGGTAAGCCTACTTGATCTTCCTAAAGAAGAGTTAATTACTAGTCTACAAGAAACTCATGATAAGTATGTTGATGTCAAGAAGAAACTAAAGAAGGTTATCAAATCAAACGATGAGCTATGTGCAAAATTAGATAATCTTTCTTCTGAAAAGAACAACATTGATCTTGAGAATTTGTCTTTAAAAACATCTTTAGATGATTGCACTAGAAAGCTACTCACTTTAGAATCAAATGTTGATCTTATTTCTAAAGAAAAGACTGAATTGTTAGCTAAATTAAAAGATTTTCAGACTCAACCTATTATGTGTAACCATCTAGACTATGACAATGTTGCAAAAGAAAGAGATTCATTATTATCTGATTTAGATCAAGCAAGAAAAGATTTACACAAGAAGATGAATGACATTGCTAAGCTACAAAGAGAACTTTATGAGTTAAGAAGAAAAGATATTCTTGACAACATTCTAAGCGTTGGTACTGTTTTCAATGGAAGAAAAGGTTTGGGATATGCTCCAAAGAAAAATCAACCCAGAAGAACTCAGACTATGTTTGTATCTAAGAACACAATGGCTAGAAAGAGAAATGAAGTTGATTCTATTACTTGTCATTTTTGTCTACGTCTTGGACACTATTCATTTTCATGCCCTTATAAGACTAAGGATTCTGACTTAGTTTGGGGCCCAAAACCCCAAACTTAGTAGAGTCAAATGCAATTTAGTTGAGATATGATTAAATGCTCCATTTTGCAATTTATATTGTCTTATCTCAACTTAACAAAAGGTTTTATGCATATTGTTAATTTTCTAAACTGTTGTACTGAAACAAACACTTAGTCGGTCGAAGTATTGTCGACCGAACAATCAATCGGTCGAACTTTTGTCGACCGACTGGATGTCTGTAACAAATCAAAATCTACATCAACTAAACAGCAACTATTTCGGTCGAAAATTGGTCAACCGAGCTGAATTTCTGTGTTTCTTTGTTTGTAATACAGTAACCTTCTCGATCGACAATTTGTCGATCGAGAAAGATGTCGGTCGAACAATTGTCGACCGACTGGACTTCTGAAACAGAATCTTTATACAATCTATACTTAAATGGTTCTAACCATATCAGACCATCACATGGGTACCAAAATCTACATTTTCATGCAGGAATGGGTGGTTGACAGTGGATGTTCCAAACATATGACCGGGAACAAGGATGCATTTCAAACCTTTGAAGAAAAGAAAAGTGGCACAGTCACCTTTGGAGACAATGGTAAAGGCAAACTCGTTGGAATAGGCAATGTTGGTACAAACCTCGAAATAAAGAATGTTCTACTTGTAGATGGTTTTCACCATAATTTGATAAGTGTTACTCAATTATGTGATAGTGGTTATGATGTTTTATTTAACAAAACCTGTTGCAAGTTATTAATAGAAAACACTACAAATGTTGTTTATGAAGTAAATAGAGTTGGAAATCTTTATATTCTTAAACCTAACTCTATGAAATATGTAGTGGGAAAATGCTTGCTTGCAAATGAAAATACCTTACAACTATGGCATAAAAAGCTAGGACATGCTAGTTCACATGTTATTAAAAAATTAGTAAAATATGATCTTGTTCGTGGATTGCCTGCTTTATCTTTTGATCAAGTTGAAAATTGTGAACCATGTACAATGGGAAAGCAAACAAAAACCTCTTTTAAACCTAAACATGTACTTAGCACAAGTAGATCTTTAGAATTAATTCATTTGGATTTATTTGGACCCATGAGGACACAATCTATTGGTGGCAAAAGATATTGTTTTGTTATCGTTGATGATTATAGTAGATATACATGGGTACATTTTATTGCAACCAAAGATGATACTATTCATGTTTTTATACAATTTTGCTCCAAGATTGAAAATCTATTACAAAGCAAAATATGTACCATTAGAAGCGATCATGGTGGAGAATTTGAAAATCATATATTTGAGGAATTCTGTACATCTCAAGGGTACACTCACAATTTTTCTGCTCCACGCACTCCACAACAAAATGGTATAGTTGAAAGGAAAAATCGATCCCTACAAGAAATGGCTAGAACTATGATGCTCTAACACAACACACCCAAAACCTTTTGGGCTGAAGCTGTAAACACTGCATGCTATGTATTAATTAGAGTAACTGTTCACTCTCATTTGAAGAAAACTCCATATGAAATAATACATTCTAAGAAACCTAGAGTTGACTATTTTCATACCTTTGGTTCCACATGCTATATCTTAAATACCAAAGATGATAGAGATAAGTTTGACTCTAAATCACACAAAGCATTCTTTTTGGGATATTCCACTTCTAGCAAAGCATTTAGAGTATATAACACTATCTCTAGAAAAGTTGAGGAATCTATTCATATTTCTTTTCATGAAGAGTCAAAATCTAAAAATCTAGAAATCATAGATCTCACTAATCAATTCGAAAATTTAAACATACCAAATGATAGTGAGAAAGTTACTACAACCAATCACCAAGCTGAACCACAACCTACACCTAGGCTTATTAAGGATCATCCTCAAGAACTAATTATTGGAAATCCTAATGATAAAGTCAAAACTCGGTCTTCCTTCAAATATGTTGCAAACATGGCCTTTGTTTCTATCATTGAACCTAAGAAGACATCTGAAGCTCTTAAAGATGATTATTGGATAATAGCCATGAAAGAAGAGTTGAATCAATTTACTAAAAACGATGTATGGGATTTAGTTCCTAAACCACAAGATAAAACCGTCATTGGAACTAAATGGGTTTTTAGGAATAAGTTAAATGAGACAGGAGAAGTAATAAGGAATAAAGCTCGGTTAGTAGCACAAGGATATAATCAACAAGAAGGAATAGATTTTGATGAAACATATGCACCAGTAGCTAGACTTGAAGCTATTAGAATGTTACTAGCTATTGCTGCACATAAAAACATCAAACTCTACCAAATGGATGTAAAAAGTGCATTTCTAAATGGCATCATTCAAGAAGAAGTATATGTTTCCCAACCACCCGGATTTGAAATACCGGAAAAAGGTGACTATGTTTATAAACTTAAGAAAGCACTTTATGGTTTAAAACAAGCACCTAGGAATTGGTATGAAAGGCTCAAGACATATCTTTTTGATAATGGTTTTTCTATTGGAAGTTCAAATTCTACTTTATTTTTCAAAACATATACATCTGATTTCCTAGTTGTGAAAATATATGTTGATGACATTATTTTTGGAGCCTCTAATGATTCATTGTGCACACAATTAAGTGACATTATGCAAAAAGAATTTGAAATGAGCCTCATGGGTGAACTAACTTTCTTTCTTGGTTTCCAAATTAAGCAAACACCTGCCGGAATCTTTATAAGCCAAGAAAAGTATACTAAAGAACTTTTAAAACGTTTTGGGATGGATCAGTGCAAACATGCTACTACTCCTATGGCTACTTCTATTAAAATTGATAAGGATGAAAATGGGGAACCTATTGATGATTCCTTATATAGAGCCATGATTGGTAGTTTGCTTTACTTAACTGCTTCTAGACCGGACATTATGTTTTCCGTTGGTCTTTGTGCTCGATTTCAATCACAACCTATGCACTCTCATTTTCTAGCAGTTAAACAAATTCTTCGTTACTTAGCCGGCACTACCTGTTTTGGTTTATGGTATCCAAAAGGACAATCCTTGGATTTTAAAGCTTATACTGATGTGGATTATGCTGGTTGTCGACTTGATCGCAAGAGTACTAGTGGTGGCTGCTGCTTGTTAGGAAGAGCTTTAGTATCTTGGTTTAGCAAGAAACAAAATACGGTTGCCCTATCTACAATTGAAGCTCAATATATAGCAGCCGGATCTTGTTGTGCTCAAGTGCTTTATATGCAACAAGTGTTAAACGATTATGATTTTACTCTTTCATCTACGCCTATTTTTTGTGACAACACGAGCGCTATAAACTTAGCACACAATCCTATTTTACACAGCTGAGCTAAACATATTGAAATCCGTCATCACTTTTTGAGGGATCATATCTCCAAGAATCATGTTTCCCTTCATCATGTTGATACGGAAGATCAATTGGCTGATATTTTTACAAAACTGCTTCCACTAGACCAATTTAACAAAATTAGGAAGCAATTGCTTATCACTCCTTTGGAAGATGTTTTCTTTGATATTTGTGCTTCTTAAACAAAAACTTTTACTTTCATCATTTTGGCTTTTAATGGACATTTTTTTATTGGATTTGATGGGACATCTAATTAAGGGGGAGTTTTTTTTAAACAGATATCTTTTTGAAATGACAAAGGGGGAGAAATAAATATAAAACTTAGTATTTATGCAAAACTCAATCAATGAGTTTCATAAACAAACTCTTGGCTTTACATTGAAAGTTGTTATATTCCCTAGAGAATTTAATTTCATGTTCCATAATTCATGGGGAATAATAAGCACACATTTTATAAGCAAGAGAAAAAGCTACAAAAGGCAATCTTCAGGTATGAAACTCATTTGTTTTATAATTCCTTCATTTATATTTTGGAAATGTTTGTCATTTTCAAAAAGGGGGAGATTGTTGGCTAAGTCGACATCTATAAATCCCTTTGTTTTGATTATGACAAACATTTCATTCTTATTGATCTAACGAGCTACTTGAGTGTGCAGGAACAAGGTGGATGACAAAGTACTAGGGAAATCCATATGCTTACATATGTATATTTTAATGAAATGTAATCCTTTTGTAAAAACTTGTACAAATATATAATGTACAAGTACTTAGATTTCATGTAAATCAAGCGTTAGATCTTCCCTAGCTAAACACCACATTTAGACAAGTCATCCCCTTCAAATAGGATCACATATGCACACTCATACATATAATTAGTGCCTAAATTGAAACATTGAAACAGGGTCATCTCGGTCGACCAACTCCTCGACAGAGACACTCTCGGTCGACAATCTTCTCGACCGAGAAACATCCAAATTAGCCGTTAGACACAACTGACAAGGTAGTTGGCAGTTGGAGATAAACGTTGCAAAACACTTGATTCAGAGATCCTGTCGGTCGACAAGAGTTCGACTGAGTAGGTGTCTCGGTCAACCATTCCTCGACCGAGATAAACTCTGACAGCAACTGCAGAGTAAATTAATTAGCCGTTGCTAAAGCAACAAACCTGTACCTAACAGCTAGTTAAGCACTTAGAAACCCCTAGAAGTTGTCTAGAATGTCCTTAAGCATCCTTAGGCCATTCCTATAAATAGGACAAGCCATAGGACACTCAAATACACTTGTTACACTTGAGAAATCCTTGAGCATACTTTGAGCAATATGTTTGTGAGCAAATTGAGCATTGTGACAATTGGCTACTTCCTTCCTTAGCTCATATTTTGTGTCCTATAGGCTAGCATCTCCTATCCACTGCAATTACAATTCCATACACTTTGGTGAGGAGATCTATACGCTTGATCTAGGCAAATCAAGCCTTGTGCTACAAAAGGATAAGTTGTAATTTCCTTTTCTTTTCTTGTTCTCTATTATTGTTTGTACTCTCCCTGCTACTCCTAGGTTGGAGGCTGCGGATTGGAGAGGGTGGAGATCTTCTTGGTGAAGAAGGAGACCTTGAGCTACTTCAAGAAGGCTGGTGCAACGGGAGGTTACTTGTAGAGAGGAAGGCTACTTCAAGGGGGAGCTTGGAGTTACTTCAAGAAGGCTACCTCAAGTTGGTGCATCTACTTCGAGTGAAGGCTGTTCAAGGGGTGTAAAGGAAAGTATTGTATTTTGTATAAATCCTTGTGAAGGTAATAAAATTTATACTTTCAAAATCCCGGTTGGGTAAGCAACCGGGTAGTGGACTGACAACTTTAGTATTTGCTAAAGTTGGAACCACTCTAAACACGTGTCTCCTTCTTCCAATTTCAATTGTGGTTGTTTGAGTTCAATAATAGTTAAAATTGTTTTAAAACTCTATTCACCCCCCCTCTAGTGTTTTTCACTACTAATACTAATACTATTGCTACTACTACTACTACTACTACTACTACTACTACTACTACTACTACTACTACTACTACTACTACTACAACTACTACTACTACTACTACTACTACTGCTACTACTACTGTTACTTCTACTACTGTTGTTGTTGTTCCTACTACTACTACTACTACTGCTACTACTACTACTGCTGCTAATACTACTACTACTTCTACTACTACTACTATTGTTGCTAGTACGACTACTAGAGGTGATACTACTACTACTACTACTACTGTTGGTTCTACTACAACTACTATTATTACTATTACTACTGCTCCTATTGCTACAACTACTGCTTCTACTACTAGTATTGCTACTACTACTACTGATGGTATTCTTGTTTCTATTATTGCTGCTTCTGTAGCTTCTACAACTACTGGTACTATTGTTTCTACTTTACTAGTACTACTCCTTTTGTTACTACTGCTACTCCTACTACTGCTGCTAGTAGTGCTACTACAGCTACTACTGTTGCTACTGCTACTGCTACTACTACTTCTACTGCTACTGCTACTTTTACTACTACTACTACTACTACTACTACTACTAATCCTACTACTTATTGTTTTTATTATTATTGCTGTTGTTTCTTCTACGACTACTGGTACTATTGCTTCTACTACTACTAGTACTTCTCCTTTTGTTACAACTACAACTACTATTTCTACTCCTACTACTTTTGCTAGTAGTTCTACTACAGCTACTACTATTGCTACTACTAGTGCTGCTACTACTACTTCTACTGCTACTGCTACTACTACTACTCCTACTACTAATACTACTGCTACTACTACTACTACTACTACTACTACTACTACTACTACTACTACTACTACAACAACAACAACAACTACTACTACTACTACAACTACTACCACCACCACCACAACGACTGCTTCTGCTGCTGCTGCTACTACTACTACTAATACTACTACCACTACTACTACTACTGATGCTACTACTACTACTAGTACTAGTACTACTACTACTACTACTACTACTAATAATAATAATAATAATAATAATAATAATAATACTAATACTACTACTACTATAACTACTACTACTACTACTACAACAACAACAACAACAACAACAACAACAACTACTACTACTACTTGTTCTTCTACTACTACTACTACTATTGCTACTATTGTTGCTTCCACTACTACTACTGCTGCTGCTGCTGCTGCTGCTGCTACTACTACTACTACTACTACTACTACTACTACTACTACTACTACTACTACTACTACTACTACTACTACTACTACTACTACTACAACTCCTACTACTATTACTACTACTACTACTACTACTACTACTACTACTACTACTACTACTACTACTACTACTACTACTACTACTACTACTACATATGATGCTACTACTACCTACTACTACTACTGTTGCTGCTACTAACACGACTACTACTACTATTGCTACTACTACTGCAACTACTACTACTTCTACTACTACTTCTACTTCTATTACTACTTCTACTTAGTGATGGCAATTGGGTGGGTATGAGCAACCCATACCCATACCCGCAATACCCATTCATATTTTGACCAAACTAGACCTGCCCCATTTAAAGAAAATAATAAAAACAAATACCCATACCCAACCCAATGAGTAATGGGGACCCATTACAACCCGTTCTGATCAAATCCATGAATTTGACACTTCAATTTGAATATTTCCCAAATTTGTAAAAATTATAAAGAGGCCTTATGCGTTTGCAAAAAAAAATTCAACATGACCCCTACAAATTTAGTATTTACAAAATAATATTTTCAACTTTGTAGTCAACTGTAGTGGATATGTACTTTTTAAAGATTGGGATCATTATAGAAACACCCAATATTAAATATGTTAATGTAGAACTCATTTGCAGATCTTGAGAATTTGCAATTACACATTGTGATTCAGATCAACACATCTGCAAATCAACTCATTTATGAAACTTTAATTTCTACCATCACAAATCATGAAACTTTAATATCTCTTGTTATAATTAAAGTGCCTGCGCTCTCTAGTAACATAACTTTACAATAGAAATTAACGACCAACCCAATTATGTTCAGAAAATAAAAGATTGTTCTTCTCTTATAGGTAGAAGGCAATCTGTTTCTTATAGAGTAAAAAAGGTTTGTGATCAGTCACTGAGAGGACAGGGGAATGCATAACAAGTGATCGAAGTTCTTGATTATAGTAGTAAGTACAGTGAAAAGGTTGATCGCCAAACATTTCCCCCAACATGAAACTGTAACGGTAACTACAAATGTGGCTTATTCTACGGGAATATGAGATGAGTGATCATCAACTATGGCTTTCCATGCTCGTTCAATCCCACAATCGAGCACAACAACATCTTTTGAAAGGAAAAGACAAAAGCCTCGAAATCATCAAACAATCAAGAATTCGAGACATGTAGGTTGGGTGGGTGCTGTAATACACCACACAGCTCGTCAATCTTCTTATCCAGGGGGTTCCTGAAGTTCTGCATCATGGACAGAAGGGGACAGGAGAAGAGGATGGAGTGGCATAAGGCCACACCCAATCCAAGGACCTTGTTGTCTGCTGTCGACGGCGATCTCAGCGGAATAGGGGGAGAGAGGCGGCGGGGACAGTGACAGAATTGACTCAAGAGATAGGATACAATGATGTTGCATGAGTGTAGTGGCAATGTTGCCGTTCGAGAGCAAACAAAGAGCCATACCTATCTATTATTCCACTTGGTTAGAGGAGATCGACAGGGGCAACGACCGACGAGAAGAGAACGATATCCTGCTGCAACGAGGGATGAGGAGGGAGACGGGGACAGGGGGAGTGCGGTGGCAAGAAGTGGCTTAGTGATTCATAGCAAAACAAATGGGAGTTAATGGGTCCCAATGGAGATATACGTAAAATAGAACCCACGAACAATGACCCCATTTAAAACCATCCCTACTGCTCCTGTTGCTACTGCTACTGCTATTGCTGCTACTGCTACTGTTGCTAATTTTGTTGCTGCTACTGCTGTTGCTGCTACTACTAATACTACTGTTGTTGCTGCTCCTGTTACTTTTGCTTCTCCTGCTACTACCACTGCTACTACTACTACCACTGCTACTACTACTGCTACTACTACTACTACTGCTTCTGCTACTGCTACTGCTGCTGCTGCTGCTACTACTACTACTACTACTAGTACTATTGTTGTTGTTGCTGCTTCTACTACTACTACTACTACTACTACTACTACTACTACTACTACTACAGAAATGGCTTATAACGTCACTTTTAAAGAAATGGCTTATAACGTCACTTTTAAAGCCGTCAGTTGTATAAAAAAACTGACTCCTAAAACATAAAGTGTTGGTTAAATAAAAAATCTTACATCTATTTGTGAAGGGCGACCAGACACAGGTATCACTTTTATTTAGCGTTAGTTCCTTAATAAGCAACTGACGCCTAAAATTAACCACCAAATTCAGTGAAAAAAAAATTACCTCCAAAATTTAACATACAACGTCGGTTGTTAAAAGAGAAACCGACGACTAATGTTTTTCTACGAGACAACAAATTTGACAAATTTTATCATTAGTTGACTTACAATAACTGACGTCGTTGTGTTTTCATGTGCTTAACCGTGGAAATTTTCACCTCCCTTTAGCGTCGATTTGTATACAGAAACCGACGACTATAGTGTTTAGCGTCAGATGTTTTAAATAATCGGCGCCTATTGTTAACTTAACAACACCCGTGCGAGCCATTCCCCTTTTGTTTCATTCATTCGTGATTGAGGGTTTTAGGTATGGTGATTCCTCTGCTCACCAGCCACCGCTCGCTACTCCTCTGCCCCCCCTCTGCCGCCGCTTTCTGGTCCGCTGCTCGCCGCCACCACTCACTGCTAGCTCCGGCCGCTTCTCTCCAACTCGATCACTACTTCGGCCGGCCGCTCGGTGCTCTCTTGCTAGCTCAGCTTCCTACTCTCTTCTTCCTCCACACCGTTGACAGGTAAGCTACTGCCCTTCTTCTTCCTCTACCTCTTCTTCTTCCTCCACCTCTTCTTCTTCCTGCTCCCTCCTTACCAAATGTATGGATAAAAGCAAGGCATGACCTGCATGTGGGCTGGACACAACGGCCATGGCTGTGTTGGCCGACCACGGCTGTGCAGGCCAGCACGGCCGTGGTCGACCAACACAGCCACGTCCGCCATGTCCAGCCCACATGCAGGTCGTGCCTTACTTTTTTCCATTTGGTAAGGAGGGAGCAGGAAGAAGAAGAAACATTTGTAATTGAATACTAATGATTGACCTAATTATGTAAATTTTGATGCATGTTGAATTAAGATATTAAAACCCTAATACACATTTCACCATAATCTTGAATTAACTATATTGCTGAAATCTTGTGATCAATCTATGTAAGATATTAAAACCCTAATGTTAAATCTCTGATTGTGTAGTGATGTGTCACCCAAACATCTACATGAATCCCTATTGTATTGTATGATGTAGATTGATGATAATGCATGAGCTAGTTTGAAATTTTGAAATCAATTATGAATTATCTCTCCATCCCTAGGTCATACTAATTTATGTGTAATCTTTATCTTGATGATGAACATGCATGGACACTAGAAATGTTGAAATCAATGTTATAGAATGACAACAAATGTATTTGTTGGCCTAGAAACCCATCCATGATTTACTCATTAGGAGTAAATCTTGGATAGTCCCCGATTTGGGACTATTCTTGAACACCTAATATCACTTAGGATGTAAGTGTATAATGTGTAATGGGCTTTCAAGAAAATTTCGGTAGCATTTCCCCATTTGTTCTCTAAGTACATATGTACTTAGAGAACAACACGAAAATACTGCCAAAATTTTCTTGAAAACCCAATACACATTATACACTTGCTAGTGATATTAGGTGTTCAAGAATGGGATAGGTGGTACACATTTATTATATATAAGAGTGACAGCACATGTATTTGTTGGCCTAGAAACCCGTCCAAGATTTACTCATTAGGAGTAAATCTTGGATAGTTCCCAGTTTGGGACTGTTCTTGAACACATAATCTTACTTAGGATGTTTTAACCATTAATTATATATAAGACCTTAAACCCTAAAGTTTTAACCATAAACCCTAATCTTTTAACCCTAGACCCTAATCTTGTTCTAATATATACTTGTTTTCGCTTTGATCATAGAATGGATAGATCATGGATGTCCATTCCAAATCACTGCACCCCCGAGTTTATTTCTGGTCTTGACCAGTTTATTAGATTTGCCGAGGAACATTGGAAACAACCTGGAGATAGGTTCTACTATCCATGTAGGCATTGCGGTAACAACTTGAAAGTCATGTCATGTGCAACAAGATTGTACAAGGCTATACAGAATGGCACTGACATGGAGAGATTTCAAACCTGAAATCAGTGGATGTCGATAGAAGTGCTTGTATGGAAGAAGAAATTGCCTTTGATGATGTAGATGTGAACGAACCAGTTCCAGTAGACATCGTTGATGCGATACTGGATAGTTGTGGGGTAGAGCACACTAATCCACCTCCCATGTTTAGAAACAGTGTGCATGATGTTGAGATACCATTATACATAGGTTGTAAGTTTATGAAGCTTAGCACTGTGTTGAGATTGTATAAAATGAAAGCTAACAGTCGATGGAGTGACAAAAGCTTCACGTCATTCTTGTCTTTGTTGAAAGAAATTCTTCATGAAGGAAGCTGTCAATCTCAACATACCAGTTAAAGAAATTGTTGTTCCCAATGGGAATGGAGGCTGTGAAGATACACGCATGCCTGAATGATTGTGTATTATTTCAAAATGACTATGTGGATTTGAAAGATTGTCCGAAATGTGCTGCGTCAAGGTATAAATTGACAACTTCGGGGGAGTCCAAAACTGGTTCTCCTGCCAAGGTGATGTGTTATCTACCTATAATACCACAGTTTCAACGCTTGTTTGCCAATCCTATAGATGCGAAGAATTTGAGATGGCATGTAGATGTTAAGAAAAATAATGATGGAATCCTACGACATGCGTCTGATTCCCCACAGTGGAAGAAGATTGATTTATTATACCCTGAATTCGATGAAGAAGACATGAATCTAAGACTTGGGCTTTGTATAGATGGGATGAATCCGTACGAGACATTGAGCATCCAACATAGTGCTTGGCCAGTTATCCTTATTATATACAATCTTCCTCCCTGCTTGTGTATGAAAATTAAGTATGTTATGCTATCATCTTTGATATCGGGCCCTAAACAACCTAGAAATGATATCGACATTTATCTTTAACCTATGATTGATGACTTGAAGAAGCTCTGGGGTGAAGATGTGATGACCTATGATGCTTCATGAAGAGAGACATTTCATTTGCACGCTATGTTGTTTTTCACTATGAATGACTTTCCAGTGTATGGGAATTTGTTTGGATATAGTGTCAAAGGATCTAAAGTGTGTCCTATATGTGAAGAGAACACTGATTCAATACGTTTAAAACACGACAGCAAGACTGTATATCTTGGTCATCGAAGGTTTCTTCCAACATTTCATCTGTATCGTAGGTTGCGCAAAGCATTCAATGGACAGAATGCAGAACAAAGTGCACCTAAACATATATCAGGGGAGGATGTTTATGAAAGAGTAAAAGACATCGCCAATGAATTTGGTAAGAGATCAGAATGTATGATGGCCACACGGAGTGACAAGTCTTAATTCAAGAAGAATTCAATATTTTGGGATCTTCCTTATTGGAGTTCTTTGATAGTCAGGCATTGTATCGATGTCATGCACGTTGAGAAAAATGTATGTGATAGCGTCATTGGTACTCTGTTGAATATACCAGGTAAGACTAAAGATGGGATAAAATCCAAAATGGACCTATGTGAAATGGGAATAAGGACATAATTAACAGAAGTAGTTAGTAGCGATCGGAGAACATACTTACCTCCCGCTTGTTACACGTTGTCTAGAAATGAGAAGAACATTTTTTGTGAATGCTTGGTAAATGTTAAGGTGCCACAGGGTTACTCATCCAACATCCGTACATTGGTATCAATGAAAGATCTAAAGTTCATAGGTCTTAAATCTCATGATTGTCACACTCTAATGCAACAAATATTGCCCGTGGCAATTTGATCTATATTTCCGAAGCATGTACGGTTTGCAATCACCAGACATTGTTTCTTTTTCAATAGTTTGTGCAACAAAGTTATTGACCTTGATACTCTCGATAAATTGCAAAGAGAAGTGGTTGTTACCCTATGTCATCTTGAGATGTATTTTCTTCCTTCGTTCTTTGATATCATGGTACATCTTGTTGTCCACTTGACTAGGGAAGTGAAAATGTTGGGACCAGTTTATTGCATTGGATGTATCCCTTTGAACGATACATGAATGTTTTTAAAGGTGATGTTCGAAACCGTTATCATCTTGAAGGGAGTATTATTGAGGGTTATGTGGTGAGAGAGGTTATAGATTTTTTCAATGACTTTCTGAGTGCTAATGACACTCCTGTGAATGCCAAGAATATTGAGGAGCATTTTGGCAAAGAAATTTTGGGATCACGGGTGAAGGTAATCAGTCGTGAGCAGTTGGAGCAAGGTCACTTGTATATTTTACACAGCATCAAAGAAGTGAGTGTTTATATCGAGGAACATACCAATTTCATCAAGAGACAATATCCTCGATCCAATTCAATGTGGCTTTCTAGAGAGAATAACAAGACATTTATTAAGTGGTTTGAAGATAACGTCTTACATCAACTATCTCAAACACCAGATAATCTTACTAAAACCATCAAATGTCTCGCCTTTAAACCAAAATTGAATGTTATGTCTTATGAAGGGTTTGACATAAATGGATTCTCATATTACACAAAATGTCAAGATGATAAGAGTGTCATCCAAAATAGTGGGGTCACCCTTCAAGCATCTTCATTGTTTTTTGCAAGTGCAAAGGATAAGAGTCCACATGAAGCTAAAATGCCATATTACAGTGTCATTGAAGACATATGGGAGTTTGACTATGTAGATTTTAGAATTCTACTCTTTAAATGTAATTGGGTTGACAACAACAAAGGAGTTATAGTGGATGAATTGGGTTTCACGTTAGTGAACTTTGAAAAGATTGGAGAGAAGGGTGAACCATTCATATTGGCATCACAGGCAAAACAAGTATTTTATATCGATGATCCTAAAAATGATAAATGATCAGTTGTTCTTCATGGTAAAAGATAGTTCATTGAAGATCCTATCAATGAAGAAGAGTACTATGATAAGTATGATGACTCCAGTCCATTCTTAGTTGGGTTGCCAACACCACCAAACATTGAAGTTGGGGATCAAAATGACTTGTATGTTCGCGGGGATCACAATCAAGGATTGTTAATTGATAAAAGATCACAATATTAGAGGCATGCATGTTTATATTTTTAATGTTTTATTTTCCTGAATGTGAACTTTACAATGTGAACTTTACAATGTGAATGTGGACTTTACAACGTGAATGTGAACTTTACAATGAGAATGTGAACTTTACAATGTGAATTACTTTATAATGTGAATGTGAACTTTATGAATTACTTTACAATGTGAATGTGTACATTACAATGTGAACTTTACAATTAGTGTTACTTTACAATGTGAAATTTATAATTTGAATGTGAACTTTTAGATGGCTGAGCATTCCCATGATGATTGTGCTGATGATCATTGTGAGGGTGAGGATGTGCTTGCGCCGCCTGACAATGTAAGTTTTAAGAATATATCCCTGAGGTTTCTATCTATATGTTCATTTATAATTATATCATGTAAGTGTGTTTTTATCAAATTTTAGGTTGCTAATGTACCCCTTGAAGAAATTACAGCACTTGATGAGCAACAAAAGAAAATTGAGAAAGTGAGGGGCATCACAATGATGAACAAGTTAATACAGCAATGGACCCAAATTGGCTATGGATTTTGATCATGCAGGAAATCCATATGGAGTGAACCGCAACTCATTTGTTTCATATCTTGGGGTTCTTACTCGCAGCCATTGCAGTCCTATCCTAGAATCCTGGCATAAAGTTCTAAGGGGAAGAAAGGCCACATATGAAAGGAACTATGCGTGAGTTATTATTATTTGTTATTCTATTTGTGTAGATTACTAATTTTTAGGATACTAGTTCATAGCAATTCTATTTAATTTGCATAGCATATTTGATCTGGATGAAAAGATGCATTGTAAATGTGTGATGCAATGATGTGGGAGGGTCCTAAGGAACTATAGGACCAATCTCACCTGGGATTACATACGCGATGCTGATAAGAGGTTATTGATTGATTTCCAATTCTAGACATTGATCACTATTTCACTAACTCTACACTAATAAGTTTTGTTTTTATTCTCTTTAAAAAATAAATTTAGGCAGAAGGAAGCCACACAACAATGGAACTACCTAGACCCCAAAGACTGGGATGCATTTGTTACCCAAAGAAAACTAGATGAATTCAAGGTATTAAGCGCCACCCCCAATTTAATTAATATACATTTTTATGTATTCACCTATTCAAGATTAACCTTTAGTGTCACTAACCAAATCAATGTGCTAACTAACTAGGCCCTCAGTGAGGCGCAAAGAGCAAGGCGTGCACTGAATGTGCACGACCACACAATTGGTCCAAGAGGATATGCAGGTGTTCGCTAAAGACGACAGGCTGAGCTTGCTCAGCCTACTGCTACTCAAGAGAATGCAGAGTACTCTACTACTGCTCCTGCACCTCTGCCTCATCTTGCTATGTGGATAGATCGGAGGCAAAACAAGAAGGGAGACATACTGAAGCCCACAACTGCTGAGGCGGTTGCAAAAATGGTAAAAAAACAACTCTTAGAGCAATCGATTGATATTGATTATTGTTATGTTTACTTACTAATTTTTGTTGATGGTGATTAGCGAGAGCTACACGAGTAGAGGAAGGAAGGCAAGTTCATCCCTCAGGGCATAAGGGATGAACTGATAGTTTCTCTGGGTAACCTAGAGCATCCTGGATGTGTTCGGGGTGTATGCGTTGGTGTGGGCATCAAAGCGTTCTTTGGGCCATCCCAGTGCAAACCTATCCCAAAAGTGGGACTTTCACAAGCTGAGGTAACCTATTCTTATTTTAGAATGTAAGGGAATTCAATAATCAGAAGCTAGCATTTCTTTTATCCATGTATAAGTAGATTTGTTAATTGAGAAGAGAATCCAAGAAGCAATGGTGAAGTGGTAGGCGTCTCAGCCTACCACTCAGACAGTACATGTGGCAGGCCACTCTTCTCCTACTGTAGAAGTGGTTGGGAGTAATCCTATAGACCCACCACCTAGCACATCCTCTGTAAGTATTTTTATGACATAATAACTAGTCTGTTCAAGATGATATGTTTGTGTATATATGCATATAACATTCTTTACATAAATTTATAGGGGTTGAAGCCATGCTGACTAAAAAGTCAGGAATATATCGTTGCATAGGCGTCGGCTTACCCACCCCTTAAAGGGTGCATGTTTCACGGGTATCCAGTACCAGATGGTGTTGTACGTGTGAGCCCGATACATGTACTCCCCGACTGGACAGATCTTGCACTGTCTCATGCACACTCATATGTTGAAACACTTGGTGAGACAGTAGGAGGAGTGATAATGTGGCCCGAAGCAGATGTCCTCTAAACTGATATTGTATGATAAATTTCCATTACTTTAATTTGTTAGTGTGTAGATATGAGTCAATTGATCTGAAATTATATATACATGTCAAAAAGATGAGACCCGCTACATCTCAGCCTCCACCTCCTCGACTACCAAGTTGGCTGCCAAGGGACATACACGCCTCAATAGGTCCTAATTGTAGGGGTGTTGTAGTATGGATCGACGAACATGATACAAATTTCCCGATAATTGTTACTATTCTGGAGGATGTTGTAGGTAAATCATACGATAACAATCTATTTATAAAAGTTTCGCATATGTATTAATGCATATGTAATACAAGTTATGCATACATATGTATTAATTCATAGGTATTAATGCATGTCAATCATATGAAAACAATATATTTATACAAGATATTTTGGAGTTGTTTAGTTATGAATGGCTGAACACTTCTATGATAGAGCTGTGGATATGGTGAGATCTTGTTTATACATCCATATACCTTGTTTTATATACGGTGATGTGGTTTCTTATATATTAATGCATATGTAATACATGTTTTGCAGCCACTTACACAAGATAAGTACATATTTTGGGTTTTCCCATGTGGGATTTTTGGTTCCATCTTTGATTAGTCTTGTAGATATAGACCCTTCTTCTGTTACTTCATACTATTGTGATGCTTTTGAATATTTTGGTAAAAATAAGAAGACAGTGATAATAGCTCCATTCAATGTCGAGTAAGTTTACTTTGCTTATAATTTGGACTTAAGAAAATTACATTTTTATTATGGATTTTCAGTTATTAATTTTTATCTATCTTACCAGTAGTGGTAGGCATTTGGAGTTACTAGTTATTGTCCCCATGACATTCACTATCTATTATCTAGATCCTGCGGGGAATGAGTTGGATAGATTATATGGATATGCAATTAAAAGGCCATTATTCTCATGAGAAATATTTCATGTTTTTATATCTGTTAACATATGTTACTACATTACTATTTAATTATGCAATTTAATGGGTTACATTAGTATATGTAGGGCTTTACAAGAGTATAAAAAAGCTGGAGGAAAGGTCCCCAGGAAAAAGGATATGTCACTAATTTGGGAGAATGTGAAAGTAATTTCCTGACTCCAATGTATATATTATTTATGTGAACTGTGATTATTTGTATTTTTCAATATTTTGTATGTTTCAATTTATAGTGTGCTACACAAGACAACGGATGGGCATGTGCCTACTATGTGATGCTATTTATGGACTTAATCATCAAACATGCCGTAATGGAAATTGATAAGATACATCAGGTATTATACATAGTCTCGTTAGATAATATGAAATATATCAATCTTATTATATATTATTAATTATATATATATATGTCATTCTCTTTGCGGATCTTTAAACTGCTGACTTCAGCACAGGTGGAAAGTGTTTTGATGTATATGCTCCCTATACAAGAGATGAATTAGATGTTGTAAGAGAAGAATGGGAAAAAGCCATACAAAGAGT
>OY856411.1:1218815886-1219163386 GCA_963693085.1 Alisma plantago-aquatica
ATGTTACCCTTGATTATTCGAGCTAATATTTCTAGGAATCATCATATCAAGTTCATGATTTCAAAACTACATCTTTTATACAAGGTATGATTTCATATTAGGTCTAGCTTGTGAAAGTGACTTATCATACATACATCAAAATTTTAACTTAAGTGAGAGTCATTCATGTATCAAGCATCATTTGAGGAACAACATTGTCATCAACGTCAAGGTTTCATAATAATCTCACTTATACTTAGAAAGAGCTCCACAAGGTCTAGCAAAACAAGCTGAGACCTATCTATGTCAATGCAAAATATGCTAACCACCAACAACTAAATGATATATCAAATCAAACTTTTCCCCACACACTAAATGAGAGAAACCACTCGATTCCTTTACATCAAACCACTAACATGAGTACGAGGCCCATTATGGAAATTACAAAACAAGTACATCATCTTAGAGTCTTGGGACATCTCCCTCACCTATATAGCAAATATCATATATCAAGTGCCTCTTCCTCTAAGGTTAGATCTTGGAATAGGAAAACTAGGGTTTAGGATTATCATAGGAATCACACACTAGGTGAATCCACTCATATACTTAGAATTATTCTACCGGGGGATCTTCATCATGCATTTCACCGTTCATATTTTTTAACATTTCACATATTTTGGAGTTTAAGTGCTCTGACCATCTCCTGTGTCAGGTCGACTCATATCAAGAGGTCACCCATATCATATTTCACATGCTAGAGGTCCTTCTTTGTAAAAAGGTTGAGGTTTAAATTGGTACCAAACCATATATTATGTTTCATATCTCAACACATACAAGACTAGGCACAAGCAAACATGACAACCCACTAGCTATGTTTAGCACATCAACCAAGTCATATGTACCATACATGGTTCTAGGCCTAGCTAGGGTTGCATGGTCAAACTCTTCTCATATCATCAAATGTAACTTGAATCATCTTGAAACATATAATAACATCACATCAACATCATCATTGTCGCCATCATCATCATCATCATCATCATCATCATCATCATCATCATCATCATCATCATCATCATCATCATCATCATCATCATCATCATCATCATCATCATCATCATCATCATCATCATCGTAATCATCATCATCATTATCATTATCATCATCATCACCATAGGCCATCTAGGCTACTTACTAGCTTAACCTTTATCATGTCTCTAGACAACTCTATAGACTACATCTATCATCCAAACTATCTCACCTAGACTTGAGGTTACATCCTTTTCTCTTAGGTCACATGGATACTCATTTCCTTTCTATGCACGAAAACATTTTCATATGCATATATACTAATACTTGAAATGATTTTCTTAACGTTGAAATAGGTGATGAAAACCACCATACTCCATTTGAACAAAACCAATACCAAAATGGGTTACCACACTCATTAGGTAGTCTAGTACCATGACACCTAGAGAACTAGCAAGAACATGGTGCACACTTGTGTAGCTACCCTAACCACATGCTCAGAACATGTGTCTAGCGAGGTAATAAGGACTCCCTTTTTCCTGAAGAGAGAACCCATACTATAGGACAAAAGGAAGAGTAACCAAAGGTTCTAGATAATACACAAGTCTACACCTAGTTCTAGAACATCTACATTCTAACCTGGAGGCTAAGTCAACTTCATCAATAAAGGGACAACTAATTAAGTTTCTAGGGTTGAAATGTAAGGTGAGTTTAGTTTGTGTTTCATGAGAGTCATGTTTGGTGTAGTTATTGTTCATGCTCTGACACCATTTGTCACAGGACCATTTTTCACCCAAATCCTAACTCCAAATGACTACAAAGTCAATGGTGATAGGACTTAGGCGTCCATCCCTAGCATAGTATTACCAAAGCATGGATGAGGAAACGTAAAGCTTAGCTTACATGAACAAATAACAAGATAAATGCACCAATCATATTCTCAACATTCCATAAGATATATTAAGAAACATTGTTTTATTATAAGATTCAATTACAAATTCTAGTGTCAAATTGTACAAGTATGCTCATGTAAACTAGGAATCTTACAAAAAGTACACATGACATAACTCACCAAGACGATCAACTTCTATATATCTATTAACCTATAAAATGCGTGAGACAAGGTGGGTCAAGAACACAAGGAACTGAGTATAGGTCTGAAAGATACATGTATAAAAGCTTTGCATAATTTGAAAAGAGTTGCAGAAGTAACAAACAAAAATAAACAAGTATTCAAAAAAGAGAGAGCCTGTAATTTATGTCATTTTACTCCAATTATATAAACAAAATCATATATCATAAGTCCTTTGACCAAATTCCCATCGAAAGGGTCCACAAGGGTTCTCAAGATTAGTTATCCTTTTCTATGTAAGGGACCTCAAAGCAATCACCAAGAGCTAACCCTTTTATCGACATGGTCTACTCTATCTTGACAACTCAAGTAGGATGCCTAGCCTCGTATCCTTACCCCAAGAATATAGGTAGGTGCACAAGGTTTGTATAATGGAGTTTCTATTTTATGTTTGCAAGTTATAACACAACAAGATGAGACAAACATCAAGTAAAATTCTAGAGTACTACATGGAAAAATTTAAGCAAGTAAACAAGAATAAATATGTATCAAATTTCAATAAATAAAGCCATAGTCATATAATTATTTAAAGCCCATACCTAACATTAGAGATTCATAACTTATTCTTGACCATCTAGCTATGAGCAACACCTGATTAAGAACAAGATTGCATACATGTATTAGATTCTCATCATATACCCTAACTAGTTACATTTTTAAGGTTTAAGACAAGTTATGCTTCAAGTTTCCTTTATTAATTTATAAGTTGTCACTAAGGTATGTTTCAAGTTCTATATCATTTTGATGTTCCTTCTATTTTATATGATTATTCCTAGATTGGATTCACTTATGTACATAACTAGGTCATAATACTCATAATAGGAAAAGAAAGCAAAGATTCATCATTTCAAGGGGTCCAACCATAAAAGATGATTTATATCAGCTACATAAGAAAATGAGAAGCATATTAAAATTTTGGTGGATGTCCCCTAGGTCATGGAATCAAATTCCAAAATTGGTATCAACATATACACATACATTCAAACATCAGCATAGTTCATATATGCCATCAAGGTTGAGCATTGGTCTAAGGTGGAACATCCACATCCAAGATATCATGAGAGATAGAGTAATTCCTTACTTGAGAGATGGAAACAAGGGATAAGGATGCACATACGCATAATGGTACCAGATTCATAATTCGTGTCACATAGGTTACAATAGGAAAACTAGGGTTTCAAACATCATAAGAGACAAAGATGGTGGATCATAGACATTAAGGTTACCACACATAACAATATTACCAATATTAATGATCTAATATGCATTGATGTGAAAATGAGGTCATAGTCATCAATCGATTAAGTATATCCATGTATCATTACTAGGTGTCACATTCATGCATACTTAGTGTAATATGTAAACACCATAGAAAATACTAGTACAGAAACATCATTCAGTGTCACTTTTCTAGGCGTCGATTATTTAGGTAAACCGATACCTATACTATTCGATGTCGGTTATTTAGGAAAAACGACGTCTATATTCGAAGACCAGCCAGACACGGGTACCGCTTTGTATTCAGCATCGGCTGGGTATAACAAATTGATGCCTAAAATCGCCCGCAAAATCCAATTTTCGAGAGAAAAAATTTGCGTCACATACATCGTCAGTTTTTTAACTATTCACCGACGCCTATTTAAGATGAAAAATTGGGTGAAAAGTTCCACTTTCGGTGTCAGTTATCCTTTGATAACCGATACTGATAATGGTTCCTGCCAAATAATTTAGGGCAAAGATTGTCTAATTGGACGTCGGTTTTTTACTATCAACCAACGCTGAAGAGTAATATGCGTCAGTTTTGTAGATAACTGAAACTGTTGACCAACTTAATAGACCCTATCACCCGGCTCTTCCCCCTTTCTTCCTATTTCATCATGATAATTTTCCTGTGCTCACCGCTCTCACCTAAAATCACCGACGACCCCCACTGCTGCTCGCCGCCACCGCTACTAGTGCGCTTCTACTCACCGCCGCCACCGCTGCTTCCTCTTTCTACTGCCACCACTGCTGCTCTGCTCTTCTCTACTGCTCTGCTCGTCTCTTGGTGCCACTGCGAGCGCCGCTATGCTCTTCTCTTCATCTTCTCACTGCCACTGCTGCCGCCGCTCGCCGCCGCTCTTCTCCATGCTAGCTCCAGGTAGCCCTAGCTGCTTTGCTTCCTTCTCCCTAGCTCCTTACCAACAGCAAGCATGACCTTGGCTGTGTTGGCTTACCACAGTTGTGTTGGACAGCACGGCCGTGGTAGGCCAACACAGCCACGGTCGTTCTTGCTATTGGTAAGGATATGAACAAATCTATATGTATTGCTTTATGTAAATCCTAGGATACGAACAAATCTTTTGCTTGCATATATTTGTGCTTCTAATCGTAATGTTTGACCTAATTCAATAAATTTTGATGTTAGTACATATGTACTTAAGATTTAAACTTGATTTGATTTGATTAAACCTAACATTGATGAAACCCTAACATCAATTGTGATGAAACCCTAACATTAATTGTGATGAAACCCTAACATGTACATATCTATTATTGTGTTTGTTGGCCTAGAAACCCGTCCAAGATTTACTCATTAGGAGTAAATCTTGGATAGTCCCCAGTTTGGGACTGTTCTTGAACACCTAATCTCATTTATGATGTAAGTGTATAATGTGTGTTGGGTTTTTGAGAAAATTTTGGTAGCATTTCCCCGTTTGTTCTCTAAGTACATATGTACTTAGAGAACATTGGGGAAATGTTGCCGAAATTTTCTTGAAAACCCAATACACATTATACACTTACAAGTGAGATTAGGTGTTCAAGGATGGGATAGGTGGTACACATTTATTATATATAAGAATGACATCACATGTATTTGTTAACCGTAGACCCTAATCTTGTCCTAATATATACTTGTTTTCTCTTTGATCATAGAATGGATAGATCATGGATGTCCATTCACAATCGCTGCACCCCAGAGTTTATATCTGGTCTTGATCAGTTTATTAGATTTTCCGAGGAACATAGGAAAGAACCTGGAGATAAGTTCTACTGTCCATGTAGGCATTGCGGTAACAACTTGAAAGTCAGCACTGGTGACGAAATCAAAAGTCATGTCATGTGCAATGGGATTGTACAAGGCTATACAGAATGGCACTGGCATGGAGAGATTTCAAACTAAAAACCAGTGGATGTCGATAGTAGTGCTTGGGTGGAAGAAGAAATTGCCTCCGATGACGTAGATATGAACGAACCAGTTCCAGTAGACATCGTTGATGCGATGCTGGATAGTTGTAGGGTAGAGCACACTGATCCACCTCCTATCTTTAGAAATATTGTGCATGATGATGAGATACCGTTATACACAGGATGTGCTAAGTTTACGAAGCTTAGCACTATGTTGAGATTGTATAAGTTGAAAGCTAACAATAGATGGAGCGACAAAAGCTTCAATTCATTGTTGACTTTGTTGAAAGAAATGCTTCCTAAAGGAAACGAGTTGCCAATCTCAACATACCGGGTAAAGAAATTGTTATGCCCAATGGGAATGGAGGCCAAGAAGATACACACATGCCCGAATGATTGTGTATTATTTCAAAAGGACTATGTGGATTTGAAAGATTGTCCAAAATGTGGTGCGTCACGGTATAAATTGACCACTTCGGGGGAGTCTAAAACTGGTTCTCCTACCAAGGTGATGTGGTATCTACCTATAATATCACGGTTTCAATGCTTGTTTGCAAATCCGAAAGATGCAAAGAATTTGAGGTGGCATGCAAATGTTAAGAAAAATAATGATGGGATCCTATGACATGCGTCTGATTCCCCACAGTGGAAGAAGATTGATCTATTGTACCCCAAATTTGGTGAAGAAGATAGGAATCTAAGACTTGGGCTTTGTACCGATGGGATGAATCCGTACGGGACATTGAGTAGCCAACATAGCACTTGGCCATTCATGCTTGTTATATACAATCTTCCTCCCTGGCTGTGTATGAAAAATAAGTACGTTATGCTGTCGTTGTTGATATCGGGCCCTAAACAACCCGAAAATGATATCGATGTTTATCGTGAACCTCTGATTGATGACTTAAAGAAACTTTGGGCTGAAGGTGTGATGACCTATGATGCTTCTGGAAGAGAGACATTTTGTTTGCACGCTATGTTGTTTTGTACTATTAATGACTTTTCAACATATGGGAATTTGTATGAATATAGTGTCAAAGGATCTAAAGTGTGTCCTATATGTGAAGAAAATACTGATTCAATAAGACTAAAACATAGCGACAAGACTGTATATCTTGGTCATCAAAGGTTTCTTTCAAAATTCCATCTGTATCATAGGAAGCGCAAAGCATTCAATGGATGGAATGATGAACAGAGTGCACCTAAACCTATACCAGGGGATGTTGTTTATGAAATAGTAAAAAACATTGTCAATGAATTTGGTAAGAAATCACAATGTAGTATGTCCACACAGAGTGACAATTCTTCACTCAAGATGAAGTCAATATTTTGGGATCTTCCTTATTGGAGTTCTTTGACAGTCAGGCATTGTATCGATGTAATGCACGTTGAGAAAAATATTTGTGATAGTGTCATTGGTAATCTGTTAAATATACCAGGTAAGACTAAAGATGGGATAAAATCCCGCTTGTTACAGAATTACATGAAATGGGTAATAAAAGAACATACTTACCTCCCGCTTGTTACACGTTGTCTAGAAAGGAGAAGAAAGCTTTTTGTGAATGCTTGGTAAATGTTAAGGTGCCACAGGGTTACTCATCCAACATCTGTAGATTGGTATCAATGAAAGATCTGAAGTTGATAGGTCCTAAATCTCATGATTGTCACACTCTAATGCAACAAATATTGCCTGTGGCAATTCGATCTATATTGCTGAAGCATGTAAGGTTTACAATCACCAGACTTTGTTTCTTTTTCAATAGTCTATGCAGAAAAGTTATTGACCTTGATACTCTTGATAATTTGTAAAGAGAAGTGGTTGTTACCCTATGTTAGCTTGAGATGTATTTCCCTCCTTCATTCTTTGATATCACGGTACATCTTGTTGTCCACTTGACTAGGGAAGTGAAAATGTTGGGACCAGTTTTCTTGCATTGGATGTATCCATTTGAACGATACATGAGCGTTTTTAAAGGTGATGTTCGAAACCGTTATCGGCCTGAAGGGAGTATTATTGAATGTTATGTGGCGAGAGAGGTTATGTATTTTTGTAATGACTTTCTGAGTGGTAATAACACTCCTGTTAATGACAACAATATTGAGGAGGGCAAAGGAATTTTGGGATCACGGGTGAAAGTAATCAACCATGAGCAGTTGGAACAAGGTCACTTGTATATTTTACACAACATGGACAAAGTGAGTGTTTATATCGAGGAACATACCAATTTAATCAAGAGACAACATCCTCGAGCAAGTTCAATGTGGCTTGCTAGAGACATAACAAGACTTTTACTAAGTGGTTTGAAGATAAAGTCTTACATCAACTATCTCAAACACCAAATGATATTACGAAAACTATCAAATGCCTCGCCTTTAAACCAAAACCGAATGTTATGAATTATGAAGGGTTTGACATTAATGGGTTCACATATTACACAAAGTGCCAAGATGATAAGAGTGTCATCCAAAATAGTGGGGTCACTCTTCAACCGTCGACTATGTATTTTGCAAGTGCAAAGGATAAGAGTCCACATGAAGCTAAAATGTCATATTACGGTGTCATTGAAGACATATGGGAGTTTGACTACATAGATTTCAGAATTCTGCTCTTTAAATGTAATTGGGTTGATAACACCAAAGGAGTTATAGTGGATGAATTGGGTTTCACTTTAGTGAACTTTGAAAAGATTGGTGAGAAGGGTGAACCATTCATATTGGCATCACAGGCGAAACAAATATTCTATATGGATGATCCTGCAAATGATAAATGGTCGGTTGTTCTTCATGGTAAAAGACAGTTCATTGAAGAACCTATAGATGAAGAAGAGTACTATGATAAGTATGATGACTCCAGTTCATTCTCAGTTGGGTTTCCAACTCCACAAAATATTGAAGCTAATGATGACTTATATGTACGCGGAGATCACAATGAAGGATTGTTAATTGATAAAAGATCACAATTTTAGAGGCATGCATGTTTATATTTTTTTTATTGAAGCTAAATGTTTGCTTTTTTAATATCAATATTATTTTCAGATTTGATGTTTCATAATCTTCTAGTTAATACAAATGCTAAACATTGTGGGAGGGTCCTAAGGAACTATATGACCAATCTCACCCGAGATTACATACGCGATGCTGAGAATAGGTTCTTGATTGATTCCAATTCTAGACATTGATTAATATTTCACTAACTCTACACTAATAATTTTTGTTTGTATTCTCTTTGAAAAATAAATATAGGAAGAAGGAAGCCACACAGCAATGGAACTACTTAGACCCCAAAGACTGGGAGGAGTTTGTTACCCAAAGAAAAACAGATGAATTCAAGGTATTAAGCGCCACTCCCAATTTAATTAAAAATGTATTCACCTATTCAAGATTAACCTTTAGTGTTACTAGCCAAATCAATATGCTAACTAACTAGGCTATTAGTGATGCTTAACGAGCAAGCATCCCACACTAAGGTTATATAGATATATAGGCAACAAGCCATGAATCAGCAAAAGAAGCCACAATGAAGAGAAGCAGGATACAAATACAATACATAAAGTGCAACACGCACAAGTGTTTCAAATTCATATAACAACATGACAGACTAACACATATATAGTGCATAACAACAGCTGTGCCGAATTTACATACAACACTAGCTTAGTACATATATATTGGGACTAAGGTGACGAGTTAACAGGAGGACAAACATATTTCACCACGAGTTAACATTGAATAAGGTCTACTAACCTACACTAAGCTAAACAAGTTTATCAATACTATCCTAAGGCACAAGTACCGTTCGTCGAGACAATGACGGCCGTGGAAGCTTAGTGGCCACTACACATTCAACTGGCCAGTGGCCACTAAGCTTCCACGATCGTCATTGTCCCGACGGACGGTACTTGTGCCTTAGGCTAGTACTGATAAACTTGTTTAGCTCAGTATAGGTTAGTAGACCTTCTTCATTGTTAACTCGTGGTGAAATCTGTTTGTCCTCCTATTAACTCATCACCTTAGTCCCACTATATATGTACTAAGCTAGTGTTGTATGTAAATTCAGCGCTACTGTTGTTATGCACTATATATGTGTTAGTCTGTCATGTTGTTATATGAATCTGAAGCACTTGTGCGTGCTGCACTTTATGTATTGTATCTGCACGAGTAGAGGAAACAAGGCACGTTCATCCTGTGGGCCTATTCTTTTTTTAGAATGTTACTGCATCTTAGGCTTCCAATCAGCCTATGGCGACCCGCTCTTCTCCTGATGTGGATTATGAGTTATTAATTTTTAACTTTTTTATCTATAGCGGTAGGCATTGGGAGTTACTAGTTATTCTCCCTGGGACGTTCACTGTTTATTATCTAGATCATGTGGGGAGTACATTGAATACTAAAATTGGACACGTAATGAGAATGCCATTATTCTGGTGAGAAATATTTCATTTTTATATTCGTTAACATCTGTTATTACATTACTATTTAATTATGCAATTTACTGTGTTACATTAACATGTAGGGGTTTAGATGCATTCAAAAAGGCTTGAGGAAAGGTCCCCAGGAAAAAGAACCAGCCAATAATTTGGGAGACCGTGAAAGTAAGTTCCGGACTCCAATGTATATATTATTTATGTGAACTGTGCTTAGTTGTATTTTTTAATATTTTGTATGTTTCAATTTATAGTGCGCTAGACAAGACAACGTCTGGGCATGCGCATACTATGTGATGTGATTTATGCAGATGATTATCCAATATGCCACATTGGACATCGATACCATACATGAGGTATTATATATAGTCTCATTAGTTAGTATGAAATATATCAATCTTATTTTTATATTATTACTTATATATATATATATCATTCTCTTTGCAGGTGTTTAAAACTGACCACACTATAGGAAAATACTTAGAAGATGTACATGCTCCATACACGATGGAAGTATTAAATGAAACAAGAGAAGAATGAGCAAGAGCCATTCAAGTAGTGGGGACTGTAAAATATAATTGGGATGCTGATAGCGATGTTGAATGATATTTTGTAAATTAATATTTCTAAATGTTTATACATGTATGAATGTTTATACATGTATTTGAATGTTTCTACATGTGTGAATGTGAGAATTGAATTGATGTCTGAATGTATCTACTTGTGTGAAAAGTATATTTGTTGATTCTGCAGGTTTGTGGCCTGTTTGTAGGCTGATATCAATGGATGTCGTAAACCTACAGTTTAGAGAATTGAACTGCAGGTTCTCATCCTGCTGACCAGCCACAGTAGGCCTACAAACTGATAAGAAAAAAAACATAGGTGTCGGTTATTTATAGAACACCATCATCAAAGGCTTACAACGTCGGTTATTGGATAAAAACTGCGACCAAATATGAAAAACAACCCGACAATGCAGGAAAGCACGGTCGTGGCGGGATATGGCGTTGGTTATTAGTATAAAACCGACACCTATAGTACTAAACATGGCCATGTAGGGAAGCATGCCCGTGGCATCTGGAAATATGGCGTCGGTTAATTAGTTGCAAACCGACACAGAAAGTGTCCTAGATGGCGCCCTTTTTGTGGTGCGAACCCTTTTGGCGTCGGCTTACTATACATAACCGATGCCTCTAGGTGCCCTGATGGCACGTTTCTGGTGGCACAAACCCTTTTGGCATCGGTTAGAAAATCGACACTGAATAGTTTGACCTTTAGCGGCACCCACATAGGCGTCGCTTGAGAACCGTCGCTAAAAGGGGTTAAACAACCGACGCCAAAGGTGTGCTCTATAGTAGTGAAAAGGGGATTTGGGGATTATATTATAGTCATGAGGTGTGACATAGCTTATGGATTTTGAGGTTGGTTCTGCATAAGATATCATCAATGAGCATGACTAGGAAAATAAGCCAAAGAGCATCATAAAAGTCCCAAACGAGTCACTCAAATTCTATATAGGAAGAAGGGAACCATACCATCCTCTGCCCTAGACCTTAGAAACCACATCCTCGCCCTAGTGGTGAACTGCAATATCCATCCCAAGAAGAATCAGACAGACATTGTAGAAGACACTACGGTTATGATGTATTGCATCCTTAAGAATGTCAGAGTCAAGTGGTCCCGATATATCCTTCACCACTTGGCTTGCTTTGACTCTGACAAGAACACTCGATTCACCCATCATGGTAACCCAATTGACAAGATCTTGAAGCCTACTGCATTGTTCAACATCTTTAGGAAGTTGTCGGGCTTGTGTAGAAACACCTTCAAGGTTCGTCAATTCTACCTCACAATGTCACTGTAGACTCGTTGTATCAAACTAGCATGCTTGGACCAATCCTTGCTCAACAGCTTGAAGTAGGCTTCTACTGCGGTCTACAGCCACCATAGCTACTTGGATATGATACTTCTACCTTTCTAGTAGTTGTTGGAGCGGATCGACATTTTCTTGGAGATGAGAGGTTGAGCGGAAGAATGTGTTGGCACTTTCTCGACACAACACCACTGCCTTGATCAGTTCTTGCTCCCATGATGGCACGGAAGTCGAGGGCTGACTGGCAGTCTCCGTTGTTGGGGTATCTTCATATGATGATGGTGGGGGCGAATATAACTCGACGAGTTGTAAGGCACAACTTTCAATTATTTTCCAACAGTTGGAACTGTGGAAAAACTTCGGAAGATAGGTTGACAAGATGACTTGTCTTGCTGAAGCAAGATCCATGGATGAAAAAGGTATAAGAAAAAAGGAAAACTATTTAGTATATATGGAAAAGTATGTTTAAAAAAAAGAAAAACTATGAATATATATACGGGCTTCAAGTGACAGAACAAAATCTTTTAGGCGTGTAAACGAGGAAAACCACGTCCTCGACAATGGCACCAAAAAGTTGATCGGCCTGAGTAGTGAGTCGGACTTTTAAATTTATAACCCGAAACCTTCTAAGACGCCAACAACTTTTATTATGAGGTTGAAGTAGATATACGGGGTCGAACACTGGGACATGGTGACATTTAGGACGCCAACGATTTTGTTCATAAGTCAGATAAGCCAAAACTATAGTCGATGAAAAATAAGTTCTAGAACTAGTCTAGCGGGTTGTCACAAATTAAAACAAAACAAAGAAAACAAAGGAAAAAAAATAGAGATGGCGGGGTTCTACTAATCAGAGAGAAGGAGTTCTTGGCTATGTAACCGCAACATGGGCAGTCTATGCACCCGTTCTCAGGTGTAGACAACCCTCAAACACCTAAGCAAGCATCTTAAAACCAAACATAGTACATATTGTGGTATCTGTTCCTGTGGGGTCATCCCATTCGCTCTCGCGTAGCGTGACTAAAACCACCAATGATATGCCATCAAACCTCTCTCGAGGATGCCCAGCTTTACCAAACTCTGTTAAAGAACCCAACTTTTCATGCTCTTTTGGGGGAGATCATGAATACAATGATGCAGATGGCTGACCGGATACTAGCACCAGCCCAGGGTCTAGTGAGAGACATGGATCTGGTAAGACTTTTGAACAATTTTTTCTAGTAGGAGCCACTAAATATGATGGCACAGCTGATCCATCAGATGCAAATTCATGGCTTACTGAGATAGAGAAAGCCTTTAGGATCCTTGATATCCCAGAAGCTGATAAGGTTAAGCATGTTGTATACCTTCTAAAGGGAAGTGCTAGCCATTGGTTGGCCATAGAAGAAGAGAAAAGACTAGGTATTGAGATCGGATGGCAAGAATTTTGACAAGCATTTGTTAGTAGATACTTCCCCAAGACTTATCTTGATGAGAAGATTTTGCAGTTTGAATGAATTAGACAAGGAACAATGAAGGTTAGCGAGTACACAACTATGTTTATGGAGATTCTACAGTTTTGTCCATATATGGCCACCACAGATGAGGAGAGGATTCAGTGTTTCGAGAAGGGTTCGAATGCTGAATTAACCACACCTATATCTGCTTTAGAGAATAGAGAGAGGTTTACCACCTTTGTGGAGTCAGTTAGATGCATCGAGAGGTCTGTGATAGAGAAACGAGAGGCAAACAGTAGGAAAGCACTTGCACAGTTTCAAAACTAGAGGTTTGGTAGTTTTAGGAAACTGAGGTTTGCTACACACGTGGAACCTCAGAGGTTCAATGCCAGAAACAGTGGACATATAGCCGAGGTAGAGGACGTAGTTTTCCATCAAGTTGGGCCCAGAGTTCAACATCGATGTCCGTAACAAGACTGCCTAGGTCGCAATGGGATAGCAGAGTCTGCTACAATCCCTGACCTGGGTTATGACCTAACCCTAGATGTTTTTCTTAAGTAAGTTTCTTATAAATTTTTTCTTATCATTTGAAAAGTAATTAAGGCCTTTGCGAAGTTATTTTCAAATTTGAGCTTATATGCAAACTATGTGTACATTATATGATAATCTAAGTGAAAAGTGCAATTCACCCAAGAAGAAGGGTTATATTGCAAATGTTACATGTTGAATGAATTCTAACTGTTTGTATGCCATGAAAGAGAATGTGATGCTAAGTGATGGCTTGAGAAAAGCTTAAATTCTAAGAGAGGACTTGTGTAAATAATGATAAGTGCTTGGTGCATCAATTGTGATAAAATTTGCAAAATATATAAAATGAAGGGTTGATGTATAAATTATCAACTCTAGATTGTTCTTACTCTTATCTAGTATTGTCTAGAGGCGATAGAATGATGGAGACAATATGTTGAATCATCCTAAAATGATAGTACTCTTAATAATGAAAAGACCAAGAAAATACATAAGTTGAAAGTTATACACATAAGCATATCGGGTTGTGGACTTAAAAGGAAGTCCCTATCCCCCTCAGAGCCATAAGAAGAGTCTCCTATCGATTTGTGGGTTTTGGAATTTCCCATGATGGGAAAGGAACTTCAAAGAAGACATAGGAATCTGTTTGCACTTGTCTTGAAAAAAGATGGAATTGAATATTATAATATAGTTGGTGGAAGAAGACTTGCCCTAGAAGATAACTCAAGAGCTGACCCTTATCCCCTACATTATCCTGATCTTTTATTTTTATCATGGCAAAATAATGATGGCATGCATGCAATTCTTTGTGTCGACCTTGCATGGTTAGGTGGCATAAAGTAGGTTAAGCTAATGACACCTCTTACACTCTTTTCTATAAACCTCAAGTATAAATACGCTACCCTTCACTTGTTAGTAACATTTTTAAATCTTGTTAGTAAACCTTCCTTCTTTTATCGTGCATACCCTATTGTGTCATGCATAGTGAGGAGGGTTAAGAGAAAGAGCTTGATATCGGCCAAAGTAGGTATTAGCAACCAAGTGAGGTGATATTGCCCATTTGGATTAGAGATATCATGCAAAAGCTAGGAGCTCAAGTCTTGGAGTTGGGAGAAGGCTCATATTCAACCTTAGAAAATGAGGAGTGAAGCTTGAAGCTTGGAAGCTTCTTGAGAGGCGGGTTATATAACTTGAACCCATCAATATTATTATCCTTTCTTCATTATTATTCAACTTGTTGATTATTGTCAAACTTCAGATTTCCCTTTATGAATTGATATATCCCTGAGTTCCATTAAGTAATTAGGATTGTTGTCTATGTTTAGAATAGTAAGATAAGGATCTTGAAGTTTATGATGATGACATCATCATTGAACAACCAGATATGGGTTGAAGACTTTTGAAACCCGATATGGGTTGAAGACTTTGAAAACCAATATGGAATTCGATTTAGAGGTCTACCCAATATGAAGGTAGGTCATACTTTGTAAAATAGGTCCTATGAACGATATGGAAGATTCATATATATAACCTTGTACATGATACAAGGGTAAAGCAATACCTTTACACGATATAGGAAAAATCCTAGATGAAAAAATGAAAACCCGATATGTTGTGAAACCCTTTTTCCTTGAAACCCGATATACCTCATTACTTTGTGATGAGTAGAAGAGAAAATTAGTATCCACCTTGTCATGTTTTTATAAGAAAGGAACTAAACCTTAAGAATATTATGAGTTCAAGGTTCTATTTATTCAAGTAAACTGATATGGTGAACCCATGTGGTAAACCAATATGATGTTCAAAGGTGTAACCTGATATGATACCTAAGATAGGTAAACCGATAAGATAGTCAACATGGGATCATGATATGATACCCAAAATAGGATCATGATATGATAACCAATATGGGATAATGATATGGAAAATCTAATATAGGGACATGATATGGTAAACCAAAGATGAAATCTAATATGGAAATCCAAGAGGAGAACTGATATGATGGAAAAAATGATATGGAATTTTAATATGAAAATCTGATAAAGAACCAATATTATATTGCTTTGAGTGATTGTTGTAAAGACATAATGGCATACCCGATATGGTGTACTCTAGTACACAATATGAGAACGCAATACACCTCTATACCTGATATGAGGGTAATAGTTTAACCCATACATGATATGAGGTTGATTAAAGTTGATAAAATTTAAATTAATAGCTAACCCAACATGACTACATGATATGGTGTTAAGGGATATGCCCTAAATCCGATATGATAGTTTGTTTTCACCACATAATCAATATGGATACTTGTTATGATGATATATGCATTTTCAAACAAGATAGGATAACATTATCCACCATGCTACCCAATATGGTAGACATGATTTTATTTATTAAGCATGTCTAAGTGATGAATATGATTAATGTAATATTGAGACATAATAAGTTAAATTCAATTTGGTAATCATAAGCTAGTATACCTTAATGAGGTAAATTAATTAATCTACATCCCAGTGGGGATGAGAGAGAAGCTAAGATTTGAAAGTTAATATTATGATTAAAATATTATAATACTCCTGAGATGAATGGAGTATGAGTTAGGGCTTAATCTTTGTAATGAAATCTTGAAACCCTAATTGGTAGGTTATAACCCTAATTCTTTAGGAAGGATGTGTTCTTTAGTATTCCATGGTTAAGACATGTTTAAAATTGTTGATAGCATAATATATTAACCATACATATATTATGAGGTAATGATTATAGCTATGTAAGAGCTATGATGTTATATGATACAAATTAAATGAGCTTTGTGGACTATGTGAAAAAATACCCTGGTCTGATGACCTAGAGATAATGATCATCTGCCAAGTGGTGACAATACTCAGTGATAAATTAAGAGTTGAATACCCAAGTATAATGATGACAAAAGATATCTGTTTCAGCAAATATGAAAGTATCTAATAAATGCATTTATGCTTTTCTTTGTAACTTGATTTATTCTTAAAAGATACATTAATGCATTTAATTAAGAAAGATAAATACTATCATGTAGTTTCCCAGACTATAGATCCATTCAGTGTCAGCATTTTCTGAATGGTGAAATGAGTTTTACTCAGAAAGCATATTTTTTGAATATGTGCTAATTAAATAAGGTAGCTCAGTGGACTCCCAAATTAAATAAGGGTGCTTAGTGGACTCCCCAAATACACTAGGTTGCTTAGTGAACTTCCAGATGAAATTAAACCAGGATTGCTCAGTGGTCATCCTGATAAACCGGGAAACCTAAGTGGTCTTCTCCTAAAGAGAGTACATGCTACGACTGTAAATCTATAGTGAAGATGTTGCTATACCCAGACATAACTAATTACAATAGATACAAGATGTCATGCAAAATCTAAGTGGTCTCGTACTGACCGAGACAAGGTGAGGTCTTGACACCTGACTCTTCCATTGACCTTGTATGGTACCGATTTTGACTTAGTAGTTGTTGGTTGGAGTATGAGTGGTATACCTCATCTCCTCTGGGAATAAGTGTAAATGTGCACATGTAATCTGTCGTGTTGCGTATTTGTTTAAGGATCGAATACATAAAACATTGGTTGATGCTTTATTACTTTCATACATCTTAGTAGATAGATTTTATACATGTTCTTCATATTCCTTTTAAAAAGCAGATAGATGATTTATAGATCTGTTATGTATAATTCTACTTTACATTGTAAATATTTGTTGTACAGTCTTTACTATTTCCTATGATAATAATATTTTTGGCAGAGAGTTATATCTCTCGCTGGGACAATAGTCTCACCCCCTGGGATCCACAATTTTTAGGTGGACGCAGACGAGGGACTAGGAACCAGACTGTAGAAGAAGGATCGCATCAGGAAGGACAATAGTAGTATCTTAGGTTGAGTACGTTGTCTGTCAGGGTTTTGTAGATAAAAGTCTATGTGTCGTCTATGTACTCTCAGGTCCTTTGGAGATAGTTCTTAGTGGTTTTCACGAATGACTTGAGATTTTGGTTTTCTTATCTCGAGGTGTTTATATCATTGTTGTATATATCATAGTAAAGCTACTGGTACTTGTTATCCTCGAGAAGAGATGGTATGCTAAATGTACAATATGAACCATATGTATATAAAGCTTTGGTTCCTTATGTAAGAGTTTACTGGAAAAGGATCTATGTGCAAGATGGTTTTAATTTCTAGTGATTTTTGTTAGTTTTGTTGTTTATGATAATTTCACAATTTTACTGGTGATGGCTTGATTTGTAATCAGGTCATCACAAGATTAGGGTTTCACTTGATTAGTTAATTCCAATTGGGTGAGTTAAGACTGCATCAATCAAGTTACATACAAACCCTAAAAGAGTTCTACAAAACATGGGTATGTTACTATGCCAAAAGATATAAAATGTATGAAATATAATTCTTATCACATCATCACCGGAATAGAATCCTTGTCACATCATCAAGAGGATCACAATTCCATAAGGGCTCAACCATGACCAAAGGTCATTATGACCATCACATCATTCCCAGTAAGAACATCATTATATTTCCATGCCTTACCAAAGGCTCATCAAACCATCACCATACATGTAACATATAAGTTTGACATAACATTGCATATAAGAGCTTATGATGTTCATATGGCAACATATTAGGGTTACAACAACATTGAAAGAGTATTATTGTTCATCATTCCAATCATACAAGCAAGATAAGTATGATTAACCATCATAACCTATTTGTATTAGTGTAAGGTTCAACAAGATAAGTTGAATTGAAGATACAAAACAACACTCAAAGAAAAACCTAGCTCTTAGCATTTTAATCATGTCATGAATGAAGAGCATCAAACATCACCATCTAATTCCATACAACCAAAACCCTTAACTGATACTCAGAGGATAAGAAACCCATCAATCATATATCAGGTTAACATAGAAACCATAGAGTGAGAAATTCTCATCAGCCACATAGGTAAGAAAAGTCTTTGACTACTAGGGTCAGAAGCACTTAGAAACAACTAGGGTAAAAATTCTTGGTGACCACTAGGGTTAGAATACTTGGCGACTACTAGAATTAGAATCCTTGGTGACCACTAGGGCTAGAATCCTTGGCAGATAATTGGGTTAGGATTCTTGGCAATGACTAGGGTTAGGATTCTCATCGACCACTAGGGTTAGAGACTTTGGCAACCACTAAGAGTCAAAAGTCTTAATCGACCACTAAGGGTCCAAAATCTTGGACCAACATGGATGCAAAAACCATCGAGGCTAATCATGGAATAAAAACCTCATCGACCACATGGAAATCAAAACCTCATTGACCACATGGAAATCAAAACCTCAGCGACGACATGGAGAAAAAAAATGGCAACCAACATAGATATGACAAATTAGTGACAAACATGGATATAAAAACTTAACGACTGGCATGGACATCAAAACTTGATGACCAACACTGGTTATCAAAACATGGCAACCAACATTGGTTATCAAAACTAGAAACCAACATTGGAAATCAAAACTTGGAAACCAACAATGAATATCAAAACTTGGCAACCAACATGGATATCAAACCTTAGAAACCAACATTGGATATCAAAATTTGGCAACCAACATTGGATCACACACATATGCAAGGTGTAGGGTTCACTATCTTTAAGGAGAAAAAATCATCATGTTTAGAAGTGCATCAAAAAGGATTCTCTACTCAACATCTACCACCTAAACTCAACCTTAGGCAAAGATAACCTTTTCCTACTTGGAACAACATTTTAGGGTAAGATCATGTACATGAAAGATAGGAGTAAGAAATAACCATGGAGAAAGTTACATAGATTGCCTCAACTAAAATGAAGAAGCTCCAACAACAAGGTATCTCATAGAAGAAAGAAACCCTATCTTGAGCACTCCACATGGAAAAGCAAGCTTCTTGTAAAAAATAAAACAAATCCTAAGTCAAGGAAGTAAGAAATATGTGTTATTCAAGCTCTAGCACAAGATCCACCATGGATCTGACCAAGAAGAAGAGAGAACATAGGGTTGTGAGAAAACAAAGGAAAAAAGGGAGATATCACTTATCAAGGCATGCATGCCATGTCTCCAAGGTCAAAACATATCATCAATGCAAGCCTCTCATACATGCAACTAGGTCAACCAAGATGACCATAAAAGATTACTTGCAGAACACCAATACTTAATCCCACATGAAATCATGGCGACCGAACAATAGGAAAAGTTGGCAACCGAGATAATAAAAAAACCAAACGATCGCCAACCATAGGAATGTTGGCCACCAAGATGAGTTTAAAATATCTTCAACTTCCAACAATAGGTGGCCACATGAAACTTTGGTGACTGCCAACTCTAGGTCACTCAACACAAGGTCAATCATTGAGTTAGGGCATCAATGAGAGAAAACCCTAATCTCAACACAAGGCTAAATGTCATCACTCAAATCAAGGTGTGACAAGGTGTCCCAAGGCTCAACTACATCAAACATGATTTTAAAACATGTGAGGCACAACAATCATGTAACATATTGAAAGAAAGCCATAGATATGGGTAAATTGTGTAAAATTCCAAAATAAGCACATAAATGCATAACTTTCTCAAATAGTGTCCAAACTAGACCAAACTTGAAACTTAAGCTTGTCCCATAATATCATAGTACATCTTAGGGTTTTATTAAGGATTTAAACATCTAATTATGATAATCAAGAATGTTACACCATCAAGCAAGATTAGGGGTCTTACAACCATAAACCCCTAACAAGGATTTTGCCCCCAAAATCCTACGTGAAGAAGGATGGGTACTTCCTACACATCTCATCCTCTAACTCCCACGTGGATTACTCCATACCACGGTAATGAAACAAAACCTTCACTGAGTCTATATCCTTCTTCTTCAACTTCTTCACTCTCCTATCTAGGATCAACACATGACCTTCAACATATGACATGCCCTCCAACTCAAACTCCATTGGCTGTAACGTCTACTCTATATCAGGGTAACACATTCGCAACATGGAGACTTGGAAGACATTATGCAGCCTGTGCAACTTTGGTGACAAATTCAACTTATCCTACCTTCCAACTACGTGCCAAGACAATGTATGGTCCCATATACCACGAAACCAACATACCCTTCATTCCAAACCTCAATGAACCTTTCTAATGGGAAACTTTAAGGTATACACGGTCTCCAACTTGGAACTCAAATTGTCTATGGAAATTTTTGGCATAAAACTTTTGTCTTTTTTGGGGTACTTTCAACGGTTGTTGTATAACTTTTAACTTCTTTGTAGTCTGGTGCACTAGCTTAGGACTCAAAAGCTGATATTCGCCTATCTCAAACCAACCAAGTGTGCCTCCCATACAAAGTTCATACCATTCCATGTTTATGCTCCTCTAATAAATATTGTTGTAGGAGAACTCTATCAAACTTAGATCCACATCCCAACTACCAAGAAACTACAAGACACATGCTTTGAATAGATCTTCCAATGTTAGAATGGTCTTTTCTAACTGGCCAATTGTGTGTCAGTAAAAAATCTTGCTAAACCTCAGATGTGTCCCCCTAGTTGTATAAAAACATCCAAAACCCTACTCATAAACTTTGGACCTCTAATCAGATGCTATGGTAAATTCTATAACATGCAAGAAAACTATCTCATCAACATATAGTTGTGCCAACTTCTCTGTTGTATATGTCATGTTGATTGGAAGGAAGTGAGTTGACTATCCCTAGATTATATCAAGATATCATCAATAAACACAACCATGAACTGATCCAGATACGGCCTGAACACCCTATTCATCAGATCCATAAAAGTTGTCAACGCATTAGTTGACCTAAATGGCATAACCACGAACTCATAGTGACCATACCAAGCCTTAAAAGTAGTCATATGTATGTCATCCATCTTGATAATCAGTTTGTGATTACTGACCTCAGATCTATGTTTTAGAACATTGTAGAACCTCTCAACCAATTGAATAGATCATCAAACCTTGGTAACATGTACTTGTTCTTCATTGTAACCTTATTCAACTGTCAGTAATCTATACAAAGCCTCATGGATATGTCATTCTTCTTCTTCACAAACCACATGAGAGCACCCTTAGGGGAAGAACTCAGTCTGATGAAATGCTTCTCAAGCAACACCTGGAACTGTTCCTTCAACTCCTGCATCTCTATCATCCTATAGAATGACTTTGCCATGGGTTGTCTTCCAAGAACAAGATTAATCACAAAATCAATATCTCTAGAAGGGGGAACACCAGGAAACTCTTCTCAAAATGCATCCTCAAACTCTTACACTACTGGTACCTTCTAGATACAAGGACCTCTCATCTTGGTATCCATAACATGCACCAAGAAGTCCTCATTCCCTTGTCTCATAAACCTCTCCACTGTCATGGTTGACACCAAACATGTAGGAAGAATCTTCCTATCTCCTTAGAAGATCCACGAAACATATCCATCACAAAATGTCACTGTCTTTGAATTATAGTCCAAAACATCCTTATACTTCTCCAAGGTATCTATCCCTGGGATCAAATCAAATCCATGCAAGTCAAGAGGCAAAAGATCCTCTTGAGTGATGTGTCCCAAAAAAGAAAGGACACAAGGTGGACACTTCTCCCACAACTCAGCAGAACCAATAAAGGGGTTTAATGCAAGAGGATATCAGATCTACTATAAACATGTAGATGACAAATACTTATCACCCCTCTAGTGAGAAAAGAGTGCATCGCACCCGGGCCAACCAAAATTGATACAAAAGAAGAAGTAGATAATTCAAAATGAAAAATTTCCATCTAACCTATCATGACCCATGGATTGACAACTCCCTCTGGCTGACTCATAGCATGGAATCTAGTTGTCACATGTTGTCTTCCACTTACTTCGCTAGCTAGCCCCGATGACCCTATGTGTGATGCATGACCCTATCCTCTACCACCATTACTACTATATTGTTGCTACTACAAACCTCATTAACTCTACCTTAATTGTTGTGTCACTTCTACGTCCTTCATAGGGCACGTCCAACTTATATGCCCTACTTTTCCTCACTTGTGACAAGTCCTGAAATCATAGTGCATCTTACACGGCCCTGTCATTGACACAGATATTGCATTGTGGGCTCCTACTAGTGGAAATTTGCGATCTCTGCCCTTACTTGGGGACCACTATGATGACAGTCTTTATCTTGACCAAAAAAGTGGATCTCTGATGTGACAGCGGTGAAGAAAATGTTTTCTTCTTAAATCCACTAGATGATTGCCCTTGAAACTAAGCTAGACTCTTCTTAGTGTTGGCTTCCCAATTGTTGATAGCAGACCTCTCAATCCTCCTCATAGACTCCACAGAGGTAGAAAACCTATCTTTCTTCTCCAAATCATATGTTGTCGTAGAGAACTCCATGGTCAGACCCTTCTCAAACCTCTAAATCCTATCCTTCTATGTTGCTTCCATATGAGGAAAGAACCTCAAATACACTTTTTATCTTCTTCCTTGAGCTCTTACTTAGTGGCCTATAGCTACCATCTCAAAGAAAACATCTAGCAAGGTCCATATTAAGTGGTTAGGTGGTCTAATTCTTGATATAGGATCAAAGAGATATACTAGATTGGTCTAACATTTCTTCTATCATTTTACTTCTCCAAGTTGATGTAAAATTGCTCCTTGACTACTCCTGTAATATCCTCAATTTTGGTAATATTGAATTATATAAATATAAAATATAAGTTTGATATGGGAAAGGCATCCGAATAAATCCCAATTACTAAATCTAACTTGGAAGAGTATTAGGGAGTTTCCTTGAAATAAGGTTTAAGATATATATCAAAGAAGAGACAAGGAATAATATAAATACCAATCCATAAAGAGTTTTCTAAAAGTTCAAATATCAATTTTCCAATATGTGCCATGTAAGTATATATCTTTGTTTATGGCTTTGGGTGTGGTAAACAAGTAAAGTGGACAATTAAATTCGGAATATGTGTTCCTATGTTGGACACCCACTGAATGCTTTTGTTTTGTCTACCATACGTACTTTCCATGATAGTTAAGCATAATCATGTGAGGAAAGAGATCAATAAGAGGAATATATATACTCTTTCCTAGATGGGTTGAAGTTTTGAATAAAAGAATTCATAATTGGAAAAGAGAAAGTCATGCGTTTGTAGAAGGACTTGACGTCAGGGAGAAAGATAAGGAGTTTTGTTAGTAGGAATCATAGTAACCCTCTCCTTAAAAAATCAACGAGTTAAATTTGGTAATATGAAAGATGGAATGAGAAAGGAGAAATCAGCTAGTCATTATGAAACATTCTAAAAAGTAAGCACCATGGAAGGCTTTCGTGAGACCGGTGTACAAATATATACGCACACTATTATAGGATCATCCCCTCATCGAACACCCTCTCCCTGTTGGTCTCTCATTGTCCAACCTACCCCCAACTTCCATCTGGATCTAGTGTAATCGCAATGCCATCATATAGTCTCCATGGTTGTAGGCAGGCTGCTCTCACATGGACGACCTCCCCTGGTGCCAAGGTCAGGTACGAGATACCCAAGGAATTGTGAGGAGGGTCACATAATATGTGGGCAACATGCTCAGAGATAGATATCAATCCAACAAGGATACATGTCACCAAATCCCAAAAACTTCCTATCATCTTCTCACCTACTTGAGACCTTGACCATTGGATGGATTGGACCCTAATTGGGTGTCGCCTGGTGGTCTTTAGCATGGAGGTAGTGCATGGAGGAGCAGATGCAATGGCCAGGTATCAGTTGACGTAGCAAAGCCCTACTCAGAGGGCCAAAGAGAGGTCATTGGTTAATTTGAAAGGGCATGTGACGGAGGAGGTCTTGGAGGATAGAGATCAGAGCGCTCGGTCATGACGGAGGTGAACGTGGTGGCCAGAAGACTTGGCATTGTCGGATGGGTGTCATAAAATAATGTTGGTACGGTGTTGAGCGTTAGGTAGAGCAGTGTCGTGAGGTTGAAGGAGGTTCAAGGACTTTAGACCATCTTGCCCCTTCCTATGTGCCTAAGGCACAAGGGAAATTGAGTCATATCACTCTAATTCTAGATGCTTCCTATGTGGAAGATGGGCCAGAGTGGTGACTTCCTATTGGACAAGAAGACCCGCATAGAAAAATAGGTAATGGAAGCTAAATACGGCCTTGGCGTTCTCCTATTATCCGATTAATATTTATCTTGCAAAAATCATAGTAAATACTAGGATGATCGTATGAAGACATATGATATACAAAAATTAATTAGGAGAACACTTAGAATCCAAAGAAAATATGTTTGAAACCTAAATATGAATCCAATTCTAAAAGTGGTGTAATATGTGATAAGAGTGGTGATTAATGTAGTTAAACCCTAGATTTAGGTATTAGCATGTTGACTACCTTAATAACCCTTTACTTTATGCTCTTGTCTGATATTTTCAAACAAGATGAGAAATCAAGATGATCATGATAGTAAATATGAGTAGTTAGGGTTTCTTATGTGAATAACATACATATGGACAATTAGGGTTAAATGTCACACCTTGCAATTTTAATAATAAAATTAATTGGATCTTAGTGACCATAATGAAAAGGATATGTTGGATCTAATAATTAGGATTTTAGTTGATGATCAATATGCATGGGAATTAGGGTTTGAGCCCTTAATCCATATCCTTAACCTAAGATAACTCTAAACCCAGATTAGGTCTGAGTAGGGTTTAATGTGTGATGAGATGGTGACACCTTAGGATTTATGAGTATGCATATTATAATGATGATTGCTTGAATTGCTTGGATCTGTTGATTGGATTTCTTGAACATATGTTGAATAATCTGCATAACTCACCATCAAGGTATGTGGTTATGCTTATGATTACATGTATCTACTTCTGATGTTTGTTAAGGTTTATCAAAGATTGAATGAAGGATAATTGTTGGATGTAAATTGATTTCATGCAAATTATAAAGTCCCTACGAGTATCAGATAAAGTTAATAAGGATATTTTGGATCCTAGGTTATACTGATCAAAGGGTAATGGACATTAATCTAATGATGGATAATGGTTACACCTGTGATCACATGCCAAGTATGGGTCAGGATATAAAAGAAAATACACGTTCTTTTGTGCAAGTTGGATGAACCTATGTACCAGTATAGAAATATGATGACCTCATTTTGTTTGTCGGCATTGTAGGAAGTTGATACACAATATACAAATATGAAGATTAAGATGAAATCCATGGAATGTATTAAATCTATGAAGGAGGATTAGATAGATGATACTTCTTCTCAATAGGTATTTGTTCCATGAGGTATATCATTTTACCATTTGTAAATGATATTTGAAATTTAATTAAAATTGTTTTCTATTATTTGTTATTTGACTAATATGGGTCCTTAGGAATATAGGTAATGGCTCTCAACTTGAAGGTCTTTCCTTAATTGGGGGATGCAGAAAGTGAGGTTGTTACATTTGGTATCAGAGCGCTACATTTTTCAAATAATATTTAATATTTTATAACTTCAAGTAATTTGTAGAAATATGAAGGAATTATTAGGGCATTTTCTAAAGATTGTGGTTTCTAGAAGGGACTACGACCTGGGGCTCGCAAAATTTTCCTATGCATTGCTAGTCAGCTTTTGAGGACTCTAGGACCCGTGCATCCTGCCTGGCCAAATTCAAAAGATTTTTCCTGAAATAAAATACCTTTAGGTTTACTTCTCATTTTGATTTTTTCATTTCTCATACTCTTGCTTTAAAAAAATACCCTAAAAGAATAGTTCTCTCCTCATCTAAAGTTGTGGTTTTTGATAAGAAGTAGGATTAAGGCATCCTCCACCAATTAATGTACATGTGATGTGGAAATAATAGTGTGCATATAATGTAAAGATAATAATGTACATGAAATATGGAAATAATTATTTGATGGGTTGCAAAGATAAACTATAATGGATATGGGATTGAGTTAAGAAAACTCTAGATGGTTAAGGTACATGGAAACTTTAAGAGTTGGGGTATAGTCCTTGACCCTAACCCTAAAAACCTAATAATAAATAATGTGAATGGTGTGGTAATATAAAACACTACCCATATGAACCCATTTAGGGTAAGACTAAAGAGATAATATAAATGTTATTGTAACCCATGCAAGAAGGATGCATGTGAAAGAATATAAATATAAATGAGTTAAGTGACTCAGTCTCTCATTCATGTGTTCATGTGGAATAAGATATTAATAAGAAAAGTTTTATGAAACTTTTGAAGAACATGTGATATTATATAACTTGCTCAAGTAACTCTAATCGATGTATGCAATACATGTGGGATGTATGATCGAGCCTATATAATCACCTCAGGTCAAGAGGGCCTATGTATGGTCACTATGGTTGTCAGTGATCTGGCCCAAAAAAGATAATCACCTCGGGCAAAGGCTTATGTATGATTGCCACTAAAGTGATAGGTGATTGGGCCAAGGCTTATGCATGATGTCCACAATAGGGACTTGCCCTAGAGGGAGGGTTCCCCACATGAATACTGCAGAGAGGGAGTGTCCCATATAGATTAATTTGAGAAGTTAAAAAGAAAATGCATGAGTATATACATGAGAAATGTAACTAACCGATGGTTATAAATGAAAGTGAAAATATAATTTTCTCGAACCCCTCATGCTATCTCTAGATGTTTGGATAATTATGATCAGGCAACTGGAGGGGAAGATCACATCACAGAATGTCAAGCCCCTAGAGGGGAAGACAGACATAGAACCAAGCCCTTGAAGGGGAAGGTCAAGAAAGGTCAAGCCCCTGGAGGGGAAGGCTGACATAGGCACCAAGCCCCTAGAGGAGAAGGAGTCTCAAGTCCACTGCATGGACAAACCCCATGAGAGGGTATCCCAGAGATTGAGCAAACAAGGGTTGAGAATTTACAATAATAAAAATAATGCATAAAGATGAAAATATGAAACCTTTGGGGCTAGGTTGCCAACCTAGGGTGGGTCAACCCAAGAGTGGGAAGATGACCTATGGGAGAGGCATAACCTTACACCTTGGAGTTGGGTTGTGGCTAGAGAGCCTAACCTCCTCCCGCAAGCCAAGAAGGCACCTTAGGTTAGGACCTTCCTTAGAGAGGAAGTTGACTGGATCAATTTAAAGATTGAGGTAACCATGTGTGTCACCTAATATAAAAGATGAAAGCACATATATTGAGTATGATTGTTTGAGATCAAGTATGCCATCTCTGAGGAATATGAGGCGAAGTCACTGTAGAAGTGACTGGCCGTATGAGACTGAGCTCGGAAAAGAAATGTGTCCTTGAAATGTTGCCATGAGTCTAATGAGGGGACATAAAGTAAATAATGAGGATTATGACATATGGAGGAAATTCAGTTCAAAGAATTGCATACAAAAATAATGTTCTAGCAATTAACCCTTGGGAAGGATAGAGCCTAAAGTCAATCCTAAGGTAATGTAGGGAGTATTAAAGTTACATGGACCGATGGGATTAGGAGTTGATTGTTCCTTGAATGAACAAGACCATATGGTCAGGAGGTAACAACTATATTTACCCATGGCCCATGTCTCGGGAGATTAACTACCTTCGTGTGGCCAATGGGTGAATGTGAGGGGCACTCCTTATATACATAAGGATAAGATCACTACAAAAAGTACTTATATCCCTAGAAACCTCAACGAAGTGGCTAAGGCTCATATTACCTGAGGTGTGAATGTATAAGATATAAATAAGTCATGTAATGATGAAAACAGAAAAGGAGTTATGTATAAACTCAAGAGTGAAAAAGACTTTGACTTCATGAAATATAAGATTATTGTGGAATTAAAAGCAAGTATGCTTTAAAGTCATGTTGAGAGTGATTCAACTTAAAATGTGAAGTAGGATGATAATGTGTTGATATAGAATATCTACTCTGAGAATGGAATGAACTTTGTGTTTGAGCTACAGCCAAATGCTTATTTCATCTCATTATGAGGGAGAGTGATTGGGTAAACACATGTTACACTTAAAATTGACATATGGGAATGAATACCTTGAAATATACTTAATGAAATAATCTAGGGTTGGAGGTGTTACCTCACCCTTATGTACAAATGAATGAATAATGGGTTGAAGAACCTAGGTGAAAGTGGTAATCACCAAGTGGAGATGAAATCACAAATGAAAATGTGATAACCAAGGGATGACATAATGTGAATACTAAGGATGTGGTTATGCCTTGAATTGAATTTAAGTAGCAATCTTAGTAATTATATGTGGAATTTACATAAGTAGGGTTTCTAACCCTAAGGTTTAGGATTGAGATGAGTTGTCATTCACCTTAAGCTTACTAGGTTTGAATTTTGTAGAAAAAATTCCTTTAAAGGAGGGGTGAATGTAATATACTAAATTTTGGTAAAATTGAATTATATAAATATAAAGAATAAGGTTAACATAGGAAAGACATACAAATAAATCCCAATTACTAAATTTAACTTCAAAGTGTATTAGGGAGTTTCCTTGAAATAAGATTTAAGATATATATCAAAGAGGAAACAAGGAATAATATAAATCCCAATCCATAGAGTTTTCCAAAAGATCAAATATCAATTTTCCAATATGTTCCATATAAGTATATGTCTTTCTTTATGGATTTTGGTGTGGTAACCAAGTAAAGTGGACAATTAAATTAGAATATTTGTGCTCCTATATTGGGGACCCACTAAATGCTTTTCTTTTATCTACCATACGTACTTTCCATGAGTATTCAGCATAATCATGAGAGGAAAGATATCAATAAGAGGAATATATACTCTTTCCTAAATGGGTTGAAGTTTTCAATAAACGGATTCATCATTGGAAAAGAGATAGTCATGTGTTTGTAGAAGGACTTGATGTCAGGGAGAAAGATAAGGAGTTTTGTTAGTAGGAATAATAGTAACCCTCTCCTTAATAAATCAACAAGTTAAATTTAGTAATATGAAAGATGGAAAAAGAAAAGAGAAATCGGCAAGTCATTATGAACCACCCCGAAAAACAAGCACCATGGAAGGCTTTCACGAGACTGGTGTATATGTATATACACACACTGTTGTAGGCTCCTCCCCTCATTGAACACCCTCTTTCTCTTAGTCTCCCATTTTCCAACCTACCCCCAACTTCCTTCCGGATGCAGTGTAATCACAACACTGTCAGATAGTCTCCATGTTTGTAGGTGTTCTTCTCTAAAATGGACAACCTACACTGGTGCCATGGTATGAAGTGATATACCCAGGGGGTTACGAGGAGGGCCGCCTAAGACCTGGGCAACATGCTCGGAGTCGGATATCCTTCCCTCGAGGAGACTTGCTACCAAAGCCTGACAATTTTCTATCATCCACCCTCCCTCTTGAGACCTTGACCATTAGATGGATTGGACCCTAACTGGGTGCCTCCTAGCAGTTTTTAGCATGGAGGTGGGGGATGGAGGAGCAGCCACAACGGCCAGGCATCAGTTGTCGTAGAATCACCCTATTGGCACGTCTAGAGAGAGAGGTCTCTGGTGAATATGAGAGGGCATGTGATTGAGGAGGTCTTAGAGGGGAGAGATCAGGGTGCTCGATCATGATAGAGGTGAACGTGGCAGCTGGAAGACTTGATGTTGCAGGATAGGTGTCGGGCAATGACGTTGGCACAACTCTGAGCATCAGGCAGAGCCATTCCTTGAGGTTGTAGGTAATTTAAGGGATTTAGACCATTTTGCCCCTTCCTATGCACCTAAGGCACAAGGGCAATCGAGTCCATATCACTCTAATTATGGGCGCTACCTATGTGGAAGATGGGCCAGAGTGGCGGCTTCCTATTCACCAAGAAGGCCCACATGGAAAAATGGGTAATGGAAGCTAAATGTTCACTTGGCGTTCTCCTATTATCCAATTAATATTTATCTTGCAAAAATCATAGTAAATATTAGGATGACCAGATGAAGACATGATATATGACAATTAATCAAGAGAACATGTAGAATCCAAAGAAAATATGTTTGTAACCTAAATATGAACTCAATTATAAAATTGGTGCAATATTTGCTAAGAATGGTAATTAATGTAGTTAACTAGATTTGGGTATTAACATGTTGACTACCTTAATAACCCTTTACTTTATGCTCTTGTCTGATATTTTCAAACAAGATGAGAAATCAAGATGATCATGATAATAAATATGAGTAGTTAGGGTTTCTTATGTGAATAACCATACATATGGACAATTAGGGTAAAAGGTCACACCTTACAATGTTAATAATGAAATTAATTGGATCTAGTGATCATATTGAAAAGGATATGTTGGATCTAATAATTAGGATTTTAGCTGATGATCAATATGCACGGGAAATAGGTTTTCAACCCTTAATCCATATCCTTAACCTAAGACAACTCTAAACCCAGATTTGTGCCAAGTAGGGTTTAATGTGATTGATGAGATGGTGACGCTTTAGGATTTATGTGTATGCATATTAAATTATGATTTCTAGAATTGCTTGGATTTGTTGATCGGATTTCTTGAACATATGTTGAATAATATGTATAGCTCACCAGCAAGGTATGTGGTTACACTTATGATTACATGTATCGACTTCCAACGTTTGTCAAGGATTGTCAAAGATTGAATGAATGATATCTGTTGGATGTTTATTTATTTAATGAAAATTATAAAGTCCCTATGAGTATCACAGAATGTGAATAAGGATATTCTGGATTCTAAGTTACAATCATAAAAGGGTAATGAACATTAGTCCAATGATGGATAATGGTTACACCTGTGATAGTAGGCCAAGTATAAGTCAGAATATAAAAGAAAATACACGTTCTTATGATAAAGTAAATTATGATTGAATATATGTATTTGTGAGTATTGGATGAACCCATGTACCAGTATAGAAATATGTTGATCGTGTTTTGTTTTTCAGCATTTTAGGTTGTTGATACACAAGATAAAATATGAAGATAAAGATGAAATCCATGGAAGGTATTAAAGCTATGAATGAGGATTAGATAGATGATACTTCTTCTCAATAGGTCTTAGTTCCATGAGGTGTATCATTTTACCATTTGTAAATGATATTTGAAATTTAATTGAAATTGTTTTCTATTATTTGTTATTTGACTAATCTGGATCCTTGGGAATATAGGTAATGTCTCTCAACTTGAAGGTCTTTCCTTAATTGGGGGACGCAGAAAGTGAGGTCGTTACAACTCCAAGTGTGCGAGGCTATTTGAGGGAACTTACATGGAGCTACTTCAAGGTGTGAAGGCTGCTCCTAGGAGATTGGAGCTACTTCAAGGGATGAAGGCTACTCCTAGGAAATTGGAACTACTTCAAGGTGTGAAGGCTGCTCCAAGGTGATTGATGATACTTCAAGGAGGTGAAGGCTGTGTCAAGGTGGATTGTGATCCTCTCATTGGGTTCTCATCTACCTCTCAGTAAAGGAGAGGTGGAGGTGAATTGATTGGATTTTATTGTAATTTCTTGAGAGGTAATGAATTTGACCACTTACAAAATCATAATTGGAGACAATTGGGTAGTGGAATGACATCTTTCGATTCGAAGGGTGGTTCTACTCTAAATCATGTGTATCCTCTTTGTGCCCACTTCAATTTTGCAAGTTAAGTTTTAAGTTAATTTTAAAATTTGCAATAGCTCTATTCAGCCCACCATGTAGATATTTCAATTGGTATTAGAGAAGGTCTTCAAGGAGCTCCCATGAGTCCTGAAGCATGAGAGAAAACTTGCTTAGCAACGTCAACCTTGAAGGGCTGTATGTGAGCATACCACAACCGTTCGATGGCTCCAAATAACTTATTGGAAAAGGAAAATGCAACTCTACTTCCAAGGAATAAGCCTAGAGATATGGAGAATAGTGACACATCCATATGAGCTTCCAATGACTATGTATGATAAATGCGATGCAGAGATGGCGAAGAAGGTTCAACTCAATGTTAAGGCTGTAAGCATTTTATATTGTTCAATATCTATTGGTGAATTTAATTGCATATCTTCTTGTGAAACTACTTATGATATTTGGCATAAACTTTCAGTTACACATGAAGGTAATCATCAAGTTAAGAATACTAAAATTGATATGCTCAAGAAAAACTTTTAACAATTTCATATGTTTCCTAATAAATATATAAGTGAGAAGTATGCTAGCTTTTCTTCTATCACCAACATCTTGAACGCATCGGGCAAATACATTAGTGAACATGATCAAGTTTCCAAGATCTTAAGATCATTTTCCCTAAAGTACAAGCCAAAGGTGACAACCATTGAAGAAGGAAAGGACCTCACCTAATTGATGAAGGAGCAGTTCATTGGCAATCTTGAGACACATGAGGTCACTCTTGAAGAAGAATAAAGAGTGGAGGTCAAACGACAAAAGGGGAGAAGGAAGGTCATCGCATTGAAGGTACAGCCAAAGCTTAATCAAAAGTCATCACTCAAGAAAGTGATGATACAAGTGAGAGAGATGATGAAGAGGATGCACTCATTATAAATGGAAAGAAATATAGAGGGTATAAATCTAACAAAGATTCTAGTGATTCGTCCTCTTGTTCCCTTAGGTTCATTGAATGCGGCATGAAGGGACATGTAAAGAATTAGTGTCCTAAAATCAAGAAGGGAAATAAATCCTCTTTCAAGAAGAAGGACAAGGGAGACAAAGCCTACAAAGCAGCTTGGGATGAATCAAGTGATGATAGTAATAGTGGAGAGGAAGAAGTGGAGTGTCTCATGGCTATGGAAAATGAAGATGAAGACTCAAATGAGGTAGATATTTTTGAATTATCTAAAACTAATTTAGTTAATAGTCTTAAAGAAACTCACACTAAATATGTTGATTGCAATATAAAATTGAAAATGATTTCTAAAATTTATGATGAGTTGCATGATAAACTATATGATCTTAATTCTGAAAACGAAAGTCTTAGTTAAGAAAATGATACTTTGAAAACTTCTAATGATGACTATAATACCAAGTTGCATGTCTTAGAAAATAATAATGATCTTATTTCTCAATAAGAGGTTGAATTTCTTGCTAAGAAAATGACTACCAAACTCAACCTATTCTATGTACTCATTTTGATTTTGATATAATTATAAGAGAAAGAGGTAACTTGCTTTCTAATTTAGCTCAAGAAAAATTAGATATTACAAAGAAACTGGTCAAAATTGTTGAATTACAAAATATGTTGATAGTTTAAAGCATAATGATATAGATAGAGTCTTGGAAAGTACTTCTCGACATGTTGGAAGAAAGGACCTAGGATATGAACCCAAAAAAAAGATTTATCAAAAGCCTAGAGCTAGAAAAACACAAACCCCTAGAACCCATACCATCTATATACCCAAGAACAATGTAGCCCATACCCAAAATGTTAAAAAAAGAAACCAAATTGATATTGTTTCTTGTTTCTACAGCCAACGTCTTGGACACTATTCATTCTCTTATGGTTACAAGAAGAAGAGGGACATTGTTTGGGTTCCAAGACCCCAAACTTAGAGTTTTTGAGATACTTTGTTGATATTTGACCTAAACATCATTGATAAATTCATGTGTCTTATCACACCTGGAATAAGCCTTAAAATTTAGAAAATGATAATCTTGTTCACACTATAAACGTTTAATATTCTAGAAATATATAGAACTACCTCTCGATTGACTAAGATCTCAAGTGAGGGGCCTCCTGATCGAAGTTAAGGTCGGCCGAGAACAAGCTTGACAAAATTATTTTCTTGCAAATCAAATCATTTGCTTGCAGTTAACACTAATATGTTAAATTTGTAAAATGTTCATCATTTTGATTTATTTCAAATACTAAAAATGATATAATCTATAAGGCACATATATTAATGTTATTATTAAAAAATGACCACCACATGGGTACCAAAAGCTTCATATCTTGCACAATTGGGCGGTTGATAGTGGTTGCTCCAAGCATATGACTGGAAACAAGAGAAATATACTAAGGAACTCTTAAAACAATTTAACATGGACAATTGCAACCATGCTACTATTCCTATGACTATTTCTACTAAAATTGACAATGATGAAGATGGTGAACCCATTGATGATTCCTTATATAGATCCATGATTAGTAGCTTGCTATACTTGACCACATGTAGACCGGATATTATGTTTGTTGTTGGAGTTTGCACTAGATTTCAATTGAACCCAATGCATTCTCATTTTCAAGCCATCAAAAGAATTTTAGGATATCTTGTTGGACCTATAAATTTTGGATTATGGTATCCAAAGGGTCAATCATTGGATTTGAAACCTAACACCGATATGAATTGTGTTGGTTGTCATCTTGATCGAAAGAGCACAAGTGGAGGTTGTTTATTTCTAGGAAGAGAGTTGGTTTCTTGGTTTAGTAAGAAACAAAATATAGTTGCTTTATCTACCACCAAAGTTGAATACATGGATGTAGGATCATGTTGTTCTCAAGTGCTTTATATGCAACAAGTCTTAAATGATTATGGTTTTGTATTTTATTCTATGTCGATTTTTTGTGATAATACTAGTGCAATAAACTTGGCTCATAATCCCATTCTACATAGTTGTGCCAAGCACATTGAGATCAGACATCACTTTTGGAGAGATCATATTGCAAAGAATAACATCTCCCTTCTTCATGTTGATACGCAAGAACAATTGGCTAATAGTTTTACCAAAGAGCTTCCTTTGGATCAATTTTGATATATTAGAAGGAAGTTACTCACCACACTGCTAGAAGATGTTTATTTGGACATATTTTCTCAAGATTTATTATTAAACTTATTTTCTAGCATTCATTGTGAGATTGTGGATTTCATGGACATGTTGTACATGTTAAAATATGGGTATTATATTATGGAGGAGTATCCCATTCAGGGGTAGTCATATAAATTCATATATTTGACTATCTTTTTGTGATGACAAAGTGGGACAAATAAAATATAAAGAAAAGTATTTTTCCTTAAGCTTCATGATAATTTTATGACTTCACTTTGTTGGCAAAAATAAATTTGATTCTAGATTGCTTTATGTGATGGATATCATGTTCCATATCTCCCTACGTATACTAGCACACATTTTTATGTCACTCAAGGATTTGTTCTTCTTAGGTATGAAATTCAACTTTATAATACATTGCTAATATTTTAGAATTTGTTTCCATCCTCAAAAAGGGGGAGATTGTTCACTAAATTGGACATTATCTTATCATCTATTTTGATGATGACAAAAATTTCACTTTTTTGGATCTAACTTGCTACTTAAGTGTTTTAGGGTTCAAGGAGATCACACCAAATGGATAGATGAAGTTAACATGCTTAAATGCTTGTATTTACATGTTTGTACAACTGGTAATAGCTTGTACTAGTGTATAATGTACAAGTACCAAGAAGTCATGTAAAATAAAGCATTAGATTTTCCCTATCCACCTAGAATCCTTAGTTTGGATCCCCCTTAGTGTCTAGAGTCATTATCCTATATTAGAAAAATTAATTGATACATTTTCCACATTTTTTCACACCCATTTATAGGGATATTTTGGTCAAGAAAAATTTCAACTAAAAATCCATTAGTCATGAAAAATTATCAGTCGAGAACCATCTCGATCAAGGACTCAGAGCACCCATTTAAATCATACACAATTGTGCCCTAAATGACTTTCTGTCGAAAACATTGTCGATCGAAACATCTTCGGTCCAAATCGTATGACTATTGGACAAAGTAGTTGATGTTTGAGACTAGCTGTTGGAATAGATGTGCAGTCAATTCAGTTTCAGTCAAAGAAATTTTCGACTGAGACATTGTCGGATGAAAAACTTATCGATCGAACTGGGTTTTGGATTGCTCTTTCTACATTCGACAAAGTTCATCGTTGAACCTAATTTTATCCAACCCTAACAACTAAATATCTTCCTAGATCCCTCTAGACACTTCTACAAAGTACCCTAGTCAGCTACAACACATTCCTATAAATAGAGGTGACCTTAGAACACCAAAACACACAAGAAACACATGAGCAATCATTCTAGAGAGAAACATATCTGAAATACACTTGTTATCTTCTTCCTTGAGCTCTTAGTTAATATCATATAGCTACAATCTCGTAGCCACCATATAGCAATGTCCATCTTAAGTAGTTTGTAGGTCTAATGCTTGATATAGGATCAAAGTGTTTTACTACATTGGTGTAACTTTCCTTCTTCCAATCTACTTCTTGAAGTTGATGTAATATTTCTCCATGACTACTCCAAGTGTGGGAGGTTATTTGAGGGATCTTACTCAGAGATACTTCAAGGTGTGAAGGCCGCTCCTAGGCAATTGGAGCTACTTAGAATCCTAGTGTATTTTAGGCCTTTTGCACTATTGGAAGAGTTCAATATACATTAGGTAAAGTTCGTATAAATCTAAACTAAATTTTATGAACTGGAATAATCATCTATTCGTGTAAAATAGTACTTTAATAGACCATATTTTAGCATACTAAGAGTTTCTAAAACAACATTAAAGTGATAGAAAATAGGCAATAAATGCTATCAAAGTTATATCATTCTCTTAATAGAGAAGAAAACCAAAGTATGGGATGAAAATATCCAAAATTAGTGGCAAGCTATCAAGCTTGGTCCAATAAAGCTCCAAGAACAACTTCTAACTCCATAAAGAGGGTGATTCTAGAACAAGGAAGGAGTAAAGGAGAGTTCCTAAACCCTATGTGTATGTTTTCCAAAAAGAACCACCATGAAACATGATCAGAGAGATGAGGGTGAAGAACATCAAGGAAGTAGATTAATAGGTAAGGATCTTAGAGGAATGGAGCAAGGAACAAGATCTATGGCTTTAGATTAGTCCAAGAGAACTAAAAACTCAAGCATGCACCCTCCAACCCTACGGTTGTCGAACCCGATGGGTTTGTGTCACCCTCCGGATCGTACCACCAAGCTCATAAAAGATGAAAGGAAGAGAGAGAAATGGGTATTTATATATGGGTGGAAGTCGATGTGGTTTAGTCAGGTTATCGAGTAAGGAAACTCATCGATCAAAGCCCTACATTAGTTAGATACACACACCCACACAAATTTGTGTGGATCGATGAAGTACTTCGATTGTCTAGCCAACAACCTCATATTGTTGTTAATGATATATTATAGTTATGGATGTTGAATGCAATATGTCAATCATATAGTTCACATATAAATTATAGTTATGAATGTTGAAAGGTGTACTAAATCAGTATTAAGTAATAATCAAGAGTAGATTTTCAAGTTTTGAACAAATATTATGAAATGAGAAATAGACAAAGGAAAATCCTTGACAAAATGAGGAACACTTTCTATGATCTATGATACGAGCTTTGGATTAAGGTTGGAAGATTAATTCACTGTGGAGCAACTTTTCATGATTATTTTCTATAATAGGTCTAAAATGCTTCATTTTCTACAAAAGAAATATTTTATTCTGATTTGAGTAATGTATGTATAATTTCTTTGCTTCCCATCTAAATTAAAATGGTTTAATACACTTCATCAAAATTTCTGCATATGATATGCATCTCATAATAGCAATGTTGATTTATGTTCTCCTTTTCTCCTGAAGAGTCCTATAGAGCATGCCAGAGACGGGTTTGATTATTTATTAGAGGGGGCCAATATCTTGGAGGTCAAATCTTGTCAGTTTCCATGGGTAGAAAATTTTGGAGGCAACCATTTGCAATTTGAGGTAAAATATATCATTTTTTTCAAATTAAGACTTGTTTTAATTAGTACTTGATTTGCATTTGCCTGATTTCTAGAATTTAAGGTGTATGTAGTATTGGTAAATATATCTGATTGGATAACTGAATGTGATCTCTTGGCATGTGCTATGTTTGGTAGATAAATTCTTGAAATAGTTTATTTTCCTAAAGTAAAAAAAGAAAACTCAAAATGTTTAATATGGCCATGATAAATGGCAATCCATAACAAATGATGTTCCATATCAATATTCTTGGACTTTCTAGCTCCAAAATCAGATTATCTATACGCTAATATATATGGAAGTAATATTATTGAGTTAGTAAATCTTGATTGAGTAAGTGATAGGCCGAACTTGTGAAGAGATGATAATGAGTGATCTGGGTTCAATATAAATTATCATAACTCAACAATCTACTTTCATTCATTGATAAATTTAAACATGACTTTGTTGTTTATGATTAGTTTCTTACAAGATAAACAAATCTAATTTATTATGAAGTAGATTTTCATTTTCAAAATGATCAAAGACAAATTTCTTAGGAAATGACATATGAATCATCTGGGCACACGACTCTGACAGACATTCGTGTACCTAATATCTTGGAGATCATATCAAGTAATAGAATAGAGTAGATAAATACATTCTTATATTATGTTGCTCAAAATATTTGAATTTAAATCTAATGTTGCATCAAATCTAACAGTTGTATGCATCCTTTTTAGGATCTAGTTCCAGCTACTTGTATGGTTTCTTTGTCCAATCTTGATATCCCTTTACATCTTCATTCAACTTGTACAAGTGTATAATGTACAAGTACCTAGAATCCATGTAAAATCAAGCATTATATTTTTTCTATCCACCAAGAACCCTTAGTCAACATCCCCCTTAGAGTCTAGAGTCATTTTCCTTTATTAGAAAAATCAATTGATAAGTTCTCGACCATTTTACACACCCAGCGATAGGGATTTTTTGGTCAAGAAAATTTTCAACTGAAAATCTCTCAGTCGAGAAAACTGACGACTGAGAACCACCTCAGTCGAGGAGTCAGAGCACTAGTCAAAATCTTACGCATTTGTGCTCTACATCACTTTTGGTCAAAAACATTGTCGACTGTCACATCTTCGGTCCAAATCATATGACCATTAGACTGAGTCGTTGGTAGTTGAGGCTAGCTGTTGGAATAGATGTGCATCCCACTTAGGCCCGATCAAAGAAATTCTCAACCAAGACATGGTCAGTTGAAAATTTGTCGATTGATATGGTTTCTTTAACCAATCTTGATATCCATTTACATGTTCATACAACTTGTAATAGCTTGTACAAGTGTATAATGTTCAAGTACCTAGAAGTCATGTAAAATCAAGCATTAGATTTTCCCTATCCACCTAGAACTCTTAGTTAGGATCCCCCTTAGAGTCTAGATTCATTATCCTTTAATAGAAAAATCAATTGATAGGTTTTCCACAATTTTACACACCCACTTATAGGGATATTCTGGTCGAGAAAATTGTCAACTAAAAATCTCTCAGTCGAGAAAATTGTCGACTGAGAACCACCTCGGTCAAGGAGTCAAAGAACCAGTTGAAATCTTATACATGTGTGCTCTAAATCACTTTCGGTCGGAAACATTATCGACCGAGACATCTTTGGTCTGAATCATATGAGCGTTAGATAGAGTAGTTGGTCGTTGAGGCTATCCATTGGAATATATGTCCATTCCACTCAGGCTCGATTGAAGAAATTCTCAACTAAGACATGGTCGGTCAAAAAACTTGTCGATCGAACATGGTTCCGGATTGTTTGTTATACATTTGACTAAGTTAGTCATTGCACCTAATTTTACAAACCTTAATGGCTATATCTTATCCTAGAACCCTCTATACACTTCCCCAAAGTACCCTAGTCACCTAAAACACATTCCTATAATTATAGGTGACCTTAGGACACCAAAATATACAAGCTACACTTGAGAAATCATTCTAGAGAGCAACATAGATGAATTACACTTGTTATCTTCTTCCTTGAGCTCTTAGTTAGTGTCCTATAACAACAATGTTATGACTATATCTGAGCTTAATGGGTAAGTTAGGGCTTATGTGGATGACAACATTCTTAGTTATATTGGTCATTGATTAAACATGATTAATGATGATATCTCAATTATGAAATGTTAAACCTAATGAGAACCCCAAGTATGGTATCTCTTTGTATAATTAGGGTTTGAGAAAATATAAACCCTAGTCAGATGAAATTAGGGTTTCCACCAAGTAGGCCCACATTGGTGAGAATGAGAGAGGTATGTAAAGAATAATGAAAATGGTAGTTGAAAGATCGGATAGCACAGTCATGGTGGGTCATTGGTGGCACAGGCATTCTAGGCCTCATGGTCATTTTCAAAGAATTGAATTGTTGACCAACTTTTGTACTCAAATCTAATGAAACCAATTCACCACAACTGTTGTAGGTATCACGGCCATGATGGGTCCATCTTAGCAAGGCTGTGGCAGCTAGCATGGCCGTTCTGGGGCATTTTTTCTTCAACCGACTGTTATGTAGATTTCTAGATAGTAGTGCACTATTCTATTTTTATTTATTTATTGGTAACTCCAAATGATTTTAAATTTTAACTTGGATCTGAAACTCAATCATAAACAACACGTAAAATTTTCATAATTTTTGAATGCACTTAGACCTTATCAGTAGATGAATTATAGTAGTATTATTATGGCAGAAAATTCCACTAAAATAAGAGAAAGTATAGTGAGTGGTCAATGTGCAATTGACCCAAGCAGCTCAATTGCACTATATAGTCAACCTAACATACAAGGAGCTCTCATAATTCATGGTTCAATCTAGAGAAATGAAATCCTACAGATAGAGGGAGAGTTAGGGTTTGAGAGGAGAAAGTGATTGAGATGCTGACCTAGGGTTTTGCGGTCTGAGGAATGATGAAATCATGTAAGTTTAGATTCTTTGGATATAGTTTCACGGTGAATCTACTTTCATATGTCAAGATTATGTCCCTCCCCTAATTTTATTTGAAATCATATCAAATCAAGTCCTTTTCTCACTCTTTCTCTCCTAATCTTCAACTCTAGGGTTTCTGAGTTTAAAGGAAGAAGAAAGTGGCGATTTCTAGGGTTTTGATATGGATTCAAGATTTTCAGATGTGGGATACGTTTTTAAGTTGTTTTACAGCTTAGGGTGAGTGGGTAAAAGAATATTTCAGTCAATTGTACTCAATTAGATGGTTTTAATTTATATTCTCGATTTCTCCCTAGATGACAATAAATGAAAAGAATTGTTCTTGAATTCCCTTTATAGAATACTTCAATTCATGTTCCAACTATGATATGAAAATGTTTATATGATGACATGGATATAGATATCCATGTATCTTGAATACTAGAGAATTAAGAAGTTTATTGAGAATCTTCTAAAGATATGAATTTTTAAGTTATTTGGGTGCTTGAACAACATTATAGCTGAAATTCATATTTATGATTATATGATCTTACTTATGTTCCTAGTGCATATAATTCTACATGTTTGATATCTTTGATTTGATATATGGACAAATAGAGTTTCTGATTTTCACAATACATATCCTATGAATAGCAAGTAATCAAGGATGGAAAACCAATCTAGTATGCTTTTACAAGTATACATATCTAATTTAGTAGTAAATGGCTGATTGAAATGATTCATGTGATATCGTGGGATTTTATCAGAATATTATCTTATATGCATACATGCTTTGTTTATGAGATTCAGATTTTCTAACTCAAATACTTGTCATGAAATGCATATGTTGTTATGCTATTGCAAGTGGAGAGATATGACATGCCGTAGATAGGTATGTTATCGATGCCATGCATAAATGTGAGGAATGTTGAATGAGAATATTTGTATTAGTATACATGATATATGTTTGAATACATGAGAAGTGATATATGTGCATGAGTAAGAATAAACCCTAACAAAGGGGTAAACAATATGTTATGCATTCAGTTTAGTATCATCAGTGATTTCAATTCAATAGTCAGAGTAGTCACTAATATACTAAGTTAAAAGAGATCAGTCTAAGAGAAAGATATAATCAAAGTTATAGTAATAACAGTAGCCCTGAACACCATAGATTCCCTATGAGAGGTCTGCACCATAGGGATGAAATGACCTAACCCTAGCAGTTTCCAGTATACGGGGGTCGAATCGTACTAACATGTAGTACGGGGGATGAATCCCTAGTGGAATTCTCTTTAAAAATATAGTATGTAGTGTCCAACATCAACTAGAGATCCTAGTGGCACTAGAGTAAAGAAAAGCCAATAGGTGGCTTCACTCTCCACCTATGTGCTCAGGTTAGAGGAGGAGTCCAGTTTTATGGCCCATAGGTGTGCCGAGGCTAGAGAGCCATTTTCTTGTTGCAGACCAGCAATTTAGTCAGGCTTAGCATCCCCGGTGTGTCAGCTAAGTCTTGTATGGTAAGATAGTATTTCGTTACGATTCTTCATATGTATAGTATACTACATATGATCAGGGTATAAGCTAAAATATGATAATATAAGTTTAAAGAGTTTCTTATAAGTAAGAAGAGTTAAGAAAGATTTGATTTCAATTTTGCAGCAGTTGTTCTTTAAATGTAATATTGAATATAGTGAGGATTATATTTCCATACTTGTTTATTTATAATGATGTGGGCTCCAATGTTATTAGTAAGTTTTTGAATATCCAGTCTTTTTATTTGAAATTACTATCTTGTTTTATTTCAATTATCCAAGAATGATAAATGTATGATTCAGTACTTTATACTGCATTATTTTTTCACTCATTCTTTGAGAAAGTAGGCTCACCCCTCTACTCAAAATATTTAGGGAAACCGTGGGGATTGAAGATATCATTGCATCAGAGTAGATTTGCCACAAGAGTTAAGTATGAGTATAGTTAAGTTCAGTCAGTCCTTGTCACTCTAGGTCCTTGTAAAGAAATAAGAGAGAGTTGTAAATGATGATGTATAACATTATTCCTCTGTTAGTAATATATGTGAATCAGCAAGTCTTATGTGCTTAAAAGTATGAGAAACATAATGAATGTCCATACATGCATTTTTACTGTTGAAATTAGATTAGAGAAATCAATGTTTGGATTCCCTTGTAATGGTAGTTTATGTGGTTCAATGCGAGAAAACAAAGAGTTTGAAATAGAAGAAAAAGTTAAGGGTGATCTTTATATTACATTAAATCCTCAATTTGTGCCCTAATCACATGATTAATGGAAATTGTGAGGTAAGAGTGTAACAACTTGGTATCAAAGCTTAGGCTGAGTTGTCAGGGACCATTAAGTTAGTAAGTTAGATTCATAAGTGTGGTAGATAGGAGATGTTATGATGTTAGCTCTGGGGATTTGAGTATTTGGATATCCTGGCTCAGTATCTGAGTACTTGGATCAACCAGTATCAAGCTACTCTATCTATTCTTTCATGTATACCCTGGCCAGGTATATAATGGAAGGATGGTCTAGAGAGGAACCCTAAAAATATTAGGGTTAGAAATAAGATAAGTAACATGAATTAAGAGCATAAATATAAAATGAGATAGAACTTTCATTTCAAATTGTTGTTTTATTGGAGATGAATAGAAAATCTCTTATATGTTTGAATTCAGATATTCAGTATTTTGAAATATATTTGGGTCTTTAAGATTTGTTGCACACTATGTAGTTGTAGAATTTATTGAATACATTCTTTGTATCAAGTAGACTAGAAATGATCTTTGAATGAGCTTTCTTAAGTGGATAAGTTTTCTTCCACACATTTGAGATGAATAGGAGTTGAGTAATCATGAGTAGCTCTTGGCTTCAGGACTGCAGGTTTAGCCTGGTCCGATTGGCATGATGCATTACTGGGATCTAATGACTCCTATTAGTAACATAACAAGAGTAAGTTCTGGATAGATTAGATCTAAATTCTAGTATGAATGTATATACTCTAAAATTTTGAAGTATAAGGGAAAGATTGGGATAACTAAGAATCAGTTGGAACTGATATCTGAGATCCAACTTTGGGGCCTCAAATAAGAAACCCTTAATTGGGAATAAAGAAACACGACATAAGGTTCAGATTAAGTTTAATTATTAGTATTATATGAACTCTAAATATGAAATATGGAAAAGATATGAGAAAAGTATGTAAGGGGCCAAGATAGTAAGAATCAATCATGAGGAATGGATTATATAACTGAGTACAATGTTTTCATGTACTCCAAAGCAAAGGGAAAATAGAAGAAAAGAGTTAAGTATAAAATATGTACATAGAAGTGAAGAGTCTTCAGATGAGTTAAAGTGAAGAGAACTAGATGAGCATGTAAACAAATTGAAACAAAGAGAAATGTTGGAAATAATGAGCTTGATTAAGGAATGAGGGTTATGATATAATTGAGAGCATGGAATGTATACCTTTATTAATAAGTTTAATACATTCATCCTTACTACCTTTGGATTCTAAGTCTCTATAGAACAACAAACTAGTTTCTAAAAGAAAAACAAAAGTGTAGCTAAATAAATGAATAAGTCATACAAAAGTAGATTATATTTGGAAAGGAAAAAAAACTTGATTGAAATAGAAACTATGTTTCACCCATGCATGAGTTGTTTGATTTAAAATGAAGAATATGTAATGTATTAAACATGAGGTGAAACTAGTAGAGAGATTATTGATTTAGAATTTCAACTTCACATTGGTAGAAGGATAAAAGGAAATATATGCAACATGGTATACATGATCATACACATAAAAGAAGAAACATGATCATAAGAGAAAACTAGAAGTTAAAGATGACATGTGGAATAGTAGTATATGGTAAGGGGATTATGGAAAGTAAAGGAGGGTGTGAAACATAATGGAGTAATATAGATTATAAAAGAAAGAGGTTGTGAGATTCAAGAAAGTGCTAATTACTCAAGTATCCTTGTTGATAATTAATTAAACCTACATATGAGAAATGTATTATTGAATGTTTGAAGATAAGAATTCTAAGTCTCAAAATCATCTTCTCTTTCATATCTTCCTTAATGAGAGCAATGTGGGAATGAAGTGATAAGAAAATGAATCATATATGATGCATAACCACCATGGTAGAGACATAGAGTGAATGTAATAATGACACACAATATGATGATAAAACCCTAGTAGGGTAATTAAGAATGTAATCTATCTGAATGGCCAAGTAAGAGAAAGGAAATTCCATTGATAAGATAAAGAAAACTTAAGTAACACTTGTGAGATCCAAAATTTGAATTTCAAATTAAAGGAGCAAAGTCACATCACAATAACGTCATGCTACTGATAAGGACCAAACCCTAGAATGTTTAGAGTTGTAGTAGTTCAAGGGATATCACTAGTGATTTGACCTTGAATACTAGCATCTCTATAAAACAAGATCATGTGATTTTCCTTATGAGAAGTAAACCAACACTGATAGTAATCCAAGGTTTAAAGATAGCTAATCTGAAAGGTAGATAATCAATGTGGAAATGATTTAGAGTAAAGAGTAAGATATAAATTTGAAATGTAACAAGTATGTTTTGAACAAAAGGAGAAATACAATATGAGTGAAGTGCGATATGAGATAAATTCTTGCAGTGATAGCAAGAATGATGAATAATATATGTGTACCTTGTATGTTTCAATTTTAGGAATGTTTAATCTACATGATTAAAATGAGAAGGATAAGTAGCAAAAAGTAATTAAGTAGTAGTGAATGAGGAGAGAGATAAGAGAAAACAATGGCTTTTAGTAATATCTAAATTTGTTTTTAGAAGAATAATTTGTTGAAGGTATATTGAGGGATGTAAATTGGTTTTACGTATGATTTTAGTGTACATGTGCAAGAAATATGTTAATTAAAGGTGTCTGATAGTTGTAGTTATTCATACTAGTAATTCATCTTAGTATTGTACAATTGTGGTATGGTGATGTGGGTTGAATAATGATGGAACAAATGAAGGGTTACCCTGAATAAGGTAGTCATACCTATTCACTCATATGAATAGAAGGGATGATAACCATATTTTATTGATATGTAATCCAATGAGGTATAGCTTGTTATACCTAGCCTTAATATAACTAAGTGATGGTAATTGGGTATGAATAGTCCTTGAATGATTAATACAATCATGGAGTACTTTGTTACTGTTGTTGAAAATCCTAGTATACTATAACCCGATGGTTACACCTTGATTTAAGTGTGGGTTCATACTTGAGAATAATATGGAATGTGATGGTAATGCTTCACCTTATGCATCCATGATGCAATGGGGATGCCATGAGTAGTATTATACAATTGTTGTTGAATATAGTCGTCCAACTCAAGATTATTTTGCTATTTGAGTAGCACAATAGTAAAATTCAAAAGAACATGGTGAACTCTCTTTTGTGACTTAGAGGTAATACATAAAAATAGTACATATTGAGCCGTATGAATTGAGATAGTTGGATCATATTATCAATGTTGAGGTAACACCTCAGGAGTATAAAAAAATATTGAAATGGTTGTTTCTCTCTCTCTATGCTATGATTGATTATGGCATAGAGGATTTGTTTGTTGTCACTGAGAACTATTTCAAACATATTGTGATTAGAAAAGAAATGAAGGACTTAATGTTGAAAATTGCATTCAAGTATGAAATACAAGAATATAATGACATGTAAGATTTCATAAGCTTAAAATAAACCCTGAATGTACTTTACTTGCATATTTATGTTTCGAGGGCGAAACCTTTTTAAGGGGGGAAGATTTGTTATGACCGTATCTGAAATTAATGGGTAAGTTAGGGTTTATGTGGATGACTACATTCTTCGTTATATTGGTCATTGATTAAACATGATTAATGATGATATCTCAATCATGATATGTTAAACCTAATGAGAACCCCAAGTATGCTATCTCTATGTATAATTAGTGCTTGAGAAAATATAAACCCTAGTCGGTTGAAATTAGGGTTTTCACCAAATAGGATCACGTTGGAGAGAATGAGAGAGGTATGTAAAGAAGAATGAAAATGGTAGTTGAAGGATAGGATAGCACGACCGTGGTGGGTAGCATGGCCATGGTGGGTCATTGGTGGCATGGGCATTCTAGGCCACATGACCGTTTTGAATGAATTGAACTGTTGACCAACTTTTGTACTCAAATCTGATGAAACCAATGCACCACGGTCATGGTAGGTAGCACGACTTTGCTGGGTCCATCTTAGTATGGATGTGGCAGCTAGCATGGCCGTTCTGGGGCATATTCTCTTCAACCGACTGTTCTGTAGATTTCTGGATAGCAATGAACTATTCTATTTCTAGTTATTTATTGGTAACTCCAAATGATCTGAAATTTTAATTGGAGATCTAAAACTCAATCATAAACAAATATAAAATTTTCATAATTTTTCATGCATTTATACCTTATCAGTAGACGAATTACAATAATATTTTTATGACACAAAATTCAGCTCAAATAAGAGAAAGTATAGTGAGGGGTCAATGTGCAATTGACCCAAGCAACTCAATTGCTCTATATGGCCAACCTAAAACACAAGGAGCTCTCATAATTCGTGATTCAATCAATAGAAAAGAAATCCTAGAGAGAGAGGGAGAGTTAGGGTTTGAGAGGAGAAAGTGATGGAGATGTTGACCTAGGGTTTTGCGGTCTGAGGAATGATGAAATCATGTAAGTTCAGCTTCTTTGGATATAGTTTCATGGTGAATCTTCTCTTAGATGTCAAGATTTTGTCCCACCCCTGATTGGATTCAAAATCATATCAAATCAAGTTTTTTTATCACTCTTTCTCTCCTAATCTTCAATTCTAGGGTTTCCAAGTAGAACGGAAGAAGAAAGTGGTGATTGCTAGGGTTTTGATATGGATTTGAAATTTTTAGATATGGATATGTTTTTGAGTTGTTTTGCAACTTAGGATGAGTGGGTAAAAGAATATTTCAGTCAATTGTACTCAATTAGATGGTTTTAATTTATATTCTTGATTTCTCCCTAGATGACAATAAATGAAAAGAACCATTCTTGAATTCAGTTTATAGAATACTTCAATTCATGTTCCAACTATGATATGAAAACATTTATATGATGGCATGGATATAGATATCCATGTATCTTGAATACTACAGAATTAAGAAGTTTATTGAGAATCTTCTGAAGATCTAAAATTTCAAGTTATTTGGGTGATTGATCAACATTATAGCTGAAATTTGGATTTATGCTTATATGATCTTACTTATGTTCCTAGTGCATATAATTCTACATGTTTGATCTCTTTTATTTGATATATGGACAAATAGAGTTTCTGATTTTCACAATACATATCATGTGAATAGCAAGTAATCAAGGATGGGAACCTAATCTAGTATGCTTTTACAAGTATACATATCTAATTTAGTAGTAAATGACTTATTGAAATGATTCATGTGATATTGTGGGATTTTATCAAAATATTATCTTATATGCATACATTCTTTGTTTATGAGATTCAGATTTTCTAACTCAAATACTTGTCATGAAATGCATATGTTGTTATGCTATTGCAAGTGGAGAGATATGACATGCCCTAGATATATAAGTTATCGATGCCATGCATAAATGTGAGGAATGTTGAATGAGAACATTTATATTAGTATACATGATATATTTTTGAATACATGAGAAGTGCTATATGTGCATGAGTAAGGGGAAACCCTAAGAAAGGGGTAAACAATATGTTAAGCATTCAGTTCAGTATCATCAGTGATTTCAATTCAATATTCTGAGTAGTCATTAATATACTGAGTTAAAAGAGATTAGTCTAAGAGAAAGATATAATAAAAGTTACACTAATAATAGTATCCCTGAACACCATCGATTCCATATGAGAGGTCTGCGCCATAGGGATGAAACGACCTAAACCTGGCAGTGTCAAGTATATGGGGGTCTGATCGTACTAACAGGTGGTATAGTGGACGAAGCCCTAGTGGAAGTCTCCTTAAAAATACAGTATGTAGTGTCCAACATCAACCAGAGATCCTTGTGGCACTAGAGTACAGAAAAGACAATAGGTGGCTTGACTCTCTGCCTGTGTGCTCAGGTTAGAGGAGGAGTCTAGTTTTACGGCACATAGGTGTGTTGAGGCCAAAAGCCATTTTCCTGTTGTAGATCAGCGATGTAGTTAGGCTTAGCATGTCGAGTGTGTCAGCTAAGTCTTGTATGGTGAGATTGTATTTTGTAATGATTCGTCATATGTAGAGTACACTACATATGATCAGGGTATAAGCTAAGATATGATAATATAAGTTTAAAGAGTTTCTTATAAGTAAGAAGAGTTAAGAAAGATTTGATTTCAGTTTCACAGTAGTTGTTCTTTAAATGTAATATTGAATATAGTGAGGATTATATTTCCATACTTGTTTATTTCTAATGATGTAGGCTTCAATGTTATTAGTAAGTTTTTGAATATCTAGTATTTTAATTTGAAATTACTATCTTGTTTTATTTCAATTATCCAAGAATGATAAATGTCTGATTCAGTACTTCAGACTGCATTATTGTTTTACTCATTCACTGAGTGAGTAGGCTCACCCCTCTACTCAAAATTTTTAGGGAAACTGTGGGGATTGAAGATATCATTGCATCAGAGTAGATCTTCCATAAGAGTCAAGTCTGAGTATAGTTAAGTTCATTTGGTCCTTGTCACTGTAGGTCCTTGTAAAGAAATTAGAGAGAGTTGTAAATGATGATGTATAACATTATTCCTCTTTTAGCAATATATGTGAATCAGCAAGTCTTATGTTCTTAAAAGTATGAGAAACATAATGAATGTTCATACATGCATTTTTTTGTTGAAATCAGATTAGAGAAATCAATGTTTAGATTCCCTTGTAAAGTTTGTTTATGTGGTTCAATGCGAAAAAACAAAAAGTTTGATAAAGAAGCAAAAGTTAAGGGTGATCTTTGTATTATGTTAAATCCTCAATTTATGCCCTAATCTCATGATTAATGGTAATTGTGAGATCGGGGTGTAACATACAATCTCATAGAAACCATATAACAAGGTCCATCTTAAGTGTTTATGAGGTCTAATGTTTGATATAGGATAAAATTGATGTACTACATTGGTGTAACTTTCCTTCTTACAATCTACTTCTCCAAGTTGATGTAATATTTCTCCTTGACTACTGCAACTATGGTAGGTTGTTTGAGAGAGCTTGCTTAAAGTTACTTCAAGGTGAGAACACTGCTCCTAGGTGATTGGAGCTACTTCAAGGCATGAAGGATTCACCTAGGAAAATTGTGCTACTTCAAGGTGTGAAGGTTGCTCCTATGCGATTTAAATTACTTCAAGGTGTGAAGGCTACTCTAAGGTAATTTATGCTACTTCAAGGAGGTGAAGGTTGTGTCAAGGTGGTGGAGGTGGATTGTCATCCTCTTCTTGGGTTCTCTTCCGCATCCAAGTAAAGAAGTGGTTGAGGTGAAGTGATTGTATTTTATTGTAATTCTTTGAGAGTAATAAAATTGATCACTTGCAAAATCCCTATTGAAGGCAATTGGTTAGTGGACTAACATCCTTTGATTTGAAGGGTAGAACCACTTTAAATCATGTGTCTCCTCTTTGTGTCCACTTCTCTTTCTCAAGTTAAGTTTTAAATTTCCAAAAGCTCTATTACCCCACCCTCTAGATATTTCAATTGGTATTATAGCAGGTATTCATGGAGCTCCCACAAGTGTTGAAGCATGGGGGAAAACTTGCTTATCAACCTCAACCTTGAAGAGACGTAAGTGAGTAGGCCACAACTATTTGATCGCTTCAATTACACTTATTGGAAAAGGAAGATGCAATTCTAAATCCATGCAATAAGCCTAGATATATGGAGAATGGTGACACATCCATATGAGCTTCTAAAGATGGAGTATGATAAATGGGATGCAGAGACGGTAAAGAAGGTTCAACTCAATACCAAGACTGTAAGTATTTTTTTTGGGTGAAGTTAGGAGGCTATCTTATTCATCTTTCCCTCCTCGTGCAAGCTAATTTGTTAGCAAAAGTGATTACATTATTTGAAATGCAAGAATGAAATCTGGTAGTACTACTACCATTACAAAGTTCTTTATGGATAATTCCTTCAACTGTTTTAGGCGGTATTCTGTAAAAACATAATCCATTCCCAGATTTTAGGTGGAACTTAGCTAGAGTATCCGCAACATTGTTTGCTTCCCTGTGGACAAATCAAATGGACCAATTGGCCTTCGTTTTCTTCTTGATTTGAAGAATCCATCGTGCCAGCTTCGGGTTCTCCTCATGATCTATTTCCACTGCCTCGCAAGCAAGCCTGGAATCAGTTTCTATAACTGCATGGTCAATCGTTAGGTCATGGGTAAGGTCCATAGCCAAGACAATTGCCTGAAGCTCAGCCTCAAGGGAGTTCTCAGCCTTACAATTGCGTGCTATACCTCCATGCCAACCTCTGAGATGGTTTCTACAAATTGCCGCAGTGCCTGCATGCTTGTTCTTAAAGGTTGCATCTATGTTTAGTTTATAGGTGGGGTACTTTGGCTGTTGCCAACCTTCATCATGATCTAGCATGTGCGGTTTCTCTTCTTTCTTCCATGCCACTTCCATCACCTTCACTTCTTCGGTTATCTTACTAACAAGATAACGAGCAGTAGTCATTTTCTTTTCAAAGATTTCTTTGTTTCTGTCCTTCCAAATCATCCGGCAAGTAATAGAGAACATAACAACATGCTTCCTTTCCCCTGACAGATTTGTGCTTAACCATTGCCATATGTCAGTCACATCGTTAAGCACCAACAGTTCCTGAGGACTCAAAACTTTGCTCCATATGTCCTTAGCTTTAGGACAATCATGTAAGGCATGAAGCATTGTTTCTTCATATCTTCCGCATCTAGGACAGTCTGCAATATTGGTCATTTGTCTTCTAAACCGCCTACTATTCATAAGAATAGCTCTATGACCCACGAGCCACAGAAAGAACTTTACTTTAGCAGAGATCTTGAGCTTCCAGATAAGGTTCCATTTTCCCTGGCATTGGACATCCTTCTGGGACCTGAGAGTTCTATAGACACTCTTGGTGGAGAACTGCCCGTTATCTATGTGAATCCATACCTGTATGTCATTCAGCTACGAATCCATAGGGACAAGTATTTTTAAAATTTGCTTGATATCCTCTTCAGCGATCCACTCCTTCAGGAACTCAGTGTCCCATTCATTGTTGAGATTAACAAGGCTAGCCACCTGTAAATCCTCCAACTCAGCTCATATCAGCTTCCTAGTTCGATCATACAAACGTATGTTATGGTTCCACCATTTATCATACCATACATTGATGCTTTTGCCACTTATGGGGTTCCAAATGGAATTCTCGTCAATAAACTCTTTACAATTCAGGACTGCACGACCCAACCTGGATGAGTTTCCAGTGGTTCTACTGACATGTTTGGTATATTTATCCTTCATTCCCTGACACCAAAAAGATTTCCTCCCAGTCTCTATCTCCCAAGCATGTCTGCTAATCATCGTCTGGTTCCATTCATGCATTGATTTAATGCCAAGGCCACCATTGTCTTTGCTGTTCATCACCTTGTTCCAATCGACCAAGGATAAGGGGTTGGACTTGTGCCCCCCACCTCATATGAAGGACCGCACATTAGCGCCAATTCTATCACAAACCTTCATAGGGATGATTGTCGACTGCATCGTGTATGTAGGAATGGCGCTTAGGGTGGATTTCACCATACAGACCCTACCCACAAAAGAAAGGCTCCGTGCAGACCAAGAGTTAATACTATTTGTCACCTTCTCGATAATTTCACCATATGTATTGGTTGAGACTTTCTTATGAATGGGTGGCACTCTGAGATATTTGCCAAGGTCAGTAGCTTATGTAAAGCCGCTCATCCTAAATAGCAACCATCTTGTAGCTCCAAGTACACTTCTCGCAAAGTGGATGTTAGATTTCTTTACAGAAATAGCCTGTCCAGATACATCACCAAATTCCTCAAAGCACTGTTGGATCATTTTAAGCTGTTTTAAGTCTTCCTCTGCTAAAAGGATCATGTCATCTGCAAAACACAGATGATAGATCTTTGGGCCATTAGTAGATAACTTAATCGGGGTCCAATCCTTGGTTTTCACCCAGCTATCAATATGTTGACTTAATCTTTCAAGACATAACACAAATATGTAAGGAGATAATGGGTCTCCTTGTCTGAGGCCCCTACTGGCTTTGAAGCTATCCGTCAAATTGCCCTTCCATGCTATGGATGCTTTTCCTTCAGTCATGGATCCCATAATATAATGAATGATAGACTTAGGAAAACCAGTCTTCTTCAATGTGTCTTCCATAAAAGTCCAGTTCATCCGATCATACACTATAGAATGATCAACTTTAATCGCCATCATCCATCTAGCTGATTTCCTTTGCATGTTGTGAAGAATCTCTTGCACAATAATAATGTTGTCTGTGATCTTGCACCCAGAACAAAGGCGCTCTGTGTCGGGGACACCCACTCCTCGAGAAAAGATTTGATTCTTTCGACAACAACTTTAGATGCTAATTTGAGATTAATATTGTTCAAAGATATGGGTCTAAACTGTTCACATGATTCAGGTTTGGAGACCTTTGGGATGAGAACAATTGTTGTTGCACATAGCTTTGTGTCAAGCTCTTCTCCAGCTAGGGCCTTGGATATAGTAGAAAGAACAGACTGCTTGATTGTGTGCCAATTAGCCATCAAAAAAGAGCAATCAATGCCATCCGAACCACAGGCTTTGTAAGGGTTCATGGATCTCAGGATATTATAAACTTCTGCCAGTGTCGGAGGTGCTGAAATCATCCTACATTGTTCTTCAGTTAGTGGATTAAAACATCCATAATACTTATGTACCTCATGAGTATCCGTTAGACGATCTTCAGTCATAATAGACTTAAAATGATTGACAAGCATACTTTGGATTTTATTATCATCACTCGTCCAATCCCCATTTGGTCTCCTCAACATGGTTATGTTATTGCTGCGCCTCCTTTACTTTACATAAGTGTTATAAAACTTCGTGTTAATATCACCATCAGCAAGCCACTGAATGTGGCTTTTTTGTTTTCAGTTTGCCTCCTCTGCTCTGAGTATATCTATGTACTCTACTTGCAGGTCCAAAATCATATTTGATGTTGTGTTGTCAAAGTTATCCTCCAAGCTTTGATGTAGAATGTTGAGATTTCTAAGGATTATCGTTTTATCTTTGGCCACTTTCTTTCTATTGTGAGTTTTCCACTTCATAATGTCAGGTTTCACATTCTCGAGTGCATCTCTGAAATCTAAATGTGGTTGCCAAGACGCACGCAGCATATTCTGGAACTCATTGTTCTTCGACCAAGAACTTTTCATGAGGAACCGGGGGTTGGAAGCTTTGCTAGCAGATGATCTAACCAAGATTGGATTATGATCTGACCAGACTCTTGGCAAGTGTTCGACAATGAACTGAGGATACTTCGATAAGAGCTCCAAATTGGCAATAGCACGGTCTAACCTCTCATGGAGGGTCCCGTGTCTGTAGATGAACTTAGGGCCCATGAACCCCAGGTCAGTAAGGCCTGCCTCCAGAAGAGTGTTAATGAAGATCGTTGCTTCTTGAAAATCATACCTCTTGCTGCCTTGTTTTTCATTGGGGCTTAAGGTGGTGTTGAAGTCTCTGACTGCAATCCAAGGTCTATCAAATGACTTGCTCATATGAACGAGGTGCTTCCATAGAAACTTTCGAACAGAGATGTGCGGGTTCACATAGATGAAGGTTGTGAGGGTGATATTGTTGATGAGGGAGGTGCAGAACTGTCGGTGACTATTAATGGTCTTTATATCACACTCTATAGAGTTCCAGCATATCCAGATTCCTCCTGCGAATCCTCGAGCTTCAACTCTATGGGAATTGGAGAAACCAAGTTTCTGTATAGTTTGAGTAGCTGCCGAACAACTGATCATGGGTTCGAGAATGGCCACCACTTTGGGACGTTTTTGTGAGATCATATCTCGGAGGACACAGCAAATGTCTTTCTTGTCGATTCCTCAGACATTCCAGCAAAGGATGTCTAACATAAAAAATGACTTTGGTAGAAAGGAGAGGCCCAATTACCTTACTGGGGATCAGCAGGGGTGTGGTTCTCCTTCTCTTCGCCAACCTCTTCCATAACAGCCTCCTGCTCTTGGTTGAGCCTAGGGCTTTTCCTTCTGTTCTCGTAAGGAGGTTTAAGCCCTGCATTCTTAAGTTTTGGTGTATTTCCTTTAACCTTCCTGCCAGGCGACATGCGACATCCTATGATAACAGTAGGTGTGGTTTCCGGTTGTTCATTATCCTCAACCATCTCATAACTTTCCTCTCCTGAAGCGGCTGTAGTATCATTCATCTTGCTTGCTTCTCCTCCGTCCGACGGTTCCTTGCTGATTTCAGTGACAGGAGGGGTTTCAGTGTGGGCAGCCTTTTTGCTACTTGGTGCTTCAGTGGTTTCATCCTCCTCCACATTGATGACCTCCTCAATCACTTCATCAACATCAGGGTTCACCGCTGTGTGTACTGCTTTCTCCTTTGACTTCGTTTGGGCTATTTTTGTGATGTCCTTCAACACCTCTCTTTTATCATCTGCAGTGTTTAGTTTCTTCTTTTTCCAGACTTTATCTGCTCTCCCTTCTCCAGCTTGTTTGGTGGCCATATGGTCTTCCGGGCCTGCCTCTGCCTGACTCCCGCCTTCCTTTTCCTGATCCTCCATTCCCGCAAGGTTTGCAAATTTATTTGAGCTTGAGCTAGATGGACTTCCATTGGACGCTTCCTTGGTTTTTTTATGTTGTGCACATCGTGTTCGATTCACCGTAGCCTTCCTTCTTTTGGTTTTCCAGCCGCCATTACCAGCATCTTCTTTCGATCCTTGTGGATTTCCTTCCCTACTTCCATTAGGTTCATGTGCAACTCCTCTAGATGTTCAGATTTTCTGGTTATGTCCGAGCTTACCGCAGACCTCACATGTTTCAGGGAAAGCTTCATATTCAACTTGATAGATATCATTATTGATCATAATATTATGAACAAGAGGTTTTGTGGTGTCGACATCAATGGCAAGCCTGGCAAATTTGCTTCGCGTTCTTGCAGTGGTATGGCCGTCCACTTTCACCAGACTTCCAAGGGCCAATCCTATGTATTCGAAGATGGTTGGCACGTAGAGATGAAGCGGGAGGTCTAGGATTCTAATCCAAGTTACCCGGTAATGTGGTAGCTCTGCCGTCGGACGGAAGGAGGGAAACCATTGCCACACTGCAAGGCAGCAGCCAAAAAGCTTCCACGGCCCTCCGGTTAACGCCATGTCGAAGTCTCGTTTGCATGAGAATTGCACAACGTAGTAACCTAGATCAACTTCAAACATATTGAACCTTCTGATTGGATTCCAGAGAGTTCGGATTCTCTCCCTCATGGTCATGTATCCCACGTCAGTTCCTATCAATCTGGTGACCACCGTGTATTGCCAGGGTCTGGCAAGATCTTCTTCCGCATCCGGCTCTATCTCCAGAGCAGGGATGCCATCGATCTGTGATATCTTAACATCCGAAAGGGCGAGCTTATTCTCAAATAGGGATTGCAGGAAGAACGTTTTCTGGTTTCCCACATTACTACTGGATGATCCTCCTTGATTATTATTATTTCATGTAGCTTCTTCAGACACTTCCGTCATGGTGGCTTCTCCCTTTGAGTCTGTCGCCGGATGGTCCCCCAATGGTGGGAATTGGTCATCCGATGACAGGCTAGGGACGTTGGTGTCTTCATTGCCTTCCGATCTGCTCTCTGGAGCAGACCCACACATCCCCGAGTACTGGAAATTAAGTCCCACTCCCGGTATAGAAACCCTAACGCCTCCATCCGTGGCTCCTCTCGGGTCATCATGTTGACCTTGATCTTTGCATGGTATTCCGCTTGAGAAGGGAAAGAATTCCCGATCTCCAGATCGGTTCTTTGGTCCCCTCCCTCCCCCCCGATCCCCTTCGTCCACGAGATTGACTTCCGCCGCCGCCACCCCCTCATCCCCCTCTGCCCCCTCTGCCCCTGTAAGTATTTTATATTGTTCAATATATGTTGGTGAATTTAATCTCGTATTTTCTTGTGAAACTGCTTATTAGATTTGGCATAAACTCTTGGTTATGCATGAAGGTACTCTTAAAGTTAAGAATACTAAAATTAATATGATTAGGCAAAAGTTTGAACAATTTTGTATGTTTTCTAATGAATATATAAGTGAGATGTATGTTATGTTTTCTTCTATCACCAACATCTTGAATGGTTTGGGAAAATACATTAGTGAACAAGATCAAATACCCAAGATCTTAAGATCATTGCCCCTAAAGTATAAGCCAAATGTGATAGCCATTGAAGAAGTAATGGACTCACCCAATTGACGATGGAGTAGTTCATTTGCAATCTTGAGACACATGAGGTCACTCTTGAAGAAGAAGAAAGAGTGGAGGCCAAACTCAAAAAGGGGAAAAGGAAGTACATCGCATTGAAGGCTACAACCAAAGCTCAATAAAAAGTCATCACTCAAGAAAGTGATGAGACAAGTGAGGGAGATGATGAAGAGGATGCACTCATTGTAAATGGTAAGAAATATAGAAGGTATAAATCTAGAAAAAAATATATTGCTTCATCCTATTGTTCCCTTAGGTGCTTTGAATGTGGAGGCAAGAACAGACATATAAAGAATGAGTGTCCTAAAATCAAGAAGGGAAAGAAATCATCATTCAAGAAGAAGGACAAGGGATACAAAGCCTACAAAGTATATTGGGATGAATCAAGTGATGATAGTGATAGTGTAGAGGAAGAAGTGGAGTGTCTCATGGCTAAGGAAAATGAAGATGTAGACTCAAATGAGGTAGATATTTTGAATTATCTAAATTGATTTAGTTAATAGTCTTGAAGAAACTCACACTAAATATGTTGATTGCAAAATAAAATTGACAAAGCTTTCTAAAATTAATGATGAGTTGCATGCAAAACTATATGATCTTACTTCTGAAAATGAAAGCCTTAGTTCTGAAAATGATACTTTGAAAGCTTCTATTGATGACTATAATACGATTTTTTTTGTCTTAGAAAATAATAATGATCTTATTTCCCAAGAAAAGGTTGAATTACTTACTAAGAAAATGAATACCAAACTCAGTCTATTCTATGTACTCATCTGGATTTTGATATAATTATTAGATAAAGAGATAACTTACTTTCAGATTTAGCTCAAGCCAAACTAGATATTACAAAGAAACTGGTCAAAATTGTTGTTTTACAAAAATATGTTGATAGTTTAATGCAATACAATATTCTTGATAGAGTCTTGGAAAGTATTTATGGACATGCTGGAAGAAGGGTATGTACCCAAAGAAAAGTCTTATCAAAATCCTAGAGCTAGAAAAACACAAGCCCCTAGAACCAAAACCATCTATGTACCCATGAGCAATGTAGCACATACCCAAAATGTTTAGAAGACACACCAAATTGACTTTGTTTGTTGTTTCTATTGCCAACATTTTGGATACTATTCATTCTCTTGTGGTTACAAGAAGAAGAAGTACATTATTTGGGTTCCAAGACCCCAAACATAGAGTTTTTGGGATACTTTGTTGAGATTTGACCTAAACTTCATTGAGAAATTCATATGTGACTTATCTCAACTGAAATAACCCTTTAAATGTAGAAAATGATAATCTTTTTCACACTATAAATGTTACATATTTTGGAAATCTATATAACTACCTCTTGATTGACTAAGATCTCGACCAAGGGGCCTCCCAGTTGAAGTCAAGGTTGAACAAAAAAAAGCGTAAAAGAACTATTTTCTTGTAAATCAAATCATTTACTTGCAATTAACATTAATATGTTCAATATGTAAAATGTTCATCATTTTCATTTATTTCAAAGAGTGAAAATGATATAATCTCTAAGGCACATATATTAATGTTATTAACCAAAAAGTTTTGGGTTTTACGGGAGGCAGAGAACCAGTGGAAACAAAAAATTTCTCCCTCAAACCCAGAACAAAAGGAATCGCGTCAACATCTAAACAATAGGAAAGATGGTTTGTGGATGCATACCTTGTCCCGAGGCTTGCTCGATGACAGTACCTTGTGCCTTGCGCGGTCTTCACCTCCAGTCTTGGATGGTGTCTGTTCAACTCCTGGTCGCACCGGGACTGAAGACTCCTGGTCTCACTGGCACTGTCAGGATTGACAGTTGTCCTCTGAGTGACAGAGGTCTCCCGCCTATGCAGTCATCCACACAGACTGCCTGGAACTTCGATCTCCTTGTCCCATAAGGAATTCGAAGGAGTCGCACCCTCCTGTCGGCTTACTAGTCGCGAACACACTCTCCTGCCACCAGTCTCTTTTTGCAGTTGTCTTTCCCTTACTGTGCCTCCCTTATTGGGTAGCACTTGCTTGAGCTCTCTCAGTTACCAAAACCAGAGAGAACGACTACTTTACAGAGCAACTGGTTGCACTGAGTTGTTCTTCAAGAAGCCCCCAATACCCCTATATATATAGGAAGGTCATGGGACATGGTTATCTATCCCGAGCAATGCGTGACTAAAGCAGGAGTAGAAGGGTTCGAGATTTTCCATAAAAACAACCAACGGTGTAACCTGAACCGATCGTTTCACAACTGAAATGGTCAGTTGGGGATCTGAGCCGATCGGTTGACACCTCAACCGATCGGTTGGGACCCATGAAACGGTCGGTTCACTTCTGAACTGGTCGGTTCATGGTCCTGATTAGTTCCCGATTGACTTTTCCTCTTTTGTTTCGAATTGGTATCAAATACCAATCCTTGTTCCAATCAAATTGGGCAAGTGAAACGAAAAGAAATTTCTCACCAATCTTACTTTCCCAACTTGCTCAGTTGTACCAGTTGAACCGATCATTTCAACACTTGAACGGATCGTTTCACCATGTCCATGAGCCGATCGACTCACCAGTTGAGCCGATCGGTTCACCAAGCTCAGCCGATCGCTTCATCACATGAGCCGATCGGTTGGGAGTGTAGATTGTGCACAATCAGTCAATCACAGTTTCAATCAATCTGATACTCTAATCAATCATTCCAACACCTGGAATACTATGATACTGAGCTATCAATTGATTGAGTGTTTAATTGAACTACTGAACTCCTTTAGTAATCAATCTAAACATGTTTGTGGATAAACTCCTATTCCAGGTTAAATCCTATGTGTGTGACCCTACAGGTCCATTTCACATTGGCAGTGAAAGTCCATAACACTTATGACTTCACAAGAAAAGAGTGGTGCCTAGTCACACATCAGTGCTACCCAAGTGAAATAGAAAGTTGAAGAAAAACTTTCAATCCTACAATCTGTGAATGGTGTTACAGTGAATGTATAATTCCTTTTTCACTGATATCCTGAATGAACTCGAGGCATGGAACAATCATCCTGTCAATGTTCATTCATTTCCTTGATCTCAGAGTAGACTGGGTGAGATGTGTGTGACATGAATATCACATATTGATTCACACGTGCATGTGCATGCCTTTCTCAATCCTACTCATCAAGTGGCCAAGGACATCAAACTCCCTCAGGAGGGACAAATCCCATATCTATCACTCACCCCTCAAAATCCCCATGTGTCAAAGCTACCCAATCATCACCTTTATAACAACCCATGTTTCATGACTGTGTTTGATGATGTCAAAGTGTACCCAATGACATGTGTTGAGTGTAGTGTTTTCAAGTCTAAGAATCACACTCACCACCATAATTGTGAGAGCTGACTGTGATTACCAAGTCATGGTTCCATGTGTCACTCTCACGGTGGGTCTATCTGGTACCTTGTTCACTAACAAGTACCTATGTTCTTGGTTTGATATCACTATATCATGACTAATGAGATTTTTTCATCAACCAACATACAATCTAGTCTTCAGTGTTATTGATGTCTATGGTTATTTCCACAATAACAACTGACTAGGGACTAAACAAGAATGTATACTCTTAACATTCATATGATCTCATCATTTAGGTCCTGAACCTAAAAGCATACGTCATTGAGTAAAACCATTCTTTAGACATCTATCATGTTACACCATCATCTCAGAAACAGTTTAAACATATAGATCAAAAATTGCCTTTATTATTATTCAAATCATTTACAATGTATCCCATTACAATCATCATATGACTTGCTCTATGGGCATACATACCAACAGACTCCCACTTGCACTTAGAGCCAGTCACCAAGGAACCTCAGTCCTAGTGACCTAGCATGACCATCATGCTTCTGCTGAGAAAGGACCTTTGTTAGTGGATCAGCTATGTTGTCTTCAGTTGGTACTTTGCAAATCTTCACATCTCCTCGCTGTATGATCTCTCGTATGAGATGGAAGCGCCACAGTATGTGCTTGGACCGCTGATGTGATATGGGTTCCTTAGTGTGTGCAATAGCTCCATTATTGTCACAATAAAGCTCAATTGCATCACAACTACTGGGAACTACACCAAGTTCAGAAATGAACTTCCTGATCCATTCAACCTGCTTTGTTGCATGTGAAGCAACAATATACTCAGCCTCTGTGGTAGAATCGGCAACTGTTTCTTGCTTGGAACTCTTCCAACTCACAACTCCATTATTAAGGCAAAATACAAATCCTGACTGCGATCTGTAATAATCTTTATCGGTTTGGAAGCTTGCATTGGTGTAACCCTTTACAACCAGCTCTTCCTCACTGTCATAAGCAAGAAACTGATCCTTAGTCCTTCGCAAGTACTTGAGGATGTTCTTTACGGTTGTCCAGTGAGCATCCCCGAGATCTGATTGGTACCTGCTCGTCATGCTGAGAGCATACGATACATTTGGGCGTGTGCACAACATAGCATACATTATGGATCTGATGGCTGATGCATACGGGATCCCATTCATACACTCCCTCTCTTCACAACATTGGGGACATTGAGCTCTAGAAACGGTGACTCCATGTAGCATGGGGATGTTGCCTCTCTTTGAGTTCTCCATGCTTAAACGATCCAGCACTTTGTCAATGTACGTGCTCTGACTTAGTCCGAGAAGCCTTCTAGATCTATCTCTATAGATCTTAATTCCCAGAATGTAGGATGCTTCTCCTAATTCCTTCATTGAGAAAGTATTCCCAAGCCAAGTCTTTACCTTTTCTAAGGCTAAGACATCATTCCCCATCAATAGTATGTCATCCACATACAATATGAGGAATGTAGTCTAGATCCCACTACCCTTCTTGTATACACAAGGTTCATCTTCATTTTGAATAAAGCCAAATAGTTTGACTTCCTCATCAAAGATTCCAACTCCGAGATGCTTGCTTCAATCCATAGATTGACCTTTGCAGCTTACAGACTTTATTGGCATTCTTTGGATCCACAAAACCTTCAGGCTGTGTCATGTACACATCCTCATTTATATTCCTGTTAAGGAATGTTGTTTTAACATCCATCTACCAAATCTCATAGTCATAATAAGTTGCAATAGCAAGCATGATCCTCATGGACTTAATCATAGCAACTAGAGAAAAGGTTCCGTCATAGTCAACACCTTGAACTTTTCGAAATCCCTTCGCAACCAATCTGCCTTTATAAGTTTGCACATTGCCATCCATGTCGATCTTTTTCCTAAAGACCCACTTGCGCCCTATTGGTTTTCCCCCTTCAGGTGGTTCCACCAAAGTCCATACTTTGTTGGAGTACATGGATTCCATCTCGGATCTCATGACTTCAAGCCATTTCTCAAAATATGGTCCCTCCATAGCCTCTATGTAGGTAGTTGGATCATCATCTATGATCAACTCACCACCTTCCTGAGTCACAAGGTATCCAAACCTCTCAGGTTCAAGGCGGGTCCTACTAGATCTACGAGGTCCTTGTGTTACCAGAGGAGAATGAGATGCCATAACACCTTGTGAATCTCCATATTCCTCTCATACATCTACTGGTTCAATATTTTCTTGTTGGGATTGAACCTCTTCAAGCTCTATTTTCCTCCCACTGCTTCCTTTGAAAATAAATTCCTTCTCTAGGAACACAGCTATCCTGGCAACAAACACTTTGTTGTCAGTAGGGTGGTATAGATAATATCCCCTCGTTTCCTTGAGGTATCCAACAAAATAACATTTATCAGATTTGGGTCAAAGCTTATCAAGAAACATTTTCCTAACGTAAGCCTCACAACCCCAAATCTTCAGAAAAGACAAATCGGTACGCTTCCTGTACCATATCTCATATGGTGTCTTTCGAACTGATTTATATGGTACATGGTTAAGTGTAAACGCGGCGGTTTCAAGAGCATGACCCCAGAAGGAAATCGAAAGATCAGCAAAACTCATCATTGATCGCACCATATCCAACAATGTGTGATTCCTTCTTTTAGACACACCATTATGTTGTGGTGTTCCAGGCGGAGTCCATTATGATACAATACCATGGGCTTGCAGAAGGTCCTCAAAAACCTGGCTTAAGTATTCTCCACCTCGATCGGATCGAAGTGCCTTAATACTTTTACCAAGTTGGTTCTGTATTTCATTCATGAAATCCTTGAACCTTTCAAGGGTTTCTGACTTATGTTTCATAAGGTACACATAGCCATACCTACTAAAATCATCAGTGAAGGTAATGAAGTACTGACACCCATTTCTGGCATTAGTTCTAAAAGGCCCACATACATCAGTATGTATGAGTCCTAATAGATCACTAGCTCTCTCACCTTTACCTGAAAAGGGAGTCTTGGTCATCTTGCCCAATAAACAAGATTCACATGTCTCTATTGATTCATAATCAAAAGAGTCTAGATAACCATCTTTATGGAGTCTAGAAATGTGTTTCTCATTTATGTTCCCTAGACGACAATGCCATAGATATTTTTTGTTTGAGTCGCTGAGTTTTTGCTTTTTGGTGTTTACGTTGTATACACTTGTCTCCAAATATATCAAGTATAGACCAGAAGATATCGGGGCACTGCCATAAAAGATCCCATCTTTAGAAATGGATCAATTTCCATTCTTAATAAGAAATTCAAATCCATCCTTGTCCAAAGAAGAGATGAAAATGATATTCCTATTTATGGCAGGTACATAATAGCAGTTCTTTAACTCTATTATTAGCCCACTAGGTAGAGTTAACTCATAGGTTCCTACGGCACTGGCGGCAACCCTTGCCCCATTGGCAACACGTAGTTCAACCTTGCCTTTCCCCAAAGGCCTACTTCTCTTAAGATCCTTCACATTTGAACAAATGTGAGATCCGCATCCGGTATCAAGTACCCATGACGAAGAAGTAGTAAAGTTAATCGCTATCACGTATACACCAGAAGTAGATATCTCTATCTCTGACTTCTTCTTCCATTGTTCCTTCCATCCTCTCCATGTAGAAGAAATTGGTTTGGCGAGAGAACCCTTCTCTCCCTTACCTTTCATTCCATTGATCTCTATCAATGAACTTTCTTTCTTCTTCACTAATGCATTAAGTGTACATAGAGTGGATTCAAAGGCTCCTGGTATATATGGATTGTGCAGAACACTTCTCACAGTCCTCAACCAGTTATGGAATTTGTTCTCAATTAATTTTCCCATTTTAAAAGATTATTATTTTTCCATTCTATAAGAGAAAATTGCATTTGTAAAAATTCCTTTTGATTTGATTTGAATAAAATTTGACGATAGTTAATTAGGCCTTTAATTAATTACCGCTCCCATTATTTTGACTCAAATTGACAACCCTCACCATCAATTCGGAAGATTGCAGTGTACAATCTTCTAGTGGGTCAAGATCCTGAAATCCTCTGAGCCATGGACCAGCTAGGGCTGTCACCCACAACTCAGATCTCCCAAGTAGGCAACTCTTGTCAATTGCATCATATGCAACTCTTGAAACATGTCACATGCAACTCCTTGCCATGACCATCTCCATGCCTCAAGCTGCTAGATCCTATCTAGGTCACCTTGTTAAGTCTGACCCAAAGCCAACACGATGAATATGCACCCTGCTAGGGCAGACCCACATGTTCATCCTTCACGCTTCCACAAGATAGACGGTGCACCACGTTAGGGCGTGCCCACACTTGGTCGATCAAGATTTTCACGTATGTCGCATTTGGAAGGCATCTAAAACATTAATATTTAATAAGGGATTTGGTTTTTATATACATATACATATCCAATCACCACAATATATAGTACGTATCATATACATGTTATATCCCACAGAGAAACGATAAAACCAATGATTATGGCCATCCTATTGTGATTCCTTGAGCCAAGAGGAATCACGGTCATCTAGGTCTACATCACATGCAACCTGTATAAGATGAAATTTGTGCCTACCTTTCTGGGTTTGATCATCTCATCTCCATGACTGATTGACTCACCATCAAGTTGGTTGTTCGGGTGCGACTAGCCGATCGATTGGCGCCTCCAACCAATCGGTTCACCGGTCGTCGTGCATCTCCTCAGATCGTCACCCGCTCATCTCGCTACTCGAACCGGTCATATGGAACGTCAACTGATCATTTCATGCCTTGAACCGATCGTCTCAGTCGTCATCAGGTCGTCCGCCGTTCTTTGACATAACAGGAAATAAAATATATACTATTTACAATTGAATTGAGAAACCCCGAGTTACATTCGGGGGGAGCAAAGGTAGGAAAGAAGTCTCGAATTATTTCAAGTTACATCAGGAATAGGAGAAAGGGAATCAGTGTGCAGACTGAGATGCCAGCAACCACATACAACCATACACAGATATAGGGTTTATAGGCCATAACCATGCTACACATCCACCACAAAACTCATTTAAGGGTGACGCGTATCAACTGCATTAATATTACATATCATATATGTATATTTGGGATTTGTGGATTGGACATGCATAAAGCCAATTTTATTCGCATTGTATGCAATAAATAAAGGCGACAAACCAAAATCGATCATATCGATAATCCTAAAATATAGAGCAGTTGACGTGGCTCTGATACCACTGTTAGGTTTCACGGGAGGCATAGAAGTAGCGGAAACAAAAATTTTCTCTCTCAAACACAGAACAAAAGGAATCGCGTCAACGTCTATACAATAGGAAAGATGGTTTGTGGATGCATACCTTGTCCCGAGGCTTGCTCGGTAACAGTACCTCGCGCCTTGTGCGGTCTTCACCTTCGGTCATAGATGGTGTCTGTGCAGCTCGTGGTCGCACCGGGACTGAAGACTCCTGGTCTCACCGGGACTATCGGGATTGACAGTTGTCCTCTGAGTGACAGAGGTCTCCCGCCTCTGCAGTCCTCCATGCAGACTGCCTGGACTCCGATCTCCTTGCCACACAAGGAATCAAAAGGATTCACACCCTCCTATTGGTGTACTAGTCGCCGACACACTCTCCTGCCACCAGTCGCTTTCTTCAGTTGTATTTCCCTTACTATGCCTCCCTTATCGGGTAGCACTTGCTCGGGCTCTCTCGGTTACCAAAACAAGAGAGAACGACAACTTTACAGAGCAACTGGTTGCACTGAGTTGTTCTTCCAGAAGCCCCCAATACCCCTATATATATAGGAAGATCATGGGACAAGGTTCTCTATCCCGGGCAATGCGAGACTAAAGCAGGAGTAGAACGATTCGGGATTTTCCACAAAAACAACCAACTGCGTAACCTGAACCGATTGTTTCACAACTGAAATGGTCGGTTGGGGATCTGAGCCGGTCAGTTGACACCTCAACCGATCGGTTGGGACCCATGAAACGGTCGGTTCACTTCTGAAACGGTCGGTTCACTTCTGAACCGGTCGGTTCGTGGTCCTGATCAGTTCTCGATTGACTTTTCCTCTTTTGTTTCAAATTGGTATCAAATACCAATCCTTGTTCCAATCAAATTGGGCAAGTGAAATGAAAAGAAATTTCTCACCAATCTTACTTTCCCAACTTGCTCAGTTGGACCAGTGAACCGATCGTTTCAACACTTGAACAGATCATTTCACCTTGTCCATGAGCCGATCGAATCACCAGTTGAGCCGATCGGTTCACCAAGATCAGCCGATCGGTTCATCACATGAGCCGATCGGTTGGGAGTGCATATTGTGCATAATCAGTCAATCACAGTTTCAATCAATATGATACTCTAATCAATCAGTCCAACACCTTGAACACTATGATACTGAGCTATCAATTGATTGAGTGTTTAATTGAACTACTAAACTCCTTTAGTAATCAATCTAAACATGTTTGTGGACAAACTCCTATTCCAGGTTAAATCCTATGTGTGTGACCCTACAGGTCCATTTCACGTTGGTAGTGAAAGTCCATAACACTTATGACTTCACAAGCAAAGAGCGGTGCCTAGTCACACATCAATGCTACCCAAGTGAAATAGAAAGTTGGAGAACAACTTTCAATCCTACAATCCGTGAATGGTGTTATAGTGAATGTATAATTCCTTTGTCACTGATATCTTGAATGAACTCGAGGCATGGAATAATCATCCTGTCAATGTTCATTCATTTCCTTGATCTCAGAGCAGTCTGGGTGAGATGTGTGTGACATTAATATCACATATTGATTCACACGTGCATGCGCATGCCTTTCTCAATCCTACTCATCAAGTGGCCAAGGACATCAAACTCCCTCAGGAGGGACAAATTCCATATCTATCACTCACCCCTCAAAATCCCCATGTGTCAAAGCCACCCAATCATCACCTTTATAACAACCCATGTTTCAGGACTGTGTTTGTTGATGTCAAAGTGTACCCAACGACATGTGTTGAGTGTAGTGATTTCAGGTCTAAGAATCACACTCACCACCATCATTGTGAGAGCTAACTGTGATTACCAAGTCATGGTTCCATGTGTCACTCTCACGGTCGGTCTGTCCGGTACCTTGTTCTCTAACAAGTACATATGTGCTTGATTTGATATCACTATATCATGACTAATGTGATTCTGTCATCAACCAACACACAATCTAGTCTTCAGTGTTATTGATGTCTATGGTTATTTCCACAATAACAACTGACTAGGGACTAAACAAGAATGTATACTCTTAACATATGTATGATCTCATCGTTTAGGTCTTGAACCTAAAAGCATACGTCATTGAGTAAAACCATTCTTTAGACATCTATCATGTTACACCATCATCTCAGAAATAGTTTAAACATATAGATCGGAATTGCTTTTATTATTATTCAAATCATTTACAAAGTATCCCATTACAACCATCATATGAATTGCTCTATTGGCGTACATACCAACAAAAAGGACCACCACATGGGTACTAAAACCTTCATATATCTCAGGATTGGGTGCTTTATAGTGATTTCTCCAAGCATATGACTGGAAACAATGACTTTTTTCACACACTTGAAGAAAAGAAGAGTGGAACAGTCACATTTGGAGATTATTCCAAAGGTAAAATCATTGGGATAGGTAATGTTGGTACAAATCTTCAAATAATAAATGTGCTACTTGTGGATGGATTTCATCATAATCTAACTAGTGTTAGTCAATTGTGTGATAGTGGCTATGATGTTCTTTTTAACAAATCTTGTTGGAATTTGCTCATAGAAAACACTAATGATGTTTTATATGAAGGAAAAAGAGTAGGAAATCTTTATATACTTAGACCGAATCCTATGCAAGATATTATTGGAAAATGCCTTCTTGCAAATGATGAAGCTTTATAATTATGGCCTAGAAAGCTAGGTCATGCAAGTTCAAATGTTATTAAAAAAATTCTAAAATATGATCTTGTTCATGGCTTACCTAAACTCTCTTTTGATAAACCTAAAAATGGTGACCCATGTACTCTAGGTAAGCAAATTAAAACTTCTTTCAAATCTAAAGCCTTGCTTTGTACTACTAGATCATTAAAACTTATTCATGTGCACTTATTTGGTCCCATGAGGACTCAATCTATTTGTGGTAAAAAGTATTATTTTCTCATTTTTGATGATTATAGTAGATACACTTTGGTGCATTTTCTTTCAACAAAAGATGATACTATTAGAAGATTCATTCAATTTTTCTCGAAAATTGAAAATCAACTACAAAACAAAATATACACCATTAGGAGTGATCATGGGGGGGAGTTTGAAAACCAAATCTTTGAAGAATTGTGTACATTTCAAGGGTATACACATAATTTTCTAACTTCACACACCCCACAACAAAATGGGATAGTTGTGAGAAAAAATTGGTCCTTACAAGAAATGGCTACAACATTGGTACTTGAACAAAATACACCTAAAACCTTTTGGGCAGAAGCAATAAATACATCATGCTATGTCTTTAACTATGTTTCAATTCACTCTCATTTGAAAAAAAATTCATATGAACTTGTCTTTAACAAGAAACCTAGAGTTGACTACTTTCATACTTTTGATACACCTTTCTATATCTTGAACACAAAATATGATAGAGATAAATTCGACCCTAAATCACAAAAAGGATGTTTCTTGGGACATTCAACATTTAGTAAGGCATTTAGGATTTACCACTATATTTCTAAGAAAGTTGATGAATTAATTCATATAAAATTTCATGAAATCACACCACAATGTGCAGAAAATAAAATTGGGAATGAAGACTTGAATAAAATTACACACCAAATTGAGTACTTAACCATATCAACAAAAGATGATAAAAATGTTGAAATTGAACAGAGCAAGGATCAAAATAATGAGTCACATCGGACAAGTCCTAGACTAATCAAAGATCATTGTCAAGACTTAATCATAGGATTTCCTTTTGATAAAGTAAAAACTCATTCATCATGTAGAGATGTTGAAAATATGTCCTTTGTATCAATGGTTGAGCCTAAAAAAGATAAATGAAGCTCTAAAAGATGATTATTGGAAATTTTCCATGCAAGAAGAGCTAAATCAATTCACTAAGAATGATGTATAGGATTTAGTTCTGAGACCTCAATGCAAAACCATTATTGGAACTAAGTGAGTCTTTCAAAATAAACTTAATGAAGTCGGGTAAGTGGTTAGAAACAAAGCTAGATTGGTTGATAAAGGGTAAAATCAATAAGAATGGATAGACTTTGATGAGTCTTATGGTCCTGTAGCTATACATGTGGCCATTTGCATGTTATCAGCTCTAGCTACCTATAAAGACATCAAACTCTTCCAATTGGATGTAAATAGTGCTTTCTTAAATGGAATTATAGAAGAAGAAGTTTATGTTGCTCAACCACCTGGTTTTGAAATTTATAACAAGCTTGATCATGTCTATATAATTATGAAAGCTCTTTATGGTCTAAAACAAACACCCCAAAATTGGTATGAAAGACTTAAGAACTATCTTTTTGATAATGGTTTCTCTATTCAAAAGTTGGATCTACATTATTTTTCAAATCATGTGAATAAGATTTTCCAATGTTCAAATATGTGTTGAGAACATTATCTTTGGTCCTTCCAATGATTCTATATTTACTCAATTCATAATATCATGCAAAAGGAATTTGAAATGAGTCTTATGGGTGAATTGACATTTTTCCTTAGTTTTCAAATAAAATAAATGATTGTTGAGAATATTTCTAAGCCAAGAGAAATATACTAAGGGACTCTTAAAATGGTTTAACATGGACAATTGCAAACATGCACTTACTCCTATGACTATTTCTGCTAAATTGATAAGGATGAAAATGGAGAATCCATTGACAATTCCTTATATATAGCCATGATTGGTAGCTTGCCATACTTGACCGCATGTAGACCAGATATTATGTTTGTCATTGGACATTGTGCTAGATTTCAATCGAACCTTATGCATTCTCATTTTCAATCCATCAAAAAGAATGTTGGGATATCTTTTCGGAACTATAAATTTTGGATTATGGTATCCAAAGGGTCAATCGTTGGATTTGAAACCTTCACCAATGTCGATTGTGTTGATTGTCATCTTGATCAAAAGGGAACAAGTGGTGATTGTTTCTTTATAGGAAAAAGGCTTGGTTTCTTTGTTTAGTAAGAAACAAAATACAGTTACTTTATCTACCACCAAAGTTGAATACATGGTTGTAGGATCATGTTGTACTCAAGTTGTTTATATGCAACAAGTCTAAAATGATTATGGTTTTATATTTCATTCTATCTCAATTTTTTCTGATAATGCTAGTGTAATAACTTGGCTCATAATCCCATTCTACAAAGCTATTACAATCACATTGAATTTAGACATCAATTTTTGAGACATCACATTTCTAAGAATAATATCTCCCTTCATCATGTTGACACCTAGGAACAATTGGCTAATAGTTTTACCACACATCTTCCTTTGGATTAATTTCGATATATTAGAAGGAAATTACTCACCACCCCACTAGAAGATGTTTATTTGGACATATTTTCTCAAGATTCTTCATTACTCTTATTTTCTAGCATTCATCGTGAGATTCTGGATTTGATGGACACATGTTGTACACGTTAAGATATGCGTATTATATTATGGGGGAGTATCCCATTCAGGGGTAGTCATCTAAATTCATATATTTGACTATCTTTTTGTGATGACAAAGGGGGAAAAATAAAATATAAAGAAAAATATTTTTCCTTAAGCTTCATGACAATTTTATGACTTTACTCTCTTAGTAAAAATAAATTTGACACTAGATTTTTTTATGAGATGGATATCATGTTCCATATCTCCCAACGTATACTAGCACACATTCTTGTGTCACTCAAGGATTTGTTCTTCTTATGTATGAAACTCAACTTTATAATACTTTTCTTATATTTTAGAAATTTTTGCTATCTTAAAAAATTGGGAGATTGTTCGCTAAATTGGACATTATCTTATCATCTATTTTGATGATGACAAAAATTTCTTTTTTTTTGTATCTAACTTGCTAATTAAGTGTTTGAGGGTTCAAGGATATCACAAGAAATGGATAGACGAAGTTAACATGCTTAAATGCTTGTATTTACATGTTTGTACAACTGGTAATAGCTTGTACAAGTGTATAATGTACAAGTACCTAGAATTCATGTAAAATAAAGCATTAGATTTTTCCCATCCACATAGAATCCTTAGTTAGGATCCCCTTAGGGTCTAGAGTCATTATCCTTTATCAGAAAAATTAATTGATAGGTTTTCCTCATTTTTCACACCCATTTACAGTGATTTTTTGGTCAAGAAAATTGTCAACTGAAAATCTCTCTGTCATGAAAAATTATCAATCAAGAACCACCTCGATCGAGGAGTCAGAGCATCAGTCAAAATCTTACACATTTGTGCTCTAAATCACTTTTTGTCGAAAACATTATCGATTGAAACATATTTGGTCCAAATAATATGACTATTAAACAGAGTAGTTGGTATTTGAGACTAGCTGTTGGAATAGATGTGCATTCAATTCAGTCTCAGTCGAAGAAATTCTCAACCGAGACATTGTCGGATGAAAAACTTGTCGACCGAACTAGGTTCTGGATTGTTCTTTCTACATTCGACTAAGTTCAGCGTTGCACCTAATTTTATCTAACCCTAACGGCTATATCTCTTCCTAGATCCATCTAGACACTTATCTAAAGTACCCTAGTTAGCTACAACACATTCCTATAAATAGAGGTGACCTTAGGACACTAAAACACACAAGCAACACATGAGCAATCATTCTAGAGAGAAACATAGCTGAAATACACTTGTTATCTTCTTCCTTGATCTCTTAGTTAGTATCATGTAGCTACAATATTGTAGCCACAATATAGCAATGTACATCTTAAGTGGTTAGTAGTTCTAACGCTTGTTATAGGATTGAAGTGTTGTACTACATTGATGTAACTTTCCTTCTTCAAATCCACTTCTCTAAGTTCATGTAATATTGCTCTGTGACTACTCCAAGTGTGGGAGGTTGTTCGAGGGATCTTGCTCGAAGATACTTCAAGGTGTGAAGGTCGCTCCTAGGTGATTGGAGCTACTTCAAGGCATGAAGGTTGCTCCTATGTGATTGGAGCTACTTCAAGGTGTGAAGGTTGCTCCTATGTGATTGGGTTTATATCAAGGTGTGAATGCTTCTCTTAGGTGATTGATGCTACTTCAAGGAGGTGAAGGTTGCATCAAGGTGGTGGAGGTGGAATGTCATCCTCTCCTTGGGTTCTCTTTCGTGTCTTGGGTAAAGAAGAGGTTGAGTTGAAGTGATTGTATTTTATTGTAATTCCTTGAGAATAATAAAATAGATCACATGCACAATTCCAATTGGAGCCAATTGGGTAGTGGACTGACATCCTTTGATTCAAAAGGTGGAACCACTCTAAATCATGGGTCTCCTCTTTATCTCCACTTCTCTTTTGCAAATTAAGTTTTAAATTTCCAAAAGCTCAAATCACCCACCTCTAGATCTTTCAGCTTCAATACATAGATTGACCTCTTTAGCTTACAAACTTTATTTGCATTATTTGGAATTATAAAACCTTCAGGTTGTTTTATGCACACATCCTCATTATTATTCCCATTGTGGGATATGATTTTAACATCCACATCGTAAATCAGATAGTCATAATAAGTTGCATGAGCAAGCATGATCCTGATGTATTTAACTATGTCAACTGGTGAAAACATTTTGTCATGTTCAACACCTTGTACTTCTTTAAAACCCTTTGCAACTAATTTTCCCTTAGAGGCTTGTACATTACCATCCATGCCAATCTTCTTAATGAAAACCCACTTGCACCCTATGGGTTTTACCCCTTCATGTGGATCCATCAAGGTCATACCTTGTTGGTGTACATGGACTCCATTTTAGATCCAATAGCCTCAAGAGATTTCTCAGATTGTGGTCCCTCAATAGCTTCTATTTAGGTTATTGGCTCATCATCTATGACCAACTCACCACATTCTTGAGTTAGAAGATATCCAGATCTTCCAGGCTTAAGGTGTGTTCTACCATAACTGTGAGGTTCATTTGTTACATGATGAACTTGAGATTTCACAATAGTATGTGATTCTTCTTGTTCTTAATGTACCTTAATAGGTTCAATATTTTCTTGTTGGTCTCAATCTTTTTGAGTTCTACTTTTATCCCATTGATTCCTTTAGAAAAAAATTCCCTTTTAACAATACAACTGTTCTAGCAACAAACACTTTGTTGTGAGATGGAATATAAAATTAGTATCCTCTAGAATCCTTAGGATCTCCAAAAAATAACATTTTTCTGATTTGGGACAAAGATTTTCAAAAAACTATTTTCTCATATAAGATTCCCATTCAAAATCTTCTTAAACACTTCCCATGTCACATCACATATGGTGTCTTTTGAACCAACTTAGATGATACATGGTTTTGTGTCAAGAATGTTCCCATAAGGAAGTTGGAAGATCAGCTAGATTTATTGATGATCACACCATGACTAACATGGCATGATTCTATCTTTGTGATACATCATTTTGTTTCAGGTGGATTCCATTGTGGTACAATATCATGGTCACATAGAAGGTCCTCATACTCTTGGTTGAAGTATTCTCCACATCGATGGCATCAAAGTGTTCTAATACTTTTATCAAGTTGGTTATGTACTTGATTCATGAACACCTTGAACATTTCAAGGGTTTCATACTTGTATTTCATTAAATACAAAATACCATATATACTAAGATCATTAGTAAATGTGATGAGGTACTGGTCACCACCTCTAACATATGTTTTAAAAGGCATACATACATCAGTATGTATGAGTCCTAATAGATCACTCACTCTATCACTATTTCTAGTGAAAAGAGTTGTCATCATCTTGCCCAACAAACAAGACTTGCATGTCTCTATTAGTTTAAAACCAAAAGAGTCTAGATGACCATCCTCATGGATTCTAGAAATGTGTACTTTATTTATGTTCCCTAGATGACAATGCTATTGGTACACATAATTTGAGACATCAAGTCATTCATTATATATGTTATATATATTTGTCTCTAGAACAATCGAGTATAGACTATGAGACACTGAGGAAATATCATAAAAGATCATATCTTTAAATAAAACATCAATCATTCATGATACTCTTTTCCAAACCAGATACATATGTGATATTTCTATTAATGGAAAGTACATACCAACCATTCACTATTTGATTACACACCCACTGGGTCTAGATGAATGACATGTTCCAACTTTAGTGGAAGGAACTGTTGATCCTTGTAGTTTCACCTTATCTAGCTTTATTTCTTGTCAGATCCTAAAGTGGAGATATCCATCTCATGCTTCTTCTTCCTTAGTTCCTTTATATAGAGAGGACATTTCCATTTCTAGTTTCTAGGTTGGTGAGAGTTGTGGCACTTCCCTTCCTTATTCACTCCTCCCTTTGCTTGAAGTGCAAAAGAGTTGTGTTTCTATATAACTTTAAAACTCTTCTTAGCCTTGCCTTTTCCCTTGTACTTTCCTTTTCATCTATCAATTATCATCATATATTTTTATTGTCTTTCTTCATTTGTGCTTTCGAAGTTTTCAACATGCCAAGCAATTCTGACAATGTTTTATCAAAATTGTTCATTTTGTAGTTCATGACAAATTGGCTATATGATTCCGACAATGAATGCAAAATCACATTTGTGGCCAACTATTGCCTAAGGAAAATCCTAGTCGCATTAGGCTCTCCCTAAAACCAATCAACTTGAGCACATGGGGCCCTATTGGATCTCTCTACTGTATTGCACTTGAATAATGCCTTTTAGATATCATAACTCTCGTGTATTTCCTAATCTAGAAACATGTTTTTGAGATGTGTTACCATCCCCATGACTTTCATGTTTTCATACTCTCTCTATAACTCATAGTTCATTGAGCATATCATCTCACACTTGACATTCACATCATCTTTGGTATTCTTCTTGTAAGCATCCCTTTTAGTCATAGGCGTCGTGGGAGAGAGTTCAAATGGCTCTGGTTTCTCTAGGACATAGAGCTTGCACTCTTGAGTGAGAACAGATCTCAATGTCCTGAACTAGATGTGGAAGTTATTCCTATTTCTTTTGTCCCTCTCCAGGACCGATCATAATAAAAATGTGTTTGAGTTTGGTGTGAGTTTCTAAAAAATAAATTTTGTAGATTTGTCAAAATATTTTTGATTTAATTTGATTTGATAAGTTTGATGATATTAATATGGTCTCTAGTCAGTTATCTCTCCTACTATTTTGTTTAAATTGATATCCCTCACTTATCAGTTTGGATGATTGAAGTGAACAATCTTGTAGCGAGCAAAGATCCAAAATAATTACATCATTACCCAACCAATGTTGGCGCTTTCAACCAATTATCAAGGTAGGCAACATTTTCCAATCACATATCATGTAATTCTTGGATATATGGTGTGCACAACTCCTTGACATAGTCCATCAGTATGCTTTTAGGAACTTAATATCATTAAGACCACCTAGTTAAGCCCGACCCAAAAGGGAACATTATAGAAAATGCACCCTTCTTTGGCAGACCTACATATCTACAATTACACTTCTACAAGATAGATGGTGCACCATGCTTTGGAGTAACCTATGTTTGATCAAAATTTGTATATGGACCTAGTCCAATGCATAGGCTCAACTAATCACACGTACCTGCAAGCGCACGGGGTCATGTTGTAGTATAGCCTAGTGGTAAGATTAGGGTCAATCCTCAGGGATAGGGGGGGCACTAGAGCTAGGTTAATGTTAGCTATGATCCTAAAGTGGAGTCTAAGGTTTGAGGGTTTAAAGTTGGGTTTGTTTTGATTTTGCCACAATTGCAAGCAAGAATGAAACTGGATGAGCAAAGACATCAAGATAACCCTAAGCAAGTTAAGATAGGAAAACTAGGCAAGACAAGCAGCTAATCTTAGAGCAAGGAGTTACACTACACAAGCAAGACAATTAGAAACTAAGAAGCGATCTAGGAACTAAAGCAAGAAAGAGCCTAAGTTATCACTAATTAGCTAAATTAACACAAGCAAGCTCAAAGGAGACCTGACTACTTGAGCAAGAACTAACTATCTAGAACTAAGCAATTAACAAAGGAAAAAGACTAAGCTAGCATTAATAAGCTAAGAAGACAAAAGTGGGTTTTAGCAATATGATGGGTAGGTAAGCCGTTTGGGAAGGAAACTTGCTATTAGTTGGGGGAGAGGTTAACATATCATGTAAATCTCATATTTGAATCTCAAATACCAAACCAAATAATAAGGCAAGTGCTATTAGAATATACCACATACTACTAGTTGGAGAACTAGGGCAAGGTCTAATTCTAATAGGACTTGGCAAGTCTTGGTTTCTAGGGTAAGTGGTATTAGAAAAATTGAGAGCCAAGGGTAGGAATCAGAGTAGAGATGAGGGTGTTTCACCTCATGTTACTTGCCTCTAATCTTTAGGAAACTCTAGGCAATTGCACTAATCATGCTTACACTATCTACTTAGATCTCACACTTACTTGTAGAAGAAGGGAGATGTATGTAGGAATAAAGGGGGATAGCTAGGGATCCACTAATTGGACCTAGGAGACATTCCTAAGATTTCCACATACATTCCATTTTCTCCTAGAAGTTAAGTGTCATCAAGCATCACAAAACAATCAATTATGTTTAAAGCACAAACCACATGCAAAATAATGGGAAATGAGATAGAAGTAAGAGGTAATCATCATACAATGAAATTATGTTCAATAAAAGTTATTTTACCCCAACATGGTACCAAAGTCACATTTTAACCCCAAACAGCCCACCACTAGGGGCTTAGCTATACATGATCAAACAAAAGAGAAAAGAAGTCAGAAGAATTGGGTAGGAATTCATGGAGCTTGGAGTATCTTCTTCACCTCCTAGTTGTTGTAGGGCGTTTGTCCTCCTCCAAGGGGGAGAAAGGCTTGGAGATATGGGGGATTATGGTAGGGAACCTAGAAAACTATGTTTCTATGGTGCAAATATGGGTGGAATATGGAGTGGAAGGTAGGTGAGTGGAGTAAATGCAAGGAAGGGGATGAAGGAGCTCGAGTATCTAGGAAGAGGCTAAGGGAAGATAGCCCTCATGTTTTGTCCGCCACTAATTTATATATAGGTGGTGGGTAGGCACTTGGATAAGTGAGGGAAAAATGGGGAAAATAGTGGAGATAATCGGTAGGTTTAGGTGGTCACTAAGGCCGTGGTGAGGTGCCGCAACCATGGTGGGGGTGGCATGGCACGGTCGTGGGGTAGTGATGGATGAGGTGCAAAGTGGAGTTGGAGTGTAAGTGTGTATGGTGGCCACAGCCATGTCGGTGTGCCATATTTGTGTTGGGTAAAGGGTACCATGACCGTGTGGGATGCCACGACCGCGTTGGAGGAAGTAGCCACGGGCAAGGTTGCTCTGAGGTCGTTTTGTCATCAGATTGAGGTCGCCCTAAGGTCATTTTGTCATCATCTCACCACGAGTGAGGTGACCTTCGGGGCCACTATCATGTTGACGGCCATGACAGTGGTCATTCACGTGTAAATTGAGCCAACTCCATGTTGATTTTTGGGGTCTTCATGCATAAATTGCCATGGTCATGTTGCTAACCATGTGCAAAGTTGGAAACACTGGCCACGACCGTTCTGAGGACCATGCTCGTGGGGTCTTCAGTGACCACGACCGTGGTCATTCATGTACAATTTTGGTGACTTCCCTATAACTTTTGGAACTTAATACTCCACGATCGTGGTGATATGCCATGACCATTTTGGATCTTCTTGGTGCTGACCTCCATTTCAACTTCTTCATCTAGCCTCCTTTTTCTTTGAATTTCTCTTATGCATCCAAGGGAAGCTCGGGGAAGAGATCGGTCCACTCTTGGGGTGTAGGAACCCAAAGACATTCTTGATCTCTCTCTCATGCATCAATGCATGCATAAGTGTCCTGAAATACACACAAAAGGAGGCATAAGTGCATTTACCATAAAAGATCATATTAGAGGAAATAGCTTGTAATCTACGATATTCATATGTGATTATCATGCAAAAAGACACAAGATAAAGCCCTAAAATAGGGTTGCATCAGTCAATCAAGATTGTTAGGTGTGTCTCTTATGGAAAGCATCTTAAACTTCATATTTATTGAGGGATTCTACATATAGATACATATACATATACAATCACCACATATTATAATATGTATCATATAGATATTATATCCACAAATGAAACATGCAATCACAAACATACAAGTGATGTCTATGCCCATACTAATGCAATTCTTTGGTGCCACAGAGAATTGTTAACCACCTAAGGTCATACATCACATGCATGCAGCCTGTAAAGGAGAAAATTGTGCTCCAAACAAGTAGATAGGTTGATTGGACTCTTCCAGTCGATTAATCTATCCGCTTGTCACTCCATTCGCTCCATTGGCCCCCATCGCCTATCGACTGACTCTTGGGTGAAGAGGCTATCTAGATTCCTCCAATTGATCAATTGGACCTCCATTCAGTTGATCAGTTCCTACATTATGCTACTTCTTTGGTCCTCTAATTGATCAAATCGACTTCCCAGTCAGTCGAATTGTCTGGTGCATGACACACCTTCTCTTTTGTTAAAATGGAAATTAATGATAATCCTATTTATTTGTTATATTGTAAATGGTGAAATCTTGAGTTACATTCGAAGAGAGTATAAGAAAGAGAGCATTAAATTACATTTGGAGAGAAATAGAGAGGCTTACTATGTGAACCAAATTAAAATATAGGAATAAAACCATTCAACCATGCACAAACACCGATAAGGGTTATCGGCCATGGCCACGCATACATCCACCATCAAAATGATTCTAGGGTGACATGTATAGACTGCATAGATACCATATCATATATATAGGATCTACATGACATTCCCTAGCGAATGTAGCATTTAATCTGATATGCATATTAATCATTTTTAATATTCACATCACATGCAATAAAATAAATGATAAAACTAAAAATGATCATATCTATTAAATCCCTAAACTTAGTAAATTGATGTGGATCTCATACCACTATAGGGAAATAGGGCAACAAAGATGGAAGTGAAAACAAAACTTTTCTATGCATATTTCTCATAACCAGCGGATCAAATCAATAAATAGGAATTGGGAAGGAGGGTTGCAAATGATATACCTGGTCCTGGAGGAAGTCCAACAACAATCCTCATAGATGTGTGCTTCTTTCTCAAGTAGCACATGAATGGTAGTCGACGACAACATCCTGGTGTATCAACATGGATGGCGGTTGATTGTGTTCTCCCATAGTGATGGCAACGACCTCCACCCCTCTATGTAGTCCACACAGACCACGGGAACTCCTACTGCTATACTGTAACTACTAATAGGGATTCATCCCTTGTGTTGACAATGTGCTAGAATTGAATTTCTCCCCTTTGTCTGTCTCTCCCTTTTATTGAAAAATGTCGTTGGATCTCACATTACCACAATGTTGAGATTAGGAGACTTGTATTGAGATCCTTGGGCAACCCCCCCCCCCTCTTTATATAGGACTTCATGGGACAGGGTTTCCAAAAACATGGTGGGACATGAGGAGGTGACTTTCATGAACTTTCAACTTCTTCGGTTGAATAGACTCCTAGTCGGTCATCTAACACCTCAATCTGTTGACAGAAACATCCAGCTGGTCAATTAAAATGTTTTCTTATTCACAAACATATTGGATTTCAATGTAACGATTAATGCACGGCATGATGTCAGCATCAATCCTTAAACCAATCTCACTGATCATTATTGGACACTCAAGTTGGTCAACTCACATTTCTACAAGGTCGACTGGACATTCTAGTCAGCAAACTATCACCTAACCTTGTTTAAGTTGATTACCTAAATAGTCAGTAATTAAGTCAAACATTATTCATGAGTAAACTCCTATTGCATGTGCATCCTATGTGTATGACCCTATAGGTCCCAAATTACATTGGCAGTGAATGTCCATAACTAGATTATGACATCACAAATAATTATCGATATCTAGAAACACATCATTCCTACCTAAGTAATTGGAAAGTTGGAGAATAACTTCAACCTATAATCTATGATCAATATTATAGTAATCTTATAGTTCATTTTTCTCTAATATCTAGATTGAACTCGAGGCATGGAATCATCATCCTCCCAATATACAATCCATTTTCCTTGCACTAGAGCATCATGTATGAAAACCATGTGTGCTAACATATCACATATTGAGTTACACAAGTAGGGCTATATGATTCTCAATATTTCTTATCAAGTGGCCAGGATATCAACTCATGTAGAAGAAACAAATCCCATCTATGTAACTCACAATCAATCCCTATGTCTCACAATATATCTGAGTGCTACCCTTGTGGCAACCCTTATTCAAGGTCACATTATATGGTGTCAAAGTTCATCGAATGACAAGTGATGAGTGAACTAATTTATGATCTAAGAACCACTATCACTTAGAGAACTGATTATGACTGCCATTCCATGGTCTCCAGTATTCACTCTCAAGGTGGGACTATCTGATACACTATTCTATAACAGAGGCCTATGTGTTTGACTTGATATCCCAGATCATGACTAATGAGAGTCTATCATTAGTCAAGACACATTCTAGTCTTATGTATTACTATTGTCCATTTTTCTTCCATAGTAATATCTAACTATGGAAATAAAAATAATGTATTACTCTTATTACATATGATCTCATTATTTAGGTCCTTAATATGAATACATATGTCATCAATTAACATCATTCTTTAGACATCTGCATGTCTCTATCATCATCTCATGACTGAGATCAACATAATAGACAAAATTACCTTCATTATTATCGAATTAAGCATTTGAAAATTATTTAGGTCCTTAATATGAAGACATATGTCATCAAGTAACATCATTCTTTAGACATCTATCTGTCTCTATCATCATCTCATGACTGAGATCAGCATAATAGACAAAATTACCTTCATTATTATCAAATTAAGCATTTGATGCCCCATCAAAATCGTCATATGATTGTCTCTCTGAGCATAAATACCAATAATATCTTGTTACACTTTACCATTGTGTCCTTTCTATTGTACTAGAATACCCAAATAAATTGTGGAAGAACCATGTGAGACTCTAAAAGAGTCCCAACAAGAGGATTACTTTGACTAAGATTTAAACATACATAGACATCTTTTAAGATGGACTATAAATAACAGAGAGAAATTTATTATTCATTTCAATTCCTAATCTTCTAAATCAATTTGTATTTTCGTTTAAGGCATATTAATGACAAGAGTATAAGACATTGTGTATTATAACAACAATCTTCTCATAGTGTAATAATCTTTTATGCAATAAAGATATTAATACTTACAATGTTTTACATGAACCCTGCAATTATGGCGAATTCAAAAAGCATAACAAAACTAGTAAATAATAAGAGAGAAATAGTAACGTCCCATGTTATTAGCAAATGTAATCATGATAAGATGTACTAAATGACTGAGTTACATGTGCTATTAAGCCCTGGGTAGTTTGAGGTGTACAAATCAAACAAATAATTGACAAATGTGAAGTCACAATCATCACCATATAAGATCACGAGGCTCCTAAAAAATTGTTCCCCACAGTCAATATAAGTAACAAATTGTAGTGTCGCAATGGCACAACCTACTAAAAACTTGGTGCATCCTGGGTACACAAGCCTCAACACCAAAAATTAGGGTATGCAACACTCAATTCGAAGTTACAACCATAGTTTCTCTCAGTCACATATAAAATGAGACACAATTGTAGTTGTTCTAAGAATTACCTTGAGGTCAAAATGATAGAGAAAACCCTCCCTACACGTACACATACTCAAAAGTATATAACTCCAAGATCATTATCACAAGATAAGATTGCTACAAGGAGACTCAGTTTGCTATCCAATAAATCCTGACACTAAGTTAGCTTTATGGTCATAGGGCACTACATGATTAGGGTTACACATGACCTATTAGGACAATTACTCATATTTTAATTGCATAAAACAAGTAACAAAATAGGTATAGAGATATAAATATAGAAATAAATTAATTTAACAATAGTGTTAGATATAAAATTCATCCACAAATTTCAAACCCCATAAAATTTGAGTCATATTCCATCCTTGACCATAACAACACACAAAATTCCATTGAGGTTAAAAGAGAAATAAGTACTTGTAGGAATTTTACATTTGCACCTAGAAATTTGCAAATATCTTCAAATAGTAGTAATCAAATAGAATCCAAACTTTTAGCTCAAAAGTCCCAAGGTTGTAAAGATAGAATCAACTCATAGTAGGGTACATGAAAGGCACAACAAGCATACATGAGTCATATGTACATATCAAGTCTAATTCCAACTAGCTTACAACATATAACTATTAAAGAAAGACAATAAAGTGTTACAAGACTAATTTTTAATATTAAGTATATCATATAAAAAAATTTCCTCATAAGAACACTTAATTCAAAGGTATTCACATCACATATCTTCTTTAGGACCGCTTAATTGTACTCGTAGAGAGTATATCATATGTTTAAGATAAAGTGTAACAACACACATGACCACATAAAACTCCATATTAAGTATCTAATAATGTTTCTTATTATTTTCTAATTCATCTATTCCTAATCATGTATTTAGGCTCTAATAATTTGACCCTAGTGTCGTCTGAATGATGGTACTCATATGATTACCTTCAAGGTTAAAGTACCAAGGCATCAAGACTAGCACTCTTTCCATATCCAAAATACATCAAATGCTTATTATATTTCTTATGGTTATTGAAAGAAAAGAGAATAAAAACATAAATATTAATGTGATAAGGTGGGATGTTCCATTAGATGACATTTGTCAATTAAAATTCATGTTTAATGTGTAAACCTCCAAACTGATTCATGTTTACTATGTGGTCATGATCCCACAATTAGAAATTATTCATTAAAGTATTTTAATTCCATATTTATTTATTACTTAAGATGGGTGTAGGAAACTTTAGAAGATATGAAAATATCCCAAGAATACATGTACAAGTACTCCCATTAGGGATATCATGATAAGGTTCAAATAACATTTAACCACATATCTATTCCAAGTTCAAAAAGTAATTTCACATTAATTTTCAAAGATTAAACCAGGTATAAGGGTATGTTACAAAGATAATTATGCATAGAAACCCTAGGGGTCAAAAAAGGCTCACAAAAAACCTCCAACATACTCATTTAATGCACAAAATGTCATTTTCGGCCATAGAGAGTTTCAACAATTGGGAAGACTCAAATTTTAACACTATTAGTATAATACTATTCATATTATAGTCATGTGACACCATACAAAGTTTTATGATCAAACTCTAAAGTATGAGAAATTTATGGTTGAAACAATATTAAGCACATGTATGTCATTTTAAAGTCTAGATGAGCTACTTATAGGTAAGTGACATATGTTCATTATGTTTCTAGGATCATAAAAGTTGTAGAAAAATGTTATATATAGTCTAGATGATCACCCATACTTAAAAGAAGATCACATAATTTATTTTCCATTAATATGGCAATCCAAAATCTATAAATGAGTCATTTTTAGAGCAAAACAACATATATTTCGGATTTTCAACCTTGAGGTCACGAGAATACACTTATTAACATAATGGATCAGCATTAAAACATAATGTTAAAGAAAAAGATGTGATATCCTTCTATAATGATGTATGAAAATATACAATAATCACCCATTTAAGCATTTAGAGAAAGATTTAGGAGTGTAATATGACCTTTAAGTATTTCTCTATCATTTATGCTATGCATGCATGACTAAATCAAGGAAGGAGTGAGTAACCCACCGGTAAAATGTGTGGAAAAGATACTCCTCTTCCTAGACATATAGATATGTCATCAAACATCTCAGTCATCCTCTCAAAACTCTATGTATGGTCCATCTAGCTATATTTACTCTCACCCATGTCAAAGAGAGAGAAAGGGAGGTTTGACTCTACAAAGCTAAAACCACCATGGGTTGCCATGTAGTTAGGACAAGAAAAATAAGAAGTAAAAAAGCAGAAAGAAAAATAGAGAGAAAGAAGATCGAGAAACCAAGGAACACACTTTTATGAACTTCTTGGACATAGGGAGAAGTAGTTTTAATTTCTCACTTGATGTAATGCATGGGGTGGGACATGTCCCCAAACACAAACTATCTTCTCCACAATGCTACATCCTACTTTTGAATCTTGCTAATGTGAATTCAGGATGTAATAGGAATGTCATCGAGTCTGCACTTCACCCATCTCACAAACAATCAACTCAAATGGGAAGAAGCAATAATGTAGATAGACAATATGAAAGCAGAACCAAATGATACACTTTCCATAACAACCAAGGTAAACCTATTAGAGATGGGAAGCACAAAGATTCCACTATAATGTTGGTGAAGTCTATCTCTCTAGAAGGTCCTCTGTAATGCACACTGGAGAAGCTAACTGACATACCCTTTATTCCTCCACCAATCTCGGGATATGAAAAAGGGTGACACTATCCATGATTCTTAGGATAGGGAGTGACACATGTCATCTCATTAATTCCATTCTTCCCATATGGCTTGCGGGGTCCTCACCAGCCTCATCCAAAACCATTCCAACTAGGCCCTCCCAAGGTGCACCATTTGTGGCTATTGGGAAGTTCCATTAACTTCATAGGGGGTACCATCCTTCTTTAATCTTGAAGGAGAGACTTAGGGAAAAAATAATGAGGAAGAGGATGCATCTACAAAAGAAGATCCTAAGAATCGGAGAAAGGAAGCATTGTGATAAAGGTTGAAGAAAAAACCTAAAAGTCTGAGGACCCCATCCTAGCCTACATTCTTTTTATCCACTACCCCACTCCTGGTACAATCTGCATACATGAGGAGGATATGGATTCCCACCACCATTATACATATTTCCATCAACAACAATCATACTACATACAATACTAGTAGCGGCTACTCACCATGAAGATGCCTCTCCAGAACCCACCAACACAGACCCCATCCAGCTCAAGATCTTGTATAAAATCAAATAAATATATGAGAAGTAGTACATCGGGAAACCTTCGCTAATGTATTCCATTTCCTAGATGTAAAACTATCAAACAACATCATCATTTCTAATTTCCACAATTTCTCTATAAAGGGGACCCGATGGCCATGTAAAGCAATAAATCAGACATGTTAGAGGTCCAATATGATGAGAAAGTGTTATCCACTATTTTGTGTGGGTGTGGCATATTGTGCATTGGCATGGTACAAAAAATAAGACATGTAAACCATAACCACCTGGGCCAAGATGGATGAATGGTTCATTGATTAGTATCCTTGGAACTTAGACCAATTTCCACTAGGGAGGACCTACAGGTGATGAACAGAAAGTTGATGAAAGCTTCTCTGAGTTCATAGGGTGATGGAGGGAGCGTTCCACACATATGAATTCTTAGCCAACTGTTAATAACACCCTAGAGATGGTGATTAGAGCCACCACACAAGCTCTCACGACCTTATTATCTACAAAAAGGTATAATACCTTCCCACAGCTCATACAAGTAGTATTTTGGTTTGAAAATTCCATCAAGAGAGGGGTCTACCAAAAGATAGGCCTCACTTTCTAATCTTAATATTTGTTTGCAATAATCAACCATAATCCTAAATGGACCAAGGAAAAAGAAGTAGATGCAATAGTGAGAGTAGTTCTCACCCTGGTCGGAAATATCAAGCGACAATAGCTAATCGTCTAGATATCACTAGTTCAAGCATCAATAGTTTAGGAAACCCATGTCTCGACTCCCTAGTAGTAGTAGGACCAGATGGTGCGACCCAAATATTTACATTAGTACATACCTACATAGTAATCATGGATGACAAAAAACTACTATTGGTACACACCACCAGTTTTTAAACCGCATATGCAGCAAGTAGTATCAAACACTCCTCTAGCATAGAGTAACTCGGCGCCTCATGCGGATCCAAAAACCATGACTCCATCTTCCGAAGAACCTTTTAAGAAAAAAAGGTAGTTGACTCCATTTGGATCTTCTCTCAACACAATATTCACAGACATCAAGAACCTTCTAAAGTCCCTAGCTATAAGAGATCTACCAAATCAACTACAACGTTAATGCCTTTTGTGACTTCCATCAGACTAAAGGGAACAATACAAACTCCTACCTTGTGGTTAAACATGCAGTGCATGAAATGATAGAATCTGGTGAGATAAACACAATAACATCAAAGGAAATGCATTCATCTTCCAACATTGTAGTTTTGATCTCATCACCAGAAAATCAAGCGCACACACTTATCCTCCCTCTAAAACAAGTCATCAAAAAATTGTCTCATAGTACTCAAATCATCTCTTTGATCCAAGAGAAGAAACATGTGATCTAGTTAGCACCAGGAGGTATGTTAGCATACATGGAGCTCAGCATGGGAATAAAGTACAGAATATTTGGGTCCCTAAGATACTAGTCCTAGGTAAAGCTCATCGAAAGATGGTTCCTCATTCAATTATGGTGGTACAAGACACACCCAAACTAGCCAAATTAGATATGTACGAGTACCCTATCACTCTAGAAGTACCCTCATCCCTTGAAAAGGGTAAAGAGAAGATATACATATGCAGGAGTCCCTATTAACATGCCAAAAGAATAGACAAGCAAGATCTCCATCCCTACGGTCGATACCAAGAAGGTACTACCAATGCTAGAGCATTATAGGGAAACTAATCATGGAGGCTCCAACATAATCCAATTTCTAGAAGAACCAAAGAGAAGATATTCCTAGAGGAAGTAATGTTGATCTACGGTGAACCTCGTGAAGTGGTTATGAAGACACTTAAAGGGTCTTACATCTCAGAATATGTGAGGCCAAAAAAATCTTGCTTCCACCATTAGGTTAATCATGACCTTACATCTTATCTCATTTTCTGAATATGAGTCCCCCACTGGGTGAAGTTGTAATAAGACATTTCTAATCACTGTCATCTATAAGGGCCTCAAAGTCCCTTGTTACTTTTTTGAAAATGGAGCATGCATCAAAGGCTTCCCCCCCCCCAAGATGCTATGTAGCTTGGGAAGGGATCCCCTTGACTTGCATCCTACCATCAATAAGGTGACCTCATTTTATATGGTGATTATAGACATAATGGGGGTACCCGTATCACTACATAATAGACTAAAGTATAGGCTGGTACATCCCATTTTCATAGTTCATCTTTATAACCCCGACACCAAGCTTGCATCAAATAAGATAACTACTCAATTTCACTTTGAGATGTTGCATGTCATGAGCATCAACTAGGAGCCACAATGAATACGATCTCGTTGTATCTGATACAATCCCACCATGTTCACACAATAGATACTGGAGATGCATATCCATCCAGCAAAGAAATGGGAGCTAGGCGACAAGGACATATAGAGATCATTGATTACTCTTGCAAAGGGGAACTTCATATGCTTCTCCAGACTCGAGACTAGAATTTATATATAATTAAGGGCTCTCTAGGATCATTGGTTATTTTTGTATTGAGGAGGGACACACCTTAAGTTTGCCCAACCTATTATTAAAATAAGTTGATAATAGTGAGACAAAAGAGCCTCAATATGTTAGTAAAGGTAATTCCACCACACATGTGAGGTATTAGAGAATATGTCATGACACATTTGAAACAACTTACTACGTACTAAACTATGGACATTCTGATATTTGACGTCTGTTGTTATTCTAATTTACATCTTGACCAACACCTTTATGTTTGTTTAGTAATGGGTAGAGGTTGGAAATGACCTCTCTGCCATAAAATCTTCATCAACAACCAAAATATGGCTGCATGTATTATTGAGGGCCACAACCAACTACAATACCAAATTGACACCAAAGTTTCACACCATAAATACTAAATAAACAAATAATCAAAGTATTGAAATCATTCAATATTATTAGTTTCCTCAACTTCAGTCAATTATATCTCTTTGTAGGAAACTGCAAACATCTTAAACATACCGTCACATATTTTTACCATGTTTGAAACCAAAAATTTAACATTTTGTCATCTAACTTAATTCCTCAAATAACATCATAAATCAATGTATACACCCTAAACATTATTAAATTAATCATCAAACCCTAATGCAACCTTCTAATCAATTTAGTATAATCATGATGCATCCTAGGGTCTGTCATTCAACCATTTTGATCCTAATATATGCCCAATTAATAAACATAGTCTTAAACACTCCAAAGTGTTTTTGTAATATCTGAAAACTAAGACTCTACAAACCCTAATCCTTTGGAGAAGATGGTTGTGTGTTTAAATATATAGAATAGACCAAACAAGGTTAAGAATGTATACTAATATGCAGTGGTTGTAACCTTATTGAACATATTAAATGCATGTAATATGAATAACTCACCCTAACATGATTAGTCTTGAAATATAAACATTAGGTTCTATAATCAACACCGCATATCACAATACATTCAATTTTACCTAATAGCTTAAATGTGTGTTGACTTATAAAAGAGTTCATGAAATATGTCACATAATGAATAAGAAGTTTAACAAGAAGTATAATGTTCTTCATACGTAAACAAAAATAAAAATTGGAATTTTCTTGAGCCACCATCAAAGTTAATGGACATAGTAAGTTAAATAAGTAATATGTGTAAATTCATGCATTATAAAAATAGGTAACTCTTTCGGTAACAATTTGAAAGATAATAGGACTCAATTTATGAATGTTTGTGATAATGATGTAACATTGTAATAGATATAAGGGTGATTAGATCAAAACTTGAATGTATTACAACTCATAAAAAGGAACTTAAAATCCCAAACCTAATGGAAAATTTATGATCCTTAGATCCCAATTAGCTTGGGTGCTAAGTTTGAGATTAATTGGAGAATCCTAGCTATCCAATTTAGTTAAAAAGATACATCTCAAATAATGTAATACTAAAATCACTTAGACTCTATTTCATTGGTTTATTCCCCCCAATTTCATTGTCACGTGTTGATTTTATGGATTTTCCTAAAGTCTCATGCTCAGTCTCTATCCCACATAGGTTCTTGAAGCAAGGACTCTTTCTTTTTGTCAGAATTGAATCAACGACTAAGGTGGCATCTTCTACATTTTTTCATTTTAGGAAACATGCTATAATAATAACACCACAGATCAATTGTATTTCCCCCTCCTCATTTGATCTTAGTAACTGGTGACTTTCCATCCACAATCCTTTCAGAAGATTGAAGTTTCTTACCCTAATATAAGGGGTTTTCATCTCCTGTAAATTCTAACTATCATCACTCCCTCTATGATCCCATGTTTCTTCCATCTCCTATCTTTTTTCACCCCTTTCATACATTTGTTCTCATACGTTTTCCTGGGATAACCATCCTATAACCTCTAAGATCATGAACGCAACCAGGACTGCGCCTCAATGTGCCACATGGGACCTCTTCCAACTATGCTTGGTGTTGAAGTCTAGTAAGAGTTTGGTGTCGCATCTCCAACCACTATGATTTGTAGAAACAACTAGTAATGCCTCCAAGACTTTAAATAGTGATTTGGAACACATCTAGTTGACCTCGAGGCAAGTGTCTGGTGTTCCCCTCTTTTGTTGCTAGTTGTACTATTTGGTTGAATCTCGAGCACCTATTTTTTCTTCTACTGACTTTTTAGCCAAATAGGTTCTCATTCACTTTTATGTCAATTGGTATGCCCTATTCATGATACTCTATGATGTGGCCATGTTTCATACCTTCTCATCTTTGACTTCAATGGAAGCAAGGCTTCTAGAGGTTTCTAGTTACTTCTAGGCTTGACCCAAGACTTGTTGAGTATGCATGGAATTGCCAAAGACCCTAGTATTGATGGATTCCTAAGTTGCTTTGAGATACACCAGTTTTGGGTGGGAGATTTAGTCTACAGGTTCTCAGTTCATCGCATACTGAAACTAGTGATCATTGAATGATCTAATGCTTACCCTGATTTCCATTTCTTGAAAAATTATTAACAAAGGGTATTTTAGGTTTTTCCCACTAGGTCATGTTGGTTTCAGTCACATTTTCTATTGGAAATCTTTTGGCCACACAATGACGATTCTTTGATCCAAATTTGTCAGCCTTGCCTATATAAAAAAATAAAGTTTTACATGTTTTTTCTATATTTTGTATTTGGTCATATTTTTATAAAATTGACTACTAATCAATTGTATGTTAGAAAAATAAAACAATACAAGATTTGGAATTGTGTGATTTTCCTCAATGTAATGGCATCAATTTCACTACTATAATATAATATTATAAATATGTGATATATTTTAATGATTTTCCTATTTGGTTAAATTTCAGAAAAAAAACCGTATTAATAATTTATAAATTAGAATATTAAAGTAAAATACACCATGAACTATGAAAAATATAATCTACAGGTATGGTTTAGATAACCTAATTCATTAATAGTAAAAGGGTGACTTTTTGAGTTTATATATTTAATGTGAACCTGGCCCTAATCTCATATTTACCTTTAATAGGTGGCTTGTGACCCTGATGTGGAACTACGATTAACTTTGGACATATGCAGATTCAATTTCAGGTATGTTTCATTCTACCATCCATATTGAGAAATTAACCTAATTGTATTCTTCCTCGATGTATGTTCATTCTACTATCCACATTGAGAAATTAACCTAATTTTTCTTTCTCTTAATGTGTGTTGCATGCCTTGAATCCCACACTTAGTAATGGATCCTACTTGTCCCTCTTTTGGGATGATTTAAGGTATATTCTTGAAATTTCTCTTTCTTGACTTGATGACCTATTTGGCTCTAATTTTGATAAATTTTGAGTTCTCAATATTCTTAAATGTCTATATTTCATATACGATTCAATAATATGTACTTTGCTTCATGATGAAACCCTAATTGGGTATTTGAAGAAACTTATTACTATTGAAATATGGAACCCTAATTTTCCCACTTTTGTGAAGGATGTTTCATATAATCCATTTTTGTGATGAAATTTTGTTAATTCTATGTATATGAGTGAACTTTCATTTGCCTCTACATTTTTTACAATACTTTGTGACTCATTAGCCCCAGAGCTTTATAAGTATTTCAGTTTTATGGATTTATATACCATTTATATTTTAGGATGGAGGTTATGTGCTCCATACCCTAGTTTTGTGTCAACCTTGTATATTAGAAAGTTTGTCCATGTGCCTTACTCTGTTAGGTTTAGGGTTGTGTGCCTTGGATGCCATTGTTATTTATATTTCATTAGTTCTATGTTTGTCTCACTTGTATGTAGGTTGATTTCTTTTATGAAGGCTTATGTGCCCTAATTTATTCTATTATGCATATGTGTCACATCTTATTAGTATTTTGATTTGAGGCAAGTGCATCTTTTGTATACCATATACAATTTCCTTTAAATATCCATTTGGATGTTCACATTCTCACTTTGATGGAAGCCTTGAAAAATTAATTGTTTTTTCCCTAATGTGCTCAATCCCAATTCTTATGCTCGTATTGGCATATTTCTGCATAAAACATCCATTTTTATCTTATCTTTTCAGGTATGCTTCCAACCCCTTAGGTGAAAGAAATTTAAAGACTCAATATGATGACGCGGACCTGGGCAAGAGGATCCGACTATTGGGATATATACTTGAGATTGTTTTGAATTCCCTCATCCTAGATCATGAAGTTGATGTTTTCATGTAATCCCCTTAATGGGAGATACAAACATATAAATTGAATATAGTCGTTACATTTATTTTTGCTGCTATACTTTGTTCTTGTGTACCAATCATTTGATAACAAAATATACACCTAATACATCATACTTCATAATGTGCTTGGATTAGATGGGTTTATTCCTCAAATTAAGTAGGGAGTGGATCCCTCTCGGGTCCCACTCTAGACAGGTATACATATAAGGATATTAAACTTTAAGTATAGCTCCATTAACATCTATCATTATTAATACTCAACTTACTTAATTGGGTTACATAAAATTTCATTATCAAATTAGAAATGATTTAATATAGTAATGTCTTAAAAACTATATTTGAAACCATACTTCTAAATCAATCTCACCATACATGTTTTTTCCTTTACAAACACTTATGAAGAAAGAACTTGACTACTCTACTCCTAAATCTTTTGTTTGTTTATTCCTTCCCTACTTAAGAGATGCAACTCATTACATACTAGAATCACCATATTTACCGTGTGCATTTATTGGTTAAATTTGTTCCTTTAAACGGTATATATGCTTACACAATATTAGTAGCAAAATGTGTCATTCTAAAAATCTTGTTTTAAATGAATCAATATTTTATTTTTCAGCTAGAATTTCCTATACAATTGCTTTTGTGAAACCTAGTTTTTATTCTAAATTCTTATCTAAAGTTGATGATTATGGATGCAATATACCATCATCTAATGAATTAACAACTTGGGGTGTTAGCAACAATATGTTAGATCAACAGATGACTTATCCTTGAATTCAAATTTCATTGTCAAGATATTTTGAACATAATGTCATCTTTTAGGAGGACACATTACATGCATTTGAGTAGTTAAGTATGTGAACTACATTACCATCTATACATATTTTGCAATCTTGACTTTTCAATCTATAGTTCAATCTGCACAACTCATGGTCACAGGAGATAGATCAAGCATTATTAAACACAATCAATAATATTACAAGACATGTTCCTCAATTCCTATTGTTTTGAGAAAAATAAAACATCTCTACAAAGTGAATGTTGGTGTTTGCCATTCTTCAGGAGATTTCTTTTCTTCCAACCAATCATACTTGGATATTAGTTCCTAGACCATCTTCTTATAGTGTTGTTGTCTCAAAATGGGTATGAAAAACAAAATTCGTAGTTTATTTCTATCTAGATGTATTTGAAGGACATTTAGTTACAAAAGGTTTTACACAAGAAGATGTTTTTTTTTTACTTTTAGTCCAATTGTTAAAACACTTACTATTAAGTAGTTGTAACTCCTTCTACACCTTATGGTTGGAATGTTGATCAAATTGACATATTTCATTCATTTCAAGATGGGGATCTTCAAGAACCAATTTACATGGAGTAGACTTCAAGCTTCGTTGAACCCAAATTTCCCATAAATGGGTATCACTTGCACAAGATAGTCTATGGTTAGAAGAAATCTCCATGAGATTGGTTCACTAGACTTAGTGGATTTCCATCTACCTTTACCTTTTCTCCCATTATAGTAGATCCATCTTTATTAATATAATCTACTTTTTGATGTTATATTTTTTTCTTATATGCAGATAACATTCTTTCAACTAGAAGTGAACCAACCACAATAAATGAGTTTTTCATTTCTCTGAGTAATAATTTCAATCTTCTCCATATAGGGTCTTCTCACTACTTTCTTGGCATACAACTTGAGAAGACTAAAGTTGGTTGTGTCATGTTCCTTAAAAAGTACATTTTGATGTCATCAAACAAGATCAAATGTTAGACTATAGACCTATATCTACACCTATGCCTCAACAATTCTATAAAACCTACAATCAATGATAACTTCTTTGATCCCTCACTAGAAAAAATAGTTGGCTAGATGTCTCCATATATCACTAGAATGCATCCCGACATTAGCTTTGTAGTGAACATAGATTTCTAGTTCATTTCTACTCTAGCATGATTTAATTTTACATTTCATAAAAGAATCATACAGTATCTCAATGGTTTAATTAGTGTTGGCCTTCTTATATCTCCATTAAATAGTTTGAAACTTATTGCTATGATTTGGATTGGGCCGTGTGTCAATGGCCAGACAATAGACAACTGGTATTCCTGTGTTCTTAGAAACACTTGAAATTCATGGAGCTCTAAAAAACAACCCATTGTTGTTGTATGATCAAGCACCAAAGCTAATAATGGACCATTTCTTCCACCATTGTTGATCTCATGTGGATCTCCTTCTAATGTATAACTATAACACATCTTGGCATCACCTTTGCAGTGAACACATTTTTCCAACCATTTTCACTCCATCATACATTCATTTTACTCTTATTTTAAAAACTATATATTTCAAATATATATATTCAATATTGGCCTTCTTATCTCTCCATTTTAGTCTCTAAACCATACTACTTATTGTTATTTAGATTGGGATAGATGTCCAATGTCCAGAAAATCTACAATTGGCTTTGTTGTATTGTTGGAAAAAATTACATATCATGGACTTCTAAGAAACAACCCATTATTTCTCAATCGAGCAATGAAACATGGTATAAATCCCTTGCTTCCACTATTTTCGACCTGACTTAGATCTATTTCTAGTATATAACTATGATATATCTTGACATCATCTTTTTAGTGAACATGGCTTGCCAATTCGTTTATACTCTAGTATGCATTTAGTTTACTCTCATGAAAAGAATCCTAGGGTATCTCAAAGGTACAATCAATATAGTTCTTCTTATATCTCCCTGCAATACTGTGAGCCTTACTACTTGTTGGGATTTAGATTGTAATGGGTGTCTAAAGACTAGATAATCCACAATTACTTTTCTCTATTGTTCCCAACACTTGCTTTTGATGGAGCATTGAGAAGAAACCAACTATTGCTCGATCAAACACCAAATCTAAGTAAATACTCTTTCTTTCATTATTATTGATCTCACTTGATCTCCTTCCTACTTTGAAATAAGCATATATCATCTACCTTACCTTATGATCTTCTTTGTGATAGAGAAGGTTCTCGTCTTCATTTTTTTAATCTAGTGTTACTCACTCACACAAAGCATATAGAAATTGATAGCCACATCATTTAGGTAAGAGTGGTACTTGGTCATATAGTTAATCCATATGTCCCTATTGATCAACATCTCAAAAATCTTCTAACAAAGGATCTACCAAAAGTTTCTCACACTAAGAGTAGTGCAAAACTCGGACTTTGTGAAGCTACAGTACAGTTTGAGAGGGGTATTAGATAGTGATGAATGCATATTCATCCTAGTTCTAGTCACATTTTAGTATATTTTTTCATATGGATTTCTTAGTTTCTTTAGAAATACCTTTTTCTAGTTCTATTTATATTTTATGTTAATTTGATATTGTTTTGACACATTTATCAACTACCTTGATGGGAAATGAGTCTTATCTCGACATAAAAATGGGCAGGAGTCAAGAGGGTGACACCTCTTATAAGGTGTGGTGAAGTGTCGTGGCCCAAAATAGATTCTAACAGTGTTCATAAGACAAATTGATCAACTTTTTTTATTAAGACCATAATTGACCATCTCAATCTATTGGTAATATACCCTATGATCTGTCATGTGATGATTGTAAAAAGGATACTTATACTTGATTTGATAATTAATAAAAGGCCATTCCACTTGTTATGTTTGTTTTAAAATTGAGATAACAAATAAAACTAATAATGTCCTGAGAATGTTTTACGAGATGACATATGATATTGGTTGAGGAGCTAAATGTGAGATCATATGTATAACAAGAGTACTCATTGTTGTTATTTCCCTGGCCAATTATTATTTTGGAAAGTATAGGACAAAAATAATACTCAAGGCTATGGTGAGTTTTGATTATTTCTCTTTGGTCTAGATAATGGTTCTCAACTCAGATGCATGGGTACTCGTTAGAGAAAAAGTTGTATTGTACAAACCCACCTTGTGATTTACATGTGGAGGTCATGTAATGACATGTCAAAGTCATATCTCGATATGAAAGTGGTGATGTGATATCCTAAAACTAACACCACTTTAGTAACAAATGTTGTTTTGTGTACGTTGACCAGTATCCCAATGTGATTTGAATAAGAGTTGTCAAAAAGGTAGTGAGTGGGTGTAATGTGATACATGGGGACTATTGTGGGTGATGTATATGGAATTTGTCCCTTCTTTGGGTTGATATCCCAAACACTTTATAAGAGAGACCATGAAATGCATTACAATGATCATGTGACTCGATATATGATATTCATTTCATAATGTCTCAAATTGTATGCTCTATTTGATGACATGCTTCGTGTGTGTAACATGCAAGTGTTATGTTATGTAATATATGATAAAGAGGCATGAGTGTTTGAGCTCAGGGAATCTTTCACCGTAATGTACTACTAACTATAACCTTATCACATAGGCCAAAGAAAAAAAAATGATTGGGGTCATTTAACTAAGACCAATAATTGAGAAAGATTGAATTATATTGGTTTTAAGGAAAATTCAATGTATTCCCTAGAACTTGTAATTTCATCACAAACTACATTGCATTTTAATTATTTTCATCTATAATAACTTCCCTTATTCTAAACAAAAGACCAACATCTAGCAGTACCCTCTCCCACACTGTAATGCACTTCCTAGACTAAGATAAATTTCACTCACTTATCAATTTAGTAATTTAGTCCAAGTGAATAGTTAATTCTTCTCGATTGTTCTTTCATAACTATTAACCATCTCCAAAGGTGCACTATTAGGTATTTGAATATATGAGTATCCTAACTCCCAATCCCCCTCTAGAAGTAATTACGAATCTAATATTTTGATTATTTTGATTAGGCATAAGCAAATCATTCCCAACATCGTACACTCAATTTCAGAACAAAAGAAACTATATTGTAAATTCATCAAATTCAAGTACAATGATGTGTCGGGATACTCCCAGAGCCAAGGAAAAAGAGGGGTTTAGCCATGCATGTTTGTCATCAAACCACAACAACAAGAAAGGAGAAAGAGAAGAAAAACATTAAAAAAATGATAGAAATACTCTTGGAGAAGCTATCTTAGAAATCCCTTCTAATAAACACAATGATCAACAACTTCTTAACTATAAATCTATCCTCCATAAGGGCACGATCATCTAGTTGGTGTCTATCTCCTCAGTCTCTACTCCCTATGGCTCTGCATCCAAAATGTATATCTTCCCTGTTCTCTGGCCTCCCTCCTCGGGTAATAAGTGAGACCTAACTCTCCCTTAATTTGAGGCCATTGAATCTAAATTAACTTTAGATATGCATTGGCCACACTGGGCTGGTACCCCTGACAGGTTGTCAGTGGCACCGAGTCAGGTGGCCTTTTTCACCTTCTACATCTGTGTCGATGTTACAGATAGACACATTATTAGAACCACATTGATTCTTATTAGTGTATGGATGTTTGATTCGATATCACTAACTCTATTGTCAATTTTACTAAGATAATAAATCTTCATCCTTGATGCTCTCTGGACCCTTAATCAGTACCATCGAGTATGTATCTCGATGGTGTGAACATGACACTTGGTATCACCAAGTTGCCTCTTTATAGCACTAATGTTGCTCTTCATATTCTTCTATTGGGTGTAAGATGTCGGTACCATTGACAAGTAAGTTGGTAGCACCCTGATAACACCCATTTTTGTGGTATTAATAGCCCATATTTCATTGTCAAAACTGCCCTTCTAAACTATTTTCCTCTCCTTTTTGTCATTTTTTTGGATAAACATGCCACACTTCACTCTTAACTCATTTTTATCACCTTTTACAGAGTTTTCCTCACTTTTCCGCTCAGAATCAGCAAAAGGCCTGTCTCGGACCATGAACAATGTTTTACCTGCATCGGCCCTCTACCAGTCAGCCGACACACTCATTACCCATCATGCAGCACCCTGATACAGATATTGCGCGACACGGGTGTGTCGCACAAGAAGACTCTGACGGGCGATACATCGTTTACCCAATAGGGAGCTATACCTACCATGACTACTCTGCCGATAAAATGTGTTCGTGATACAAGCCACCCACCGGAAAGCACCCACCCGTCATGACTATCTGACATGCTTGCTGCCCGACACCCACTGTGTCGGGCGACACGCATGTCGATCATCCCTGCAGCTGTGCTAATAGAGCCGATGGAGGACACGTGGTGCACGGAGATCCGTGACTTCTTCCAATTGCTGCCTATAAATAGAAGCTACAGGACCTCGATGGGACAGGTCAGAATCCCGCGAAGGCTAACCTTGGAAAGCATTTGGAGCTAGTGTGTCGCGTCCCCAAGGCATACCGGGCGATACTAGTTGAGCACTTCCCCAACCCGAGAGGGGCGGGAGTGGTTCACTTACAATCCATCCTGGTAGCCGCAGCAGCCGATATCAACCAAGGAGGCCACCCGACATGTCGGGTTCTTAGATGGACCCCTGTCCGAGATGGCTCACCTATACACTCGATACAAGAACCTGATACCCTAAGTCATCTCTTGCCCGACACGATATCGAGCCCGATATGGGATACCTGTCACGGTGTGTCGCCTGAGAGGGTGGTGCCCCGACCACGACCGTATCGGGCGAGGGTGCCTTGACTGATATGCTTGCTCGTCACGGCATACCGCCCGACAGGGTTGGTCACCTGATACGAGCATGTCGACCAGAGCTTCTGCCTGATATCGGGCTAGAGGCACCTTAAGGGTCCTCTGTTGTGTGTGTCGCACCCCTAAACCGAGGAGGCGATACCTATCTTCCCTTTTTCAGTCATTTACTTTCTTCATTTATGCAATGTAACTAAAGATTTTATACAATGCTATTGCTAATGGAATTAGAGGAGTTTTAACACCTATTGCTTTAAGTTTGGTCTCTTTTGTTGGAAGATTGCCTTATAGCATATGAACTCTAGCTTGTATGCTTGGATCATGTTTTGACTAGCTATCAAATTGTGTTTCCCGTTACAACTCCCTCGAGAGAGGGGTTGTAACTCTAGCGTTTGGTCCGATCAGGGAGTACGAGAGTACCCAGGGTTAGAGCGGCTTCAGTATTGTTTCCACTCCAACCCAAGTTCACTGCTCTTGAGAGAGGGTGTTGTCTCTTAGTTGGAGGTACCCTGTTCGAGAGAAGGGGTACTGGATGTTTTCTGTTGTTGCTTGTTATGCTGAAGTTTTCTTCCTTTGTTCCTTACCGAGGCAGTAGTGTTTTCTCCTTTGATTTTGTTGCTCAAAACCCCCCTAAAAATTTATAAATGCCAAAACCTTATCTTCCTTGTAACTCCAGTTGGAGATAGTTATCTTTTGTTTTACCGAACTTTACCCACCGTTCCCTTGGGAACATTGTTCTTACCCCTTCTTTTGCCAGAGTGTAGAGTGTTGATTCTGCGTTCTTAGCACGACCACCCTTGTCCCTGTGGTTCGACCCCAATCGCTACTTCAGACCCCGTCGTCGTTGCGGGGGCCTAAGATTTGGGTTATTTAAAAGCCTGACTACTTCAAATCCGCTCCTTTCGGACGTGTGATTTAGGCTGGTCAACTTTTTGGCGCCGTTTCCGGGGACAAGGAAAACAGTACTATTAATGAACTCGAACCCACAAACTACACTCCCATGCCTCAAGCTTAGTAATAAGCTTGATAGCACAGTTTCTTTTAGTCTTCTAACCTGAATGTGTGTAGAATAGTTCATTTGGTTAACAAAAGTTTTCTAACTTGATTATACATTCTATTCAAGTACTCATGGAAGAAGCACTCTGCTCAGTTGAGCACCATTCATCATGCCACCTCCCGTGGAACCACCTCTTTCCGAGGATGATCAAAACGCTAGAGTTGGACCACACTCACCTCCATGTGGGAACGATGACCATTATAATAACGATCATTTACATGAAGAACATGAATCAGAACAATTTGGGGATGATCATCATCACGAGAGACGTCGTCATCGCCGAAGGCACAGAAGGAATCATCATAATTAAGAGCAGAATTAGAGGAACAACAATAGTGAAGATTCAAACAAAGAAGAAAAGACTCTCCGGGAGTTGGCTGCCACGAAGGACAACAACTCAAGATACCCAATTGTGATCCCAAGGTTTGACACTATAAACTTTGAATTGAAGTCATCTGTGATCTCCATTATTCAAAATAAAAGCTTTAGAGTAAGTTCCAAGAATGACAACCCCTACCATCACCTTGATACTTTAAAAAATATTAGTGATACCATCAAAATGAGGGGAGTGCCACAAGAAGTGATCTACTGCAAGGATTTCATCTTCTCCTTGGAGGACAAGGCACTATCATGGTACCTTGGACTGCCACATCAATCTCTAAACGGATGGAATTCTTTAGAAGATGCTTTTGTAAACAAGTTCTATCCCACAGAGAAGACCATGAGGAACAGGCAGAAGATCACCTCCTTCACCCAGAAGCCAGGAGAAAACCTCCATGAAGCCTGGGAAAGATATCAGGAGTATCAGAGAGACTACCCCCACCACAATTACAAGAAAGGTTTCCTGATAACAACTTTCTACAACGGTCTAACTCCTGAAGAAAGAGTATCACTAAATGCAGCTGCAGGAAGCGACTTTCTTGAGACAAAGCCCAATAGATCTAAAAAGATCATAAAAAACATGGCAAAGCTACAAGCCGGTATTAACTACGACATGACCGATAGAGGATATGCTATGAAGGCCGCTAATGAAGGACCGTTGGTCAAATCCAAGGCTCTTGAAGCAATCACCACACAGATCCAAAAGATAGCCACTAATGTCCGACAGTTAAAAGAATCAGGAGGGAAAGGAAAGAAGCAAATTGAGAAAGTGATGAAGTGTGTCACATGTAGAGAAGGTGGACACGGTGTTGATAACTGCATTTACACCCGACCCGATGAGTCAAGTGAAAGAGAATCTGAAGCAGAAGAAGTTGAGAATGTCTCTTTTGTCAACTTCAAAAGACTGAACCACCCTGGCTTTAGCTATGGCAACAAGGATGCGGCAGAAAACTCGCATCAGTTGAATAATCCGCCCAAGCAACCGCACGGTTTTGAGAAAAGAGGCGGACAAAGTCAGTTCACCAGAACAACCAATTTCCAAACAAACAAGGTGAACTTCCATGGGCAAGGGAAGTACCAAAACCGCCAGGCAGCTAACCCTAGTCAAGGCCAAGGACAAGCTAAGGAGCAGAGTCAAGAAAAGAACTCGAGTCAACCAGACTTAGTGGGACAGTTTTTCGACTTTGTCAAGAGACAAGATACTATAAACAATCAGCTGGCACAAAGTGTGTTGTCCAACTCGGGGGTTCTGAATACGATGCAGGTTCAAATGGCGGATATGCAAATGCATCAACGCCAGATAGACCAGTAGCTGGCTCAAATGGTAGAGTTAATGAAGAATCCTTCGGGTAAGATACCATCTAGCACTGAGTCTGCTAAAATGGCGGTACTCAGATCAGAGAAGTTAGTAGAACGCCCTAAAATAGCTAGGCCTGAAGAACCTGAACCAAGGGTTGCGGCAGAGAATCCAGCAGAAGAAGAAAACCAACGAGCTCATGTTAGGGGACCAGAATCTAAACTTGTGGAGGACCTGTTCGGTAAAAGAAATCCTTACTCTCCAATGTTGCCTTTCCCATACAAACTCATAAAGGCACATCTTAAAAAGCGTTACAAAAGGTTTATGGAGGCGGTAAAAAGGCTTCACCTCGAAGTGCCATTTCTAGATGCTTTTGAGGAAATGCCGACCTATTCCAAGTTTTTCAAGGATTTGATCACCAAGAAAAGAAGAGGAGGAAGGATTGAGACGGTACACCTAGCCAGTATGTCATCTGCTTTTGTGAAGGTGGATTTACCTACCAAGAAGAAGGATCCAGGAGCCTTTACCTTTCCTTTTGCTGTTGGGGATCATATTGAGCGAAAAGGTCTTGCTGATTTAGGGGCTAGTATAAGCCTAATTCCCTTAAGCCTCGCCCAACAGTTGGGTTTAACTGATATGGTCAGGACCAACATGAGGATCGAATTGGCAGACCATACCTTCAAAATACCTATGGGAGTCATTGAGGATGTTCTAATTCATGTAGGAAGATTCTTCATTCCTTGTGACATTGTTGTCATTGACACTGTTGAAGACCCCAACTACCCTATCATCTTTGGGCACCCCTTCTTGGCTACAGGAAGAGCGCTGATTGATGTTGCTGAAGGAATCATCACTCTGAGGGTTGGGAATGATCACATAGATTTCAATATAAAAGACGCTATGAAAGGATCGTCCCTGCTAGAATCTTCCTACTTCATGGATAGCTATAACCAATTTTGTGAATAAGTAGATGCAGATATCGCAATGGTAGACCCTCTTATGCGGGCATTGAGAATTCATGACTCTGACTCTGAAGATCCAGAGGTTGTCGAGATCCTCAGTTACCTAAATCAATTTGATGAAGATCTAAGCGATGAGGAGGAGGTTATAGAGACAGTCAAGTTTGCTTCTCTGGAAATGGCACCAGAAGAAGAAAAGGCACCTAAGACTAAGCCAGAGATGAAACAACTGTCGGAAGGTTTAAAGTATGAATTTCTAGATCAAGAAAGGAGAAATTCAGTCATAGTTAATGCCAGTCTGATGAAACAACAATTGGAAAGGCTTCTCGAGGAGTTGAGTCTACATAAGCAAGCTATATGCTATTCAGTAGAGGATATCAAGGGACTTATCCCTACTTTATGCATGCACCACATAAATTTGGAAGAATCCGCTAAACCTCTGGTCCAACCCTAGAGAAAGTTGAACCAGATGTTAAAAGAGGTTGTGTAGAAAGAAGTGATCAAGCTGAGAGATGCAGGAATTATCTACCCAATCAGTGATAGCAACTGGGTAAGTCCCATCCATGTGGTACCAAAGAAAGGAGGCATGACAGTTGTGAAAGGTGACAAAGGTGATGAAGTAGCGGTCCGGACCATCACCGGATGGAGAATGTGCATCGATTATCGAAAGATGAATCAAGAAACCAAGAAGGATCACTACCCTCTACCCTTTATCGACCAAGTACTACAAAGACTGGAACACAACGAATACTTTTACTTCTTAGATGGTTATTTCGGATTTTACCAAGTTCCCATCCTGCCCGACGATCAGGAGAAAACCACCTTCACCTGTCTATATGGTACCTATGCTTTTTGACGAATGCCATTTGGATTGTGCAATGCTCCAACAACATTCCAGCGTTGCATGATCTCAATGTTTTCAGATTTTCTGGAAGACATCGTGGAAGTTTTCATGGATAATTTTTCTGTCTATGGGATGAACTTCAATACTTGTCTGAAAAATCTATCATTGGTCTTGCAATGCTATGAATAAAAGAATTTGGTCCTCAACTGGGACAAGTGCCACTTCATAGTACAAGAAGGCATAGTGTTAGGGCATAAAGTCTCGAGGAAAGGTATCGAGGTAGACATGAGCAAGGTTGAAGCTATATCTATACTACCTCCACCTAAGTTTGTAAATGGAGTGCGAAGTTTTCTCGGGCACGCCGGTTATTATCGAAGATTCATAAAAGACTTCTCAAAGATCTCGAAACCTTTGTCAAATCTTCTAGTTAAGGATGTTGAATTCAATTTCACTAACGATTGTCTAAATGCTTTTTAGGCCTTGAAAGATGCACTTGTTTCTCCACCTATCCTTCAAGCTCCGGATTGGGAGATGCCTTTTGAATTAATGTGCGATGCCAGTGACTATGCCGTAGGGACAATCCTGGGATAGAAGAAGGACAAAAGGCACCATGTCATTTACTATGCCAGCTGTACTCTTGATGAGGCACAAGTAAATTACACGACAACAGAGAAGGAGATGCTTGTGATTGTTTTCACCTTCGACAAGTTCAGATCTTATCTAATTGGAACGAAGGTAAAGGTCTACACCGACCATGGATCTATATGATATCTTATGTAGAAAAAGGACACTAAGCCCAGACTGCTAAGGTGAGCTTTACTACTCCAGGAGTTTGATCACAAGATCATTGATAAGAAAGGTGCGGAAAATGTAGTCGTCGACCACTTGTCAAGGATTACAGTCGAAGACAAGAGGCAGCCACCTATCAATGATAACTATGCAGATGAGGCCTTGCTAATGGTAGAAGCCAGAGATCAGAGTTTGCCATGGTTTGCAGATATTTGTAATTACCTTGCTTGTGGGGAGTTACCTCCAGAAATAACATACAATCAAAAGAAGAAACTCTTTTCAGATGTAAAGAATTACTATTGGAATGATCCCCTTCTCTTTAAAAGGTGCGCAGATAATCTGTATAGAAGGTGTATTCCTGAGGAAGAAGTGTCAAACATTCTAAGGAAATGTCATGCCTCACCCTACAGAGGACATCTGGGGAGTGAAAGGACTGCCGCTAAGGTGCTGCGATCAGGATTTTACTGGCCTTCATTGTTTAAGGATGATGTAGAATATGTAAAAATTTGTAAAGAATGCCAATCGACGGGAAACATTGGAAGAAGAAACGAGATGCCTATGGCCAACTGGGTCGAAGTCGAGATTTTTGACATTTGTGGAATAACTACATGGGTCGCTTTCCCCCATTAAAAGGATATCAATACATTTTAGTCACGGTGGACTACATGTCTAAATGGGTAGAAGTTGTTGCCACCCAAACTTGCGACTCCAAATCTGTGATCAAGTTGTTTGAGAAAACTATCTTTCCTCACTTTGGAGTACCTAGTACTGTGATAAGCGATGGTGGATCACATTTCGGGGAGAAACGGTTTGAAGCACTTCTGCGAAAGTATGGGGTTAAACACAAGGTTGCTACACCCTATCACCATCAAACTTCTGGGTAGGTGGAGGTTTTGAATAGACAGATTAAGCAAATTTTAGAGAAAACTGTCAGCCGCACACGGAAAGACTGGTCAATGAAGCTCGACGATGCTCTTTGGGCCTACAAAACTGCCTATAAGGCACCCATTGGCACCACTCCTTACAAATTGATTTATGGGAAATCCTATCATCTACCCCTAGAGCTTGAACACAAGGCTCTTTGGGCAATTAAGTTTCTAAATATGGACCAAGAGAAGGAAGGGGAAAAGAGATATCTACAGCTACAGGAGCTCGAAGAGTTGAGAATACATGCATGTTGGATAAATTGGACATTATGATAAATCCCTTTGTTTCGATGATGACAAACATTTCATTCTTGTTGATCTAACGTGCTACTTGAGTGTTGCAGGAATAAAGTGGATGACAAAGTTCTAGGGAAACTATACGCTTGAATGATTGTAAATGTCATGCAATGTAATCAATTGTAAACTTGTACAAACATATAATGTACAAGTACTTAGATCTCATGTAAATCAAGCGTTAGATCTTCCCTAGCCAATCACCACACTTAGTTAGGCCATCTCCTTCAAATAGGATCACATATGCACACTCATACACATACTTAGTGGTTTAATTAAAAGATTGAAAACAGGGTCAATCTCGGTCGACCACACTCCTCGACCGAGACACTCTCGGTCGACAAACTTCTCGACCGAGAATGACCCAAGTAGCCGTTAGACACAGCTGACAAAGTAGTTGGCAGTTGCAAATGAACGTTGATCCAGAGAGCCTGTCGGTCGACAAAACTTCGATCGAGTAGGTATCTCGGTCGACAAATTGTCGACCGAGATGGTCTCTGACAGCAACTGCAGAATAAAGTAACTAGCCGTTACTAATGCACCTAACTTATATCTAACGGCTAGTTAAGCACTTAGAAGCCCCTAGAAGTTGTCTAGAACGTCCTTAAGTATCCATAGGCCACTCCTATAAATAGGACATACCTTAGGACACCAAATACACCTAAGCTATACTTGTGCTATACTTGAGATTGAATACACACTTGCAATCTGTTTTAGAGCAATAGAGCAATTCCTACACTTGCCATTCATCCCTATTGCTTCCATTTCGTGTCCTATAGGCTAGTATCTCCGATCCACTACAATCACATTGTCATACACATTGGTTAGGAGATCTATACGCTTGATATAGGCAAATCAAGCCTTGTGCTTACAACGGTATTGTAATTTCTATTTTTCCTTCTTGTTCCTTTTATCCTTTGTACTCTCCTTGCTACTCCTAGGATTGGAGGCTGCGGATCGGAGAGGGTTGACTTCTCAGGTGGAGAAAGGGACTTCAAGCTACTTCAAGAAGGCTATCGCACGGGAAGCTACTTCAGAAGGCTGGTGCAACGGGAGTTGGTGCACCTACTTCAAGGGAAGGCTGCTTCAAGGTTGGGCGATTACTTCTAGGTGAAGGCTGCTTGATGGGTTTGGGAAAAGAAATTGTATTTTATGTAAAGTCCTTGCGAGGTAATAAAATAAATTTCTTTTCAAATCTCGATTGGGTAAGCAACCGGGTAGTGGACTGACTTCCTTAGTATTTGCTAAGGTTGGAACCACTCTAAACCCTGTGTCTCCTTGTCCAATATTTTCATTGTGGTTGTTTGAGTTAAATTATTATTAAAATTATTATAAAACTCTATTCACCCCCCCCCCTCTAGTAGTTTTCAATTGGTATCAGAGCGAGGCTTCAAGGAGCCCTAACAAGGTCTTGAACAAAGGAGGGTGATAGCGTCAACAACCTCAAGGAAAGGAAAAGCATGGACAAACCTTCAACAAGTTGCAATTGGTGCTTAGGAACAAGGCACACGACATATTTCTATCCATGGAGGTCAAAGAAGGAAGATGCACATAAAGAGTGTCTCATTGCTACAATAAGTGAGGAAGAAGAAAAGAGGTAAGCCTTTTTGATTTACCTAAAGAAGACTTAATTTCTAGTCTTGAAGAGACACATAATAAATATGTTGAGTGCAAGAAGAAACTTAAGAAATCGAATAAAGCGAATGAGGATTTAAATACTAAACTTCTTGCTCTTGAATCTGAAAATGAAGATCTAAAAAGGGCAATTGAAGACTGTAATCTTAAATTGAAATCAGTAGAAGCTAACTGCAATCTTCTTTCCTTTGAAAAGACTAATTTGCAGACTCAAGTAAATGATCTTCAAAAACAACCTATATTGTGCACCCATGTAGATTATGACAATATAGTGAAAGAAAGGAATTCTTTATCATCCAATCTAGATCAAGCAAAACTAGATATTAAGAAAAGAATGGATGAGATCGCTAAGTTGCAACAAAAAGTTAGTAGGTTAAGCAACAATGGAATCCTTGATAGAATATTGGATGATTCCTATCATCAGGTCGGGAGGAGAGGACTAGGTTATAAGCCCAAAGGGAAATCTCATCAACAGCCTAGTTGGAGAAAGACACGAGCACATCAATCTACATTTGCACCAAAGAACAACCTAGAACAAAACCATAGAAATAGACTTGAGGTTGATTCTATATGCTGCCATTATTGCTCACGTCTTGGACATTATTCTTTTTCATGCCCATACAAGAAAAAGAATGTTGAGTTGGTATGGGTTCCAAAACCGCCAAATTGAATTGGTTAGACTAAGTTGAGATATGACCAAAGACTTTAATTTGCATATCTTTATGTCTATCTCAACTTAACATATAGGGATAACAAATTTATATCAATTAAGGTTAATCAAAACTTAAAAAATGTGAATATGATTAGTTGAGATATAATCTAAATGTTACTTTGATATTCATATGTTTTATCTCAAACTGATCTTTGAAATAATTGAATTAGATACAGTCTATATTGTACTTATTCTGAACACTTTCCAGAAATTCGGTCAGTCGAGAATTTGTCGACCGAGTGAACCTCGGTCGAGAAATTGTCGACCGAGCATGTCACTGTTTTTCATAATGCTGTAAAATTGCTGAATTTTTTTTTGAAATTGTTCAAAATTGTTGTCTATTCGTGATTAATGTCTGTATAATAAAGTATCAATTATGGAAATCATTCTTGAAAGATTATGAGAAATGAATTTGGTCAAAAACCAAAATTATTCTTAGTTTCAAGAAAATTTCTGTTCTATCATTACATGATTCTATTGTTCTCTCATTACATAGGCAAGCAAAAGAATTTATCGGTGATATATCTCTTAGAAATGCTTGCAAAGATTACAATGTTCTCAATCGGTATCTTCAAAAGATTTGAAATATTCATTGTGTTCTCATGATTAGTATCATTTAAACACGCATCAAAAATTGATATGAATGCTTAATTGGAAATCTGAAATTTATGCCTCTTGGTTAAAATGTAATTTGACCAAGGGGCGCTATGGTCGTATTCAAGGGCGACCTAAAATAAGCTTTGACAAAATGCTTATTTGGACATCAATTTATTGAACTTAATCTTAGTATACTTTTGATAAAGGTCAAAATCAAAATTTAAAATCATTTGTGACCTTAAAAGCCTTAAATTGCGTAAATTGTAAGATTAAGGGGGAGCTTATAAAAACAAATTTGATTATGAAGCCTACAAAAACATTGTTAACATCATTTGGAGTTTGTTATGACCTTCGGATTCTTAAAAGTGATTTGTATTTCATCAAAATGATATATCTTGCTCTTAAAGGAACTCTCTAAACAAATCAGGGCTTAACATCCCTTGTATTTGGTTGGAGACATTTTTTTATGTACTCTAAGATTAAAGGATTCTCATCCCTTGATAAATCAGAAATAAAATATACATTCATCATAAGCTTAAGGGAATCTCATATCATTTCAAGGCTTAACATCCTTTGCAAATGATTGAGAAACAAATTGTGGATAAATTAGACAAAAATCCATGTTCCTAATAGGATATCTATTTAAGGGGGAGCATAATATAAAATTAAGGGGGAGAAGAAAAATAAAATATTCAACTTGGATATCCTTTTGAAATGACAAAGGGGGAGAAAGAATATAAAATCAAAAATATAAATGAGTTTCATAACATCTTGGCCAGCACTCACTTGCAAAACATAAATGGCTACAAAAGGTAATTTTCAGGTATGAAACTCACATGCTTTATATTTCCTTATTTCATATTTAGGAAATGTTTGTCATCTTCAAAAAGGGGGAGATTGTTGGATAAATTGGACATTATGATAAATCCCTTTGTTTCGATGATGACAAACATTTCATTCTTGTTGATCTAACGTGCTACTTGAGTGTTGCAGGAATAAAGTGGATGACAAAGTTCTAGGGAAACTATACGCTTGAATGATTGTAAATGTCATGCAATGTAATCAATTGTAAACTTGTACAAACATATAATGTACAAGTACTTAGATCTCATGTAAATCAAGTGTTAGATCTTCCCTAGCCAATCACCACACTTAGTTAGGCCATCTCCTTCAAATAGGATCACATATGCACACTCATACACATACTTAGTGGTTTAATTAAAAGATTGAAAACAGGGTCAATCTCGGTCGACCACACTCCTCGACCGAGACACTCTCGGTCGACAAACTTCTCGACTGAGAATGACCCAAGTAGCTGTTAGACACAGCTGACAAAGTAGTTGGCAGTTGCAAATGAACGTTGATCCAGAGAGCCTGTCGGTCGACAAAACTTCGACCGAGTAGGTATCTCGGTCGACAAATTGTCGACCGAGATGGTCTCTGACAGCAACTGCAGAATAAAGTAACTAGCCATTACTAATGCACCTAACTTATATCTAACGGCTAGTTAAGCACTTAGAAGCCCCTAGAAGTTGTCTAGAACGTCCTTAAGTATCCATAGGCCACTCCTATAAATAGGACATACCTTAGGACACCAAATACACCTAAGCTATACTTGTGCTATACTTGAGCTTGAATACACACTTGCAATCTGTTTTAGAGCAATAGAGCAATTCCTACACTTGCCATTCATCCCTATTGCTTCCATTTCGTGTCCTATAGGCTAGTATCTCCTATCCACTACAATCACATTGTCATACACATTGGTTAGGAGATCTATACGCTTGATATAGGCAAATCAAGCCTTGTGCTTACAACGGTATTGTAATTTCTATTTTTCCTTCTTGTTCCTTTTATCCTTTGTACTCTCCTTGCTACTCCTAGGGTTGGAGGCTGCGGATCGGAGAGGGTTGACTTCTCAGGTGGAGAAGGGGACTTCAAGCTACTTCAAGAAGGCTATCGCACGGGAAGCTACTTCAGAAGGCTGGTGCAACGGGAGTTGGTGCACCTACTTCAAGGGAAGGCTGCTTCAAGGTTGGGTGATTACTTCTAGGTGAAGGCTGCTTGAAGGGTTTGGGAAAAGAACTTGTATTTTATGTAAAGTCCTTGCGAGGTAATAAAATAAATTTCTTTTCAAATCCCGGTTGGGTAAGCAACCGGGTAGTGGACTGACTTCCTTAGTATTTGCTAAGGTTGGAACCACTCTAAACCCTGTGTCTCCTTGTCCAATATTTTCATTGTGGTTGTTTGAGTTAAATTATTATTAAAATTATTATAAAACTCTATTCACCCCCCCTCTAGTAGTTTTCAATGCATACAAGAATGCAAGGATTTATAAGCAGAGGACCAAGATGTGGCATGATGCCCATCTGAAGAAGAATGATGGAAGTGAAGGTGATAAAGTTTTGTTATTTAAATCCCCTATCCGTCTTTTTCCAGGTAAGCTGCAAACGAGGTGGTCTAGACCCTTCACCGTGGCAAAGATATATCCATCAGGAATGATGGAGCTATATGATAAAGATAATCCAGTAAAGGTTTTTCCAGTGAACGGGTACAGAGTAAAAAGGTACTATGAAGATGAAGCATTTGTGAGAAGGTCAGAGATAAGTTTATAGGATGCTGAAACAACTGAAGACACAAAGTGAAGGATCTGAAGTTGTCGAGCTGACGACGCTAACTACATCGCTCCTCGGGAGGCAGCCCGAGTCTTTACTTTTTTTAGAATAGGACGGTATTTCCTTTCCTACAAAGGAAAACATTATGAACATTATGATTGTAATAAGGCCCGAGTCAGTGCATGCGGCTCATGCTCAGACTCCCTAGTTCTATGGGCCATCGCTTTGTTTTATAAGCATTGATGAGTAATACTATCTGAGGCTGGGAGTCCCTCTTTAGGCCAATGATGTTTTACCCATCAGTCATTTTTTCCTTCTCTTTAGTTTTGGTTTTTCATCTTTTATCTTGTTCTTTTTCTTCTTTGAAGCTTTGTATTGGGCGATACCAAGTTCTCTAACCGTATCGGACAAAGACCCAGGCGCGTCGCCGTGCGACACGCCCTTATCAGGCTATGGTATCAGGCATCTCACCTTAAAGCTGAACCGTGTCACGTGATACACGGAGTAGTGTGCATCCGTGTCGGGCGGCATGAGTAAATCACCCTTGATTAGACGGATGGTACTAATTTTACTACTTGTCTCAGGAATGATTTGTCTCCTCGAGCGACACGTGCCCTGGTTTTACCCATTTTACCCCCACCCTCGATTGCTATATATAGTAACTATGGTTTAACTGTGTCAGGCACTGGCACTTACTTTCTCACCTACTCCCATATCACGTAGTTAAATCTCGCTTTTCTCTCATATCATCCAACCTAGCTTCCACTCCCATATCGTGCAAGATACCTACAGAAGATAAAGGTATAACACGATAAGCATATTGCTTCACTTACTCGACACGCCCCCGTGTCACACAACTTGTACCGGGCATAAGGCTTTAAGTTATTTTTGTGTGTCTCCCTACACACGCTAATATCAGCTACCCTACCCTTTTGACCGTGTCGCATGACACACTTCTTTCGCACGCCCTCCCAATACCCTATATTGGGAATGCCCGTGTCGCCCAGTTTTGACTGTGTTGTCCAGTTTTATATCGCCTCACGTCTTGCTTGTGTTGGGCGACACCCTTTTTCTGAGCAACCGTATCGGGCAGTATAGTTATTTGCGGTGACGATCGATGTTGCACAATAGACTTGTGGTGATATCGATCCAAACTATGTACCGCCCGACACAGGCGTATCGGGCAAGCATCGAATTGTCCAGTTTTGTCGCCCGATATGGTTGTGTCAGGCAGCTCAATATTGAGCTAGGCTTTTTGACTTATTGCACAAAAGCATTGCTTGTTTGAGACCATGTCAGGCTATCATGATTTTGTCACCAATATTGACTTAACTCTATCAAGTTGTGTTAAGTTTTCAATATATCACTGATCCGATGTCAGGCGACACACCCCGCCGCCCGATATTGGGTAAGGTAAATCATTTAGATACTTACTAAACTTTTGTTTTATGATAACAGAAATGGCTCACACCAAACAAATTGTCATCCAAGTAGACGAACAAGTTTGGATGATCAACACAAAGGCCGCAACGGAAGCTACCATAGTCGGGCAAAAACACCCGAACCCCGATACAGCGGGGCCATCCACGGCCGAGAAAAGGCTGAGAACAGAAGAGGCAGTAGCCCCTTCAACAATAGCAGAACCGTTGGCTCACTCCCCAGGACGGTTCGTGCCGAGGGACGAAGAGCATCAGCAGAGATACACTGAGTTGGTAGTAAAAATCTACTGGCCAACTAGAGTCACCCACCAGCCATCTTTTCACCACGTCAGCATCTTCAATAGGTTGGACAACATCTTGGGAGCTGCAGGGCTGAAGACAATATGCTTCAGCCTATCCAGATCATATACTGAGCTCACAAAGGAGTTCATGTCCTCTCTCTGGTGAGTCCAGAACAGGCCGGAAGAAGTGGAGCGTTTTGGAGGAGCAGATCGGCTGGAAGGCCGAGTATACATAGTTGAGCACGAGATCTTAGAAAAGCTGCTCAATAAGATATTCTCCTCCTCAGAAGCCAAGATGGAGATGTTGAACAATGGCGCCAGGCTTGGCGATGGAGATGGCTTCAACCCGATCAGTGTCTGGAAGAAGTTGACCGACGAATCAAACTACAAGCCAGGAAGCAAGGTGACGGCCATCCACTCCTGCTTCTGGAGGATCGTCCACAAGATATTGGCTTGCATCCTTTTCAGCAAGTACGAGATGAGAAACATCTACACCGAAGAACTCCATCTCATGTGGTACATGATGGAGGGAAAGGTGGTCAACTTAGGGAGCTTCTTGCTGAACAGACTATACCCCATAAAGGATGCCACCAAGGAGTATTACATGGGTGGCATTGTCAATCTGATCGCGGCAGGGTTAGGGTACCCAAGGGAGCCGCACAGCCTGTCAAGAACCAGAGGTGATGACAGGATCGACATGAAGTTATTGCAATGAGCAAATATTATCAAGAAGGAGGGCGGACGCTACTTCTACAAGTTTGCAAGAACTTCCAAACTTCTACCCCTCCCGTTCTGCATCAACTATGATGTAGAAAAGTTGTTCTTCACTGATGTAGAAGTTGAAGCGTTAGAGGTTGAAGCCGCTTACACAGCCATGACCAGAATATAGGAAAGGGTGGCTGCAATGGGAGGGTTGATCCCTTTAGACGCTCGGTAGGACAAATCTTCCTCAGCCCCTGGCGAGCCACCCATCGCCCCAGCACAACCGACGATAGCCACCAATACAGCTGTCATCGCTTTCCCCATACCGGCCACGGCTGCCACAATTATATCTGTCACGGCTGAAGAAGTGTCGGTGATCGTGGAGGCCGCTGAGACAACCAAGGCTGAGACAACCTCAATAGCCCCGAGGGAAGCTGCCACGGAAGAGATGGTCGTAGCTCCCGATCTTTCTGTAGCACCTCCAGTGGCAGAAGAAGTGGTGCAGCCAGACACCAGTAATGGAGCGTTCGCTGAGATCCTCGAGATGGAGCTCAGGGTTGTGCAACCCACATTGATGCCACCACCGGTGTCTCCTGTGGTAGCTACGGAGGAGGTTGTCGAAAATAGAGAAGTGGAGCATCATCATACCACACCGCGCTCTTCTCCACCACCACAAACCGGCGTGGCAGAGACAGCTGGGAAATTGTTGACACCTCACCCAAAAGCAACCACCTCACGAACAATCTAGATTGATACCACCCTGAGTGAGGCCGCACACTCGTCGGGTCGGTCTTCACACGCGAGGAGCGTCACAAGGACGAGAGGGAGATATGATGTAGCCCCTCCGTCATTGGGACAAATGCTGGGGCATGAATTCAATCACTTACGGGAGGTAATAGGAAGCAACTCAGCTACTTTTACTTCACTTAGCCGCAAGTTTTCTATTTTCTAGCAGAGGCTAAATAGCCAGGAGCAACAACTGCGAACTCTAGTTGGCCTTCTCAACCAACTAGAGGCACTCAATACAATGTTGTAGAAGGCCCTCCAATGCCTTGATATGATTGAGGAGAGGCTAAATAGGAGGGATGACCACCCACATTCAAGGCAGCCAAGGAGAACTCCATCACCCCCTAGCTCAGGATCCCCACCTTCCTCGTCAGCATCCTCACACCAGACGTCGTCCACTTCCTCCTACAGCGGGCCATCCAAAACGCCCGAGGAAGGGACGACACACAAGTCAACTGATGGAGCTCCGACAGGACAAGCGAGCTCTCACGGCTTGGAAGAAGCTGCTCCCTCAATCCCCCTGGAGGAAGTTGAGGACGACTGTGAATCAATCAGCATCAGGGAGGAATCTTATGATGAATCAGAGGGAGAGGGGGGGACATCTACGCTGCCAATGAAAGGCACCCCCCCTATAGGAAGAAGCTCGACGGCAGATGCATTTTCTGCGCCGTCGGAGATACCTTCCTTCGAAATGGCAGACTTCGACAGAAGGGCCATAAGATACTTGACGATAAGGGACCAGAAACTACTGAACAAGGTCCTAAGGTCACAGGCTGATGAAGAAGACGTCGTATGGAGCAACGTCTACTTCTCCATACAACGGGGAGCACTCAAAAGCATGTTCTGCCCACCAGCCGTCGTCGGAAAAAGGTTATTCAGGGTCCTGGAGGGTGCAATAATCAAGAACATCAACACCAGGATAGGTCGGCAAACAATATACAACGCCACCCCGACCTTGGCAAGAAGGTTGATGATGGGACCATATGACTTTGTCGCGGTGGCCAGCATGCTGCGGCAGATTGAAAAACACAACATGAACCTTGTGTTGGCCCCGTACAAGAACCACAATAATTGGTTCATGTGCATGGTAGACCTCCGGAACCATGATATCCAACTCATCAGCTGTTGCAACGAGGAGGTCCCATGCTCAGGACACATCTTCACTCGCCCGGAGGACAAGCGTCTCAGGCTTCTCCCACTGTGTCTCCTCCGAGCTATCAAGCAAGGAGTCCAACGTCATGGCGGCATTTGGAACTTCTTCTCTATCGGAGACTTCTCCGTCCAAGCAGAATCAGGAAGTGGGAATAGCACCCTTGTCGTCTTGTGTGCCATGGATCTACTCAACATCTTTGGAAATATACAACATCTCTAGGGCCAAGACTTCTTTCACCTCAAGAGCACATACTCTTTACTGCTGATCAAAGACAAGCGCTATTTCCAAGACACAAGGGTACCAGAAAAGCTACTGGATAGTGACCAAGAAGACGAATCCTTGCAATAAGGCAGCACTCCAGAAAAAGAAGCCGAGATAGACGCAGATGTTTATGGGGCAGGCAAGTGGTTAGAAATCATGTGGGAAGTATGTGAGATTGAAGACCCCGCTTCGCCTAAAAACCTCAAAAGAAATGATTAGAAACTTTGACCATTTCTCGTGTTCTACACTCACACAGAAGAAGGTCAATGAAGTTCTTCTGAAGTTAGCCAACTCTACCCCCGTAGATGTCATCTACGAGGAAGGCAGTGTCATAGTCCCAGTCGATGACTTACGGGACATGGTAAAAGAAGGAGGATGTTTGGTGATATTAGTGGCATCCACCTACATCCAGATACTACAAAGGAAGTTTGAACACGCATACATAGCCCATCCAATGTTGTTCAACGACATTTGCCTTGCTGACGAGTCAGGAGCGAAACAATATTTTATGGAAGAGTTACAAAGAAGGATTCCACGCATCATCTTCCTTCCTATTCTGCACTACAACCACTGGATGCTCCTGACGATGTACACTCGCCAAAGAGCAATAATCTTCTACAACAGCTCGGACAGCAACAAAGATCATCCAGTGCAGTGTAAATCGACAGAGTTAACACCCCTCAAGTGCTTAGTACGAAAATACTATGATGAGGTGGTGAAGCTGATCCAACTATTCTTAGAGACAGAAGTGAGCAAATGGCACGAGCTTCAGTTCTACCACCGCAGTCCACAACAAATTCCACTATCCAACGACTGCGGCATCTTCGTGTTGGAATGGATATCTAACCAGGAGACGCCTGACCAGATCCACCACATCGACTACCACAGCAAATGCGGAGATTATGTGTGGGAGCTTCTATCTTTCAAAGGCATGCTCACCTGCTAACCCTCACTGAGTTAACATTACCCTACCTTATCTATTTCACAACTTTGGGACAGAGTGTGGAGTAAGTTTGGGGGGTACTATGTATCAGTGAGGGAGGTACTAAAAGCCCTCCAAACTTCACCTTTTGTTCTTTTTCCTATAACATAATCTATGTACATATACATATACATGCTTGATACAAAAATTTCGCATATACAAATTTTCCCTCTATACAATTGTACAAAAACTATTTATAGTAAAAACCCGATACAACTTCTTTCCAGCTTGTTTTCTCTGTGTCTAAGGAGGTGCAGGTTTCTGTTATGTTCTTTCTGAAAATGCAGTCTCAAAACGACAAAAGACTATGACTTTCCACGTCAAAATTTCGAAAAAAATAATCTCGCAACAACTAAGAGATGTGTATGCAAAGGAAAAAGTTGCCCAAACAGTAAAAAAAAACATTCTTGTTCTTCCATACCCAACAAAATCCAAAAAAGAGAGAAAAGCCTTATGAGAGTGAATAAAAGCACGAGAGTTGTGCCAAATGAAAAAAAAAATACACACTTGTCTTTCCAAAAGTACCCATCTTTAGGCATGGTAGATTCGGGGCAGGGGTACGTAGGATGTGAAATCACTGCTCTAAAGCCAATTGGCTTGGACTGTAGGGACCACTTGCCCGTTAATGGACCCATACATGGATGGACTGATGGAAAATAAGAAAAACCCAAAAAGCCTTAAACCTACCCAAAAACACAACTTTCTGTCCCCAAAAGCTGTTTGGTGTGACAGGTAACTTCGAAATCATGCACCCTAGTCTCGCCGAAGCTGTAGAGAAAATTTTGCTTAAACAAGGAAGGAAAAATAAAGTATGTTGTTCGTGGTCGGACAGTATTCTCAATAAGGCATCTCAATACTCGCTCAAACCCCTTGTCTAAAAACTATACCGGGTTGAGAAGAAGTATCACAAAACAAGTTTTAAATTTGATTGAGGACAATCAAAATGCTAAGTTTGGGGGAGTTGATAACACCCATTTTTGTGGTATTTATGGCCCATTTTTCATTGTCAAAACTGCCCTTCTAAACTATTTTCCTCTCCTTTTTGTCATGTTTTTGGATAAACAGGCCACACTACACTCTTAACTCATTTTTATCATCTTTTATAGAGTTTTCCTCGCTTTTCCGCTCAGAATCTGCAAAAGGCCTATCCCGACCATGAATGATGTTTTACCTACAACGGCCCTCTACCAGTCGGCCGACACACTCACTATTTCTCGTGTAGCAGCCTGATACAGATGTTGTGCGGCATGGGTGTGTCGCACAAGAAGACTCTGACGGGCGATACGCCATTTACCCCATAGGGAGTTGTACCCACCATGACTACTCTGCCGATATAGCGTGTCACGTGATACAAGCCACCCACCGGTAGGCACCCACCCGTCACGACTACCCGACACGCTTGCTGCCTGGCACCCGCTGTGCTGGGTGACACACACGTCGATCATCCCTACAGCTACACTAATAGAGCTGAGAGAGGACACGTGGTGCTCGGAGACCCGCAACTTCTTCCAATCACTACCTATAAATAGCAACTACAGGACCTCGATGGGACATGTCGGAATCCCATGAAGACTAACCCTGGAAAGCATCTGGAGCTAGTGTCTCGCGTCCCCGAGGTGTACCAGGCGATACTAGGTGAGCACTTCCCCAACCTGAGAGGGGAAGGAGTGGTTCACTTAGAATCCGTCTAGCCGCAACAGCCGATATCGACCAAGGAGGCCACCCGACGTGCCAGGCTCCTAGATGGACCCCTGTCCGAGACGGCTCGCCTATACACTCGATACAAGAACCCGATACCGTAAGTTGTCTCTTGCCCGACATGATATCGAGCCCAATACGGGATACCTGTCACGGTGTGTCACCCGAGAGGTTTGTGCCCCGACCACGACCGTATCGGGTGAGGGTGCCTTGACCGATATGCTTGCCCCTCATGGCGTACCGCCCGACAAGAGCATGTCGGCCAGAGCTTCCGCCCGATATTGGGCTAGAGCCACCTTCAGGGTCTGCTGCTATGTGTGTCGCACCTCTAAACCGAGGAGGCGATACCTATCCTCCCTTTTTCAGTCATTTACTTTCTTCATTTATGCAATGTAAGTAAACCTTTTATACAATGTTATTTCTAATGGAATTAGAGGAGTTTTAACACCTATTGCTTTAGGTTTGGTCTCTTTTGTTGGATGAATGCCTTATAGCATCTGAACTCTAGCTTGTACGCTTGGATCATGTTTTGACTAGCTATCGAATCGTGTTTCCCATTACATCTCCCTCGAGAGAGGGGTTGTAACTCTAGCGTTTGGTCCGATCAGGGAGTACGAGAGTACCCAGGGTCGGAGCAGCTTCAGTATTCTTTCCACTCCAACCCAAGTCCACTGCTCTTGAGAGAGGGTGTTGTCGCTTAGTTGGACGTACCCTCTTCGAGAGAAGGGGTACTGGATGTTTTATGTTGTCGCTTGTTATGCTGAAGTTTTCTTCCTTCGTTCCTTACCGAGGTAGTAGTGTTTTCTCCTTTGATTCTATTGCTCAAAACCCCCCTAAAAATTGATAAATGCCAAAACCTTATCTTCCTTGTAACTCCAGTTGGAGATAGTTATCTTTTGTTTTACCGATCTTTACCCATCGTTCCCTTGGGAACATTGTTCTTACCCCTTCTTTTTCCCGAGTGTAGAGTGTTGATTCTGCGTTCTTAACACGACCACCCTTGTCCCTGTGGTTCGACCCCGATCTCTACTTCAGACCCCATCATCGTTGTGGGGTCCTAAGATTCGGGTTATTTAAAAGTCTGACTACTTCAAATCCGCTCCTTTTGGATGCGCGATTTAGGCCGGTCACACTCGTTGATCAATAGATACACAAATTTCCGGAAAAAAATAGAGACATAAGTCTAAGAAAGGATGATAAAATCATATTTTTTATAAAAATGAGTAATAGTTGAAGCATGAGTAATTGATACATAATCAATAGAAAACAAAGCAAAACATGTCTAAATGAGAATATGCGTGCCTAAAGAGTTAGAAAATAGCCTTCAGAAATCGATATCAAATCAATGTATATGTTGAAATAAGATTGAATGATAAGAGAATGAAATTTCTAGCACTAGTTACAATCTAGATATCTATGACAAAGGGATTATACTATCTTAGTAACATTGATCACCTTATAGGTTGTAGTTATTCTCCAACTCATTCCTATTACTTGGGTGGCACTAATGTGTGGCTAGATACCAATCATTGCTTATGTTGTTTTGAACATCACAACCAACTTGATTAGGAACCTATAGGGTCACACACATAAGAATGCATAAGGGTCACACACATAAATGATTAGAATGGTTCTAAATCATTAATAAGTTGATTTCCTATTTGATCAGGCAGTTGGAATGTATAGTCGGGCAATGGGATTGGTTGGGTCAATGGATCAATTGATTGTTAATTAGTTGACGGAATTTTGCATTAGACAAGACCAATCAGTTGATAGAGTAATTGGTCATACAATCAAAATTCAAAAAGGAGGGTCTCTCATTTGAAAGTAATTCAGATATGGATAGGAATTGACCTGGTTTTTCAATCAGGTATCATGTTCAACTGATCATAATGCTTTTTGTGTCCCAATAAGACCCCAATTAGCCAATTTGGTAACTTGATTGACCGATCAGAATTCTACTGTGAGTTTTCAATATTGGAATATTTTTTGGATTCCAATTAAGAAATTAATTTAAATTAGGGTTTTCCATGACCATTATTCTCCTATATATAGGGGGGCACATCCCAAAGGGTTTGAAACATCTTTTTAGACATCATGTAAGAAAAAATGGCCGTCATATCTCTCTTGAAGGAAGAGAAAGAAACCCTATGGATTGTTACCTAAGATAGGAGAATAAATGGATGGTGGGATGACTAGACGTCAACAACTCTTGTTCCTCTTCAACTTGGTTTCCAAGTTGGTGCACCATATTCTACCTCCCATGCATGGAAAATATAGAGGATGAGGAACATGTGTGTAGTCTTGGAGGAGTTGTTGCACAAGACAACAACATAGTTCTATGAAGAAGACAATTGTGCAACAACTTGCTGATCAGATCTCTTATGGATATATCTTAATTTCATGGTAACGGTTCACATCTAGATCCAAAAGTTCAAGTTCTTCATAGATGAAGACATTTCTAGTTATTTGAAAAATAGTGTGTGTAAAGGTATAAGCTTTATCTTTACCGATGTATTTTATTCACTGAAATTATGTAGTGATGATCGATCCAATGGCTAGGTTATATGTAGGGAAGATTGTTATTATTCTTCTAGTTCGCTCCCTTCCAAAGACCCTATACTGGTATCAAAGCTGACGTTGTATACTTTTAACATTGCTTTGAGTTTTTAATGCAAACGATTCTTTGGCCAAATTATGTGAACAATTTTATCCACAATAATCACCAAATATCGTATATAATATGATATATATGCATTTACATATATGTGTGCTACATATGCCTGTGTGATGCCTTAAAGATCAATTAGCTTGGTGGATGTGAATATGGAAATTATATGTATATGGTATTATTTGAAACACATAATATTATTATTTTGGTTTGGATCAAACATCATGTAACATGTATATGGCTTGCATTTCATGCCTCTATATGTATATTATCCATGTATATTTTGATGATGCAATTAGAATAGGATGATGCAAATACATCACCAGTGGATCATGGTGAAGAATGAGGATACTCTTATAATCCCACATTGAAGGGGATGATCTTTAGAGGGTTCATGTTAAAGACAAGACAAAGAAGTAGAAGCGACTAAAGAACTACCCACATTAGGGAATATCGATCGTCTGCCCAGCTTCCCTTATTGGTTGATCAGAATCCCTAAAAGGGTTGTTTTGTGATTCAATTTAGATGTGACTCTATTGTTTGTTTTTCTACACTACTTGTGGGCTAAAGTTTTTGTACAATTATCATATCTTGTTCTATCGCATGTGGTGATTGTTATGATGTATGGTACATATAATATTGTGTATGTAATCGTGATTGGACACATAATGATATCTAATAGACTCATATGTATATGTATATGTATATATACAGATAAATCCCTATACATAATATTGATGTTGAAAATGCCTTACAAGTGCAATAACCATGAAAACCTAGTTCGACTAAGTGGTAGAATGCCAAGTGTGGTGCACAGTCTACCTTGGAGTAGTGTGATAATAAGTATGTGGGTCTACTCAACAATGTGTATATCTTATTGTATTGGTTATGTTTTGTACTTGGCTACGTGGTATTAATAGGATTAAGTACGTAGAAATATAAAGATGCCATATATTTCATATGATGATTTATTAAAATAGAGTTGTTCAACCATTTGTCCAAGAATTGCAGAGAATGCAACTGCTAATTGTTGCCTACCTTGACAATTAAGTTTTAAGAGCTTGGTCATAGATGACTAATGACTTAATGCATTTTGGTTCTTATATCACTAGAAGATTACTCATTATAATCTTTAAAATTAATAGTGGGGGTTGTAACTTCAATAAATTAGTAAAGTGTAGTTAATTACAGTCCATATTAATTATGTCAAATCATATTATTAAAATAAAAATTAATTTGCATATCATTTTGTTGACTCATGCAAAATATCTTCTATGAAGGCCAGTAGAAAACACAAATAGTTATCCTTTTTCATTGTGATGTGTCATTTAGAAAGAAAAGTTCAATATGAAATACTTTAATGACTAGTGAGGTCTATGATAATTGTTCTCATAGTTGAGCTTAATATCTATCTATTGTACGCACCACTACCTAATAAACCAACTCTGAATATGCTTAGGGAGGAAAGGTAAACTCACAAGTAGCATTTTTATTATTCCATAGATGTCAAACGCCTCATGTTATGCTCCATGAATCATCAGATTTAGATGAAACAAGAGGATAAGGATGTTATTGATATGATAACACATCCCAGGATCATATATCAAGAACAGGCAAGGTAGGAGAAATATGATCTAACCAAGGTGTTGTTTAAGTGTAAAATTCCAGAAGGTGATCTAGTGGAACCCCATGTACTCATTTTAATTTGGTATGTGGAAATTCTTGCAAGATTAAATTTTATATGAGTCGAGATTTAACCATAGATGTAATCCTACAATCATTGTTGTTTTATATAAACAACTTCTCATGAATTACAATTTGAAGTTTTTTTATAAGACATTGATAGAACAACCTGCTATGTAGAGAACTATTGAGGTGAAAATGAAACACATGCCCAAATTCATGTTTATGGTCAGCAAAGGAAAAGGAAGGTCCAAGGTCAAAGGCAAAGCTAAGAAGGGTTCTAAAGCTAGTCAAAATTCTTCAACACTTAAGGCAAAATGATGAGTGGATAAGGAAGGAAATTTTCACCATTATCACTAGCATGGACATTGGGAGAGAAATTTCCCTCTCTACCTTGAGGAATTGAAGAAATACAATCACAAGGTAGACATCTCCACTTCCGATATGTATGTAATAGAAATAAATTTATTAACTTCTTCATCATGGATACTAACCAAAAGCCTTCTGCACTTAAGGCAAAATGAGGAGTGGCTAAGGGAGCTAATTTTCACCATTGTCTTTTTCTTTTTCTTTTTTGGAAATAGGTAAATAGTATTTCCAAAAAGGGTATAGCCAAGCTACCCCAAAACCCATATACAAGCAAGTATGAAACTCTACAAAATGCAACTCAACCCATATAGAACCAAACTAAAACAAAAAATAAACTAGGGTGTATCTCTATAAAATGCCCCAGTAAGATTTTGTACTGTGGAGAAGCCTTTTTCAAGGTCTTTTTTCTCTCTTACAACATTTCTAATATCTCTACATACCTTTTGCATTAACTCCATTTCAGTAGATCTAGCCTCACTGTGGGTTCTTTTGTTCCTTTCCATCCATATAGTGTAACAGAACAAAGTGATGCATAGACCAGCAAAACCTTTCACATATTTGGAGCTATTGGAACTGTTAAGCTGGGTTATGAACTCCTATAGGTTCAGCAATGTGTTGTTACACCAGCCATTCTTCAGACAGATGACGCCCCAAATAAAACTAGAATAGCTACAACTCCCACATAGATGTTTGTGCATCTCCTCCTCTCTATTATAGAGACAACAAGTAGTGTGGACCTACAAACCCCATCTACACATCCAGTCCTTTGTAGTGAGCTTCTTCAAAATGGATTTGTAGGTGGTCGTGCTCCACTTGGACACATGATATTTACTCTAAAGAGTCTTGAACCAGAAAACCTACAGCCTCTCCACCTTGTTGATCCATGGTGTGATCTGTTGTTCTTTTAACACTATCATACCATTATCATCAACCTTGTAGAAAGCATGAGTCTTCTCCCAGCTCTAACATATGTGCCTCCAGGTCCTAGATTGTTGTGCCTTTTGTATAGGTATGAATCCATACCTTCAGCTCATCCAATCCACCCAGATGTTATCTTTACATCTCAAAAATCTATCCATCCTTCTTGTTCTACATCTATCCAAAATCTCCATAGGATGTTTGAAATTTAGTCCCCCCTTTTCAAAGGGCTTGGAGATCATCTCCCATGCCACACTATGATGTCTGCCTCCCCAAACAAAATTCGATGTCATTATTTTCATTTTGTCAGCTACAGGGTTGGGAATCTCGCAGACATCTCCCCAAAATCTTATCATGGTTTGAAGGATGGATCTCACCAGTACTACTCTGCTAGCCATAGAGATTTTGATCCCACTCCAATTCTCAATCTTGTCTCTGATACAATCTAGGCATTTGGAATAGTCTTTAGCCGATCCCTTCCCTCCTGCAATAGGTGCGTCAAGAAACTTGGTAGGTAGCCTACCATTTTGCATTCCTATCACCACCTTCAATCTCCCTCTTCTACTATCATAGGACTTAGAGTAGTAAATCATGGATTTGATTTGGCTAATATAAAGACCTGTCATTCTTCCAAACTACATAAGGACCCTTTTGAACTCTTTATGTCTTCTCATATTCCCGATAGAGAAAAGCATGATGTCATCAGCAAACATAAGGTGGGATAGGACTTTTGTACCATTCCCTTTGTAGGTTTTAATATACCCCTCAGCCTCTGCCCGATGAATCATCTTGGTTAGGGCTTCCATGACGATACTAAATAGGAGGGTGGATATCATATCCCCTTGTCTTAGACCATTGCTAGCTCTGAAGAGGCCCTCGGGCGATCCATTGATCAAGATTGAGAAGGATGTCGTCTGGATGCATTCTTTGATTAAGTTGATCCATCTTCATCATGACCCTCCACAAGAAGCCCCATTGGACATGGTCGTATGATTTTGTTAGATCAACTTTCATACAAGCCTTTTCCATTTCATGTTTAGTATTGAATCCCACCAGGAATTCGGCTACCATATGAGTATTGTCAGCTATACGTCTTTTTTGTATAAAGGCACTTTGCTCTTTAGAGATTATCTTTGGCAGTTGCTCCTTCAGGCGACCTACAATGAGTTTAGCAATAATTTTATATAAGACCCCACAAAAAGCTATGGGTCTAAAGTCATTCATATTTGTCACATCTTTCTTCTTGGGTACTACCTTTATGAAAGCATGGTTCACCTCTCTCACCATACTACCCCCTTCCATAAACCATCTAACAACTTTAACAACATCATCCTTGATGATAGGCCACATAGCTTGGAAGAATTTTCCAATAAATCCATCAGGTCCTGGCACCTTCGATGGATTGATGGAGAAGGTAGCCGCTTTATCTCCTCTTTAGTAGCCATTTTGCACAGATTTATGTTCATATCAGCACTAACACATGCCTCTGGAAGCATTTCCTCATCAATAGGATACTCACTATTGTTCTTATTATATAGTTGGTGGAAATGATTAATCGCATTTAATGATATAGCAGCTCTACCTTCAACTGTTTCACCTTTCTCATTGATAAGTTCATGAATAGTTTTTTGTATTTCTTTTTTCTTTATAGCTGCATGATAGGCTCTTGAGTTTTGATCACTTTCTTTAATCCACGTCAATCGGCTCCTTTTCCATAGGAAGACTTCTTCATCTTACTTTAGCTGTCTTAGTCTTGTTTCAGTTCTTCTTTCCTTCTCAATAGCTTCATCATTCAATGGATGTTGTCTGACCTCAAGAGAAACTGTGTTGTAATCTTCTTTAGCATCTCTCAACAAGTTCTATAGGTTTACTTTTTCATGGCTCCATTTTTTCAGTACACACTTGGTATTTTGTAGCTTCTTTAGAGTTATGAATAGAGGATTGCCTAGCACAGGTTGTCCCCAAGCTTCCGTCACTATCTCCTTGAACCCCTCCCAATCACACCACCAATTAATAAACCTAAAAGGCCTTAGGTAGTGCATCATTTTGACCAGGTCCATTTTCATCCAAGCATGGTCATTGAGCAGGTTGGATCCCATTTTAATGGTTGTGTTAGGCCATATGTTCAGCCATGCCTCATTTTCACCATTATCACTAGGATGGAGATTGGAAGAGAAATTGTCCTCTCTACCTTGAGGAACTGAAGAAAAAAAATCACGATGTATAGATATTCACTTACAATATACATAATATACAAATAAACTTATTGAATTATAGAAACAAACTCATCATGGGTACTAGATATTGTTGTGGATCTAAAATATGCCCCAATATGTAGGATCTAAATAGAAATAGACTCTTGCATAAAGGGGAATTGGAACTATGCATTTCAAATGGAGCAACAGTTGATTCCATTGCTATGGGAACCTGTTGTTTATCTTTACTCAATGGGATTTAACTGGAGTTAGAGAACTGCTATTAGTACCTACCATAAATAAAAACATTATTTGTAAATCTTGTTTGGACAATATAGGTTTTAAATTTCTAATAAAGAATGATTGATTTTCCATTTCTAAAGATGAGATCTTCCATGGTAGAGCACCTATGTCTTATGGTATCTATTTATTAGATCTTGAGACACATGTCTATAACATAAATACAAAGAAGCTAAAACTCAATGACTCAAGCACAACTTACATTTCACATTTTTGTCTAGGGAAAATAAATGAGAAGTGCATCTCTAGACTCCATAATGATGGTTATATGGACTCTTTTGATCTTGAATCAATAGAGATATTAATCTTATTTGTTTAGAAAGATGACAAAAGTACTTTTCTTTGGAAATACTGAGAGAGCGAGTGACTTATTAGGACTCAAGAATATTTATGTGTGTGGACCTTTTACCACAAATGCTAGAAATGGGTAGAAATCTCTCTTCAGTTTTATCGATGATTAAAGTAGATTTGGGTATGTGTATCTTATGAAAGATAAATCAGAATACTTTGGAAAGTTCAGGGAATTCATAACTTTGTATAAAATCAACATGGAAAAAGAATTTAAGCACTTTGATCAGATCGAGGTCATGAACATGTCAACAAAGATTTTGATGCCCTTCTAAGAGATTGTGGTATTTGTTCATAATGGACTCCATCTAGAAAAAAAATCATAATGGTGAGTTAAATAGAAGGAATTACACATTATTGGACATTTTATAATCAATGATGAGTTTAGCTAATATTCCAATTTCCTTTTGGGGGCATGCCCTTAAAATCACTGCGTCTACGCTTAACTATGTACCTTACAATTCCATTGCAAGTATGAAATATGTGATATAGAATAGGAAACTTCCAAATATATCATACATAAAAGTTTGGATACATGAAGCTTATGTAAGGAATAAAATTTGTTAAAATGTTGGACTCATATCAGATAAAAAGTTTTCTTCTAGGGGATCAAGAGGGGGGAAAATAGAACTTGAAGAAGTTCAATACCAAGAAGACAAGATTGAACATATGGAGGTAGATAAGGAACAAGAGGAATCACATAGTTCTATGGAACCTCAAGTCCCTATTGTAACATAGGAACATGGAAGGTCTAGTAGGACACATCTTAAGATAGAGATATATGGATTTCTCAATAAGATGATATGTTACTCATTGAAGATGATGATAAAAATACCTACAATGAGGCTATTAAGGGATCATATTCTAAGAAATGCTTGAATCCATGAGATCCAAGACGGAATCCATGTATACTAACAAGGTATGGACCCTTGTGGATCCACCTAAAAGTTTTATTTCTCCAAATGAGGCCAATAACGTCTCTAACCTACAAAGGTCAATGTATGGACTGAAGCTAGTATCTAGGATTTGTAATATTTGTTTTGATGAGACAATTAAATAGTTTTGCTTTAATAAAAATAAAGATGAACCTTGTGTTAGAAAGAATGTTAGTGGGAGAATGATTTTCTTTCTCATCTTCCATGCATGTGACATACTACTGATGGGAAATGACATACCTACTCCACAATTGGGTAAGACATTGTTGGGAAATAGCTTATTCATGAAGGACTTATGTGAAGCATCCTATATATTAGGAATAAAGATCTCTAGATATAGATATAGAAGGCTTCTTATCCTAAGAAAAAATACATACATAGACAAAGTGCTAAATATGTTTACCATGAAAAAGTCTAAGAGAGAAAATTTACCCATGTCTCATGGAACGAGTCTCAATAGAGATCAATGTTCTACTAATTTGGAAGAGCAGACATGCATGAGTAAGATTACATATGCCTCAACAATTGGATATATAATGTATGCAAAGATATGTATGCACCTAGATGTCTCATATGCTTTGATCATGATGCTTTGAGCATGACGAATAGGTACTAGCCAGATCTTGGTGATGGTCACAACACAATAGTAAAGAACATCCTTATTTATTTGAGAGTCACTAAGGATAAATTACTAATTAATGGTGGTGAGGAAGTGTTGGTTGTAAAAGGTTTTACTAACACAAGCTTTAAAACTAAAAAGGACAACTATTGATCCCAATCAGGATTTTTGTTTTACATAAATGGTGGAGTTGTGAGTGGGAAAAGATCCATGCAGGAGACAATGGTTGATTCAACTATAGAGCTTGAGTACAATTTTGCCTCCAGTGGAACAACATAAGCAATATGGGTCAAGAAGTTCATTATGGTACCTAGTGTGGTTCCAACCATTTAAGATAGAGTAGAATTTTACTACAACAACAATGATGTTATTGCACAATCTAAGGAACCCATATCGCATCAATATTCTAACCACATACTCAGGCATAACCATCTCATATGTGATATCATATATAGCGGTGATATTTAGAGTTTGTAGAGTACCAACTGAAAGAAGCATTGATAATCCCTTGATGAAAGAACTTTCATGGAAGAAGCATGATGGTCATGCAAGATCACTTGGACATAGGTTTAAGAGAGATTCGATCCAGTGCAAGTGGGAGACTTTGGTTATATGCCCTGAGAGGCATCATATGATAATTGTAAAATGAATACTTAGTACTTGGTTTGATTATTAACAATACATTGTTCCACTGATATGTTTGTTTTAGCATTGAGATAATGAATATACCTAATACAATCCTAAAGATATCTTTACTTGATGACATATGGTTTGGGTTGAAGGCATGAACCTGAGATCATATGTATAATAAGACTACTCATTGTTTTGATGTCCCTAGTCAATATTATTGTAGATAGTATAGGAACAATAATACAATACACTAGCATGTACAATGTGTGACGACCATGTCTCATTAGTCACAATATTGGATAGACCTCCCTTGAGATTGATACATGGAAGTCATGTATTAACATGATAGAGTAACATCTCAATGCGAAAATGGTGAATGTGATCCTAAGACCTAAAATCACTATAGTATCACATGATGTTTTATGTACCCAACGTGATTTGCATAAGAGTTTCCTAAAAGGTAGTGATTGGGTGCACCATGATTGATATGGAATACTATGAGTGATGAAGATGGAATTTGTTCCTCCTTTGTGGTGATATCACGACCACTTGATGAGTGAGACTATGAAATATATGGTTATTCTCATGTGAGTCAATATATGATATTTTCCTAACTATATATTAAATAAATTGGTCTAGTTCAAGGAACATAGATTTAATATTTAGAGGATGACATTCCATGCCTCAGTTTCAATATGGATATCTGTGACAAAGGGATTGTATGCTCAAGGTAACATTGTTCATTTTACATGTTTTATTTATTTTCCAACTCTTTCCTACTATTTTGGTGGAAACTATGTGTGTCTAGATACCAATATTTTCTTTTGTTTTTTGACCATGACTACCAATGAAATTAGGAACCCACACAGGTCACACGAATAAGGATGCATAAGGGAATTGAAGTTCACAATCAAACAAATGATTAGAATGGTTCTGAATCACTAACATATACATGTCATTACTTATCATGTTGCTAGAACGTTCGGTCAGACGATTAGATTGGTTGGATCAGTCGATTGTCAATTGGTCAACTGAATTTTGTATCAGACTTTAATAACCTGATCGATCGATCAGAATTCAAGAAGGAAGGTCTCGCATTGAAAATAATTTAGATCTAGATAAAATTGACCTAATCTATTGATCTAGGAACCTAGCCATCAATCAGATTGCTTTATTGAGTCTCCGTAGGACCCTGATTAGTTGATTGGGTAACCTAATCAGTCGATTAGAATTCCAGTCTGAATTTTGGTATTGGACTATTTTTGGGATTGTAATTTAGGAAAAGGATTGGAATTATGGTTTTCTAAGCCCATGATTCTCCTATATAAAAGGGGCACGTCCCAAAGGGTTTGAAATATATTTTAGACATGTAAGACAAGTTGGTCATCATGTCTCTCTTCAAGAGAGTGATCCTCTAAGGAGTGTTATCTGAGATAGGAGATGAAAGAGAGTTAGGGATGACTAGCACGTCAAAAACTATTATTTCTCTTCAACATGGTGGCCAAGGTGGTGCACCATGCTCTCCCTCATATGCATGGATGAAGTAGAGGCCATTTCACACATGTGGAGGCTTGGATAAGCTTTCCATAAGATGAAAAAAGGTGATGTAAAGAAGGAAACCGTGAAACAACTAGGTGATATATCCATATATCTTATTATTCTATCTAGATCTCTTGGTGTCAATTTGGATCTATATTGGATTTTTAGGATCTTCACCGACAAAGATGCGTCTAATTGTTGGACAACTAGTGTGGAAGACTTATAACATTTATCCTTTAGCATGTCATTTTTTCACTACATTTTATAGCTATGATGGATCCAACAGCAAGTGTCTAAGGGAAAGATCTTCTCTTTTATTCTAATGCACTCCATTCCTTGAAACCCTAAACAATTGACTTCGTAATGGACCCTCATTGATCGATATGTTTTAGTCTAGCTCCAACCGACCGACCTACTAAAGAATAGCCCCACTAATCGATCACCTGGATCAGCCGCCCAATCAAGTTCCATAGATCAATCACCTAGCAATCGACCATCCAGTATTCTACCATCACCAATCAATCTCCATAGCTTGAGAATCACCTCATTTGAGCATTCATCAATCAAACTTTCCAATTGAGCTCCATTGAAATACATCAATGGATCAACCATCATGCACTCTCTATCATTCATGTTATCCCCATTGATTCATTAATTGAAGATAGCTCAACACATTCTTGAAAGATTGTTGGGCTTCCTATACACCTCCTAAAAATAGAGGATCATTGCTTCCACTTGAAGGGGCGGGGAGACATTGAGAGGCTGCATAACTATATCTGCAACTCCACTTTTAATGAAACATCGATCTTAGAGTGATATATTCCAAGTGTAATCCTAATGATGAAAATGGATTCACTTGGCCTCAATGTAATTAAGTCATGTTTGTTTATGATGCGGTGAGAGAGAAAGCATAGGTAGCGATGGTTAAACTAACTTATCCTAGTGTTTTTATTTGATCAATAATCTTATATTTAATTCTACTCTTTATTTACGTAGTGTAATCATCAATCAACCACCTTTTTCTTGTTAAGTAATAAATACGTTTTCTAGTTTGGTTAAATCAATCTATCAATTCATAAAAACATTGTCCTGTGTTTGATTCTATAATATACTACAATAAGATCCATATGCTTGCGGGTCCAATTTTTGTACTAATATTTTGGTGAAAGCTAGAGATTTCATATCTTTAGTTCTATGTGAGAGAATACTACATCAGATAGCCCATTAGCTTTCGATATTTTATAATAATTTTTACTGGTGTCAACAAGTTTTTACAAAGTTAGAGCTAGTTATTAAACAATTAGAAAGGTATGGCTATAGTTTTTATAATGTTAGGCCCAATAGATACATAGTATAGATAGAATGGAACATGGCTCCGTTGCATATAAGAACTCTAGTAATTATGTTCGAATGGTAATGAAGGTGCGTAATGTATCCCAGATAGTTTTTCCTTTCTCAATTTCTTCATCTTTCTATACTTGCCTTGTTCGCCTCTTTCCTTTCAATCTTCTATTTTCTCTACATCAACTAGAAGCTCATATGTGCCTACATTTCCTAAACATCGTTGTATCACCAACCCATTATTTAGAGGTTGGATTTCTTATTTTATAGAAAATGACAAACCATAGCTTATTCTTCAAATTTTTTCTTGAATTCAAAGTTGAATATTCAATATATTTTTACTAATTTCATATCTTCAAGTTCATTCCACTCCTATTATATTCCATCTATATTTAGATTTAGCCTTGACAATGTCGTTCTTAATTTGTTTGGGTAGAAAATTCTTTTGCATATGGATGTGGGTGATGCAGTGAGTGGGAAAAAGGTGCTCAAAGTGGGTGCACTTTTAGAAAGGATTCTTGGGTGATATGGGAGGTTCTGACAGAGGTTTAGGGTGCTTTTGGTTTCTTTAATGAGATGGGAGGGCTAGTTCTGAAACCCTTCATTGAGATATGGATGACTATGGAGTTCCATCGATGGAGGGTTGGTTTCTTCTAGACCACTGGGTCTAATATAGGGGAACTCTCTATACCCATACATCTTCATCATCTTTGAAGAGATACTCAGTCGGGCTCATAATAGAGAGACACCAATGCACATGATCTTGTTATTCCATATGAGAGGACAAGGTGTGGCTCTGACATATTTTCTCTGCACCAATGACATGGTGTTCTTCACACAAGTGGATGAGGACTCATTAAAGCATCTAACGTACTTTTCTCTAGACATGAGAGAGAACATGGTAAAGTGATAAATAGGAACAAGTTGAACATCACAATAGTCTTCTCATGTAAATTGTACATAGACATGAAATATATCCTCAGGTTGTACAGGTAGGAAATCTTCTCTATCTAGTGGAATCGTTAGTTGTAGGGATATTGGGATCTAATTGAAAAAGTTTGAGACAAGGATATTGACATGTTGTGGGAAACTTATATCCATTGAAGGAAGGATTACCCTCATCAAGCATGTCCTGAATTCAATTCTAATATACACGATGATGTCAATGAAGGTTCAAAGAATTCCATAGTCAAAATGGAGTCTTGTATGGCCAATTTACTTTGAACACGTACAAACATCATTGGGTGCGATAAGAGGGGACGACAACACAGGTGGTAGAGGGATGTTTTGGGATTGAGATTTTGTGACTCATATAGAGAGATCCTGGAGTAAAGCAGCATGTAAGATCTATATAGATGGTTCTCTCTGGTCTCATTTCTTCATATTGAAGTACAAACATTACGCTTTATGGAAAGGACATTGACCCTTGAGGCTCAAAAGAGAAAGCTCTGCATCTTCATACTGGAAGATGGTGTGGACATTGTTACTTCTTGTGCTCCCACACTCAATATGGATGGTCCGTAGAGGGTACAATTTTTTGGTATGACAAATGTTGTGTGGAGATGATTGCAAACTTCAGGAAAATGGACATGGAGATGGACTCTTTGTTGCGATTCAAAGACAAATGGAAGCGACACGGTACATGGGAGTGGGATAAACTGAATGGTATTTTGAAATAGAAAGAACCAAAAGAGATACACAAGATAGATCCAGAGATCCAGGAAGACAAAGATTCTACGGCGTGGGAACAAATACAAATGTAAACTTCACAAAACGAGTGCAAAGTGATATTATCTACTACAAATCATGCTTACTGCAAGATGGTTATGGATTTGGGATCTAGGTGAAAGAAATTTTTTTTACATGGAAGCTAATCAATAACGATCTACCTATGGATGACAGAGTGGGATAGTGCCAACTCTCCCAACCTTCAAGATGTGAATGTTGTAGGGAACCACTAGATGAAGGAAAGGATCATATTTTCATTGGAAATGAAGTGGGGGAAACCTTTAAGGTAGAAGGTAACATGGCTTGTAGGAATTAAAAGAGGAAATGAAACAACAATTGATGATTTTCTTGGTAGATACTAAAATAGGGTCACAATACACTCACTAGTTGGCATTATGAGAGGCATGTTGCCATAAACAATATGTGGGGTTTTGTGGAAGGCCAGGTGCACAAAGAAGTAAGATGAAACAATGTTCTCTATGGAGCAGATCTGGAAATTGCTACTACTCTTGACCACCTTGGTGCGTCTAAAGGCGTACACACAATATAAACCCGATGACAACATGTTGGTGCTAGCGGAGGAGGGTTTCACATGCTATATACATAGGTATAACCAATGATATTACATATCAACTCAGATGAACAAATCTTCCCCCGTGGTCGTGCTCTACGCTCCGGCGATTAGGGTTCCCACGAGTGGGCATCTTCTCTACCTTCCAGGTCTCTTCTCTTGCAGGTTCAAGGACAGGACGAGTACTTTGGTATTCTCTCCGTGATGGTGGAAGACCTTGTGGATAGATACGCAAGGATGCACTTGACAGTGGAAGAAGAGGAGCCTATCGAAATATAGCGGGAGCCGATTGAAGAAGGATCGAAACATATGAAGTTGGCACTAGTGGCACAGATCCTATCGGATAGATTGATAAACTTCTGGACAATGAAACGAACCTTGACCCAAGCCTGGGGGCTAGCGCAGAAGGTGATCTTCAAACAATTAGATGGTGACAACTTTGTGATTCAGTTCTTGGACTGGAGGGACAAGAAAAAGGTTATTGATGGGGCGCCATGGAACTTTGATAACAAGCTTCTCCTCTTCAAGGAGATGGAAGATGAAGAACAACCAGGAGCCATCGTCATCACAAATAGCCCCTTTTGGGTGCGGATATATGGGTTGCCACTAGGATTTCGATCAAAGAACGCGATCGAGGAAGTGGCGAAGTGTGTGGGAGCAGTGATCGATCTAAATACTAACGAACTGGGTTGGGACTCATCTGCAAGAATATGTCATGTTGGACACTACCAAACCTCTTAAATGGGTGCTGCAGATCAAGGGGAGCCATAATAACATCATGACCCTGGATCTAAAATACAAAAGGCTAGTGAAATTTTGCTACCACTGTGGGCGGCTAGGTCATGTAGAGAAAGACTGTGCCGAGCGAGAGGAAGAAGATGAACAGGGATCACAGTGGGGAGCATGGATGAAGGCGTCACCCAGGAAACTGATGGTCTCATTACACGAGGAGGTCCATGTAAACATTAGAACAAAGAAGAGTATCCAGTTCAAGACCAGACCAGTGACAGACACATCAAAGACTGAAGCGACGTCGTCGAACAGAACCTCAAACACAAGCTAAGCGGATAGAGGCAGGGAGGAACCTGAAGGGCAGAAAATAGACATACAGAGAATGCAGCAGGACAACAACAACATTATTGAAGAAAGTGATGAGTCAGTTGTCAATCTAGAGGAATGGTTCCCAGAGAAGCAAAATGAGATGGCCGAGCAAGGGGAGGAAAGGGGAAGCAAAGAAGAGGGGAGCCAGCCGCTCACGCTAAAGAGGGTTTCAAGAGTCGAAGGGACTGAGTTGATGACAACAACTAGAGGGGGGAAAATAAGACACTCTAGGGCATATATGCTAGCATGGGGGGGGGTTGGAGGAATAGGGAGGTGGGACGGAAGGAGGTACAATAGTAGGTGGAGCAACCATGCATAGAGGTATGACAGGGAACCTCGACGACCAAAGCACTCACATATGGGATGAAGAAAGGGGGGCAGAAACGTATAGGATTAAGACCAGGGCACAAAGAGAAAAAGATATAGGGAAGAAAGATATGCAGCAAGGGAAGAGAGATCCAAAGAAAAAGAAAGAGCCACTGTGGGTCTACAAAATGAGAAGAGCTCAACGACTGGGAATACAAGAGTCTGAGGTAATTTGGGAAGCAACCACAGGAAAAAGAGGCAGACAGTCAGAACCATGTGACATGGAGCTCGATGAGGCTGGCACTTCTGAGGCAGTGGGGAAGAAGGCAAGCAGCACAAAGAAAGGTATTCTCAAATATGGGGCTGATATAGCCAAAGTAGCGGAGGCTGCGGTGGTCCAGTCCCGTGAAAAACAATGAAAATCCTGAGCTGGAACTGTCAGGGACTGGCCCGCCCTGACATGGTGAACGCCCTTCGGTCCGGGTGCTAGAGGGAGGGTCCGAGCATAGTTTTCCTCATGGAAACTATGATTTCAAGTGCTGATTTAGAAATTGTCAAGAGGAAATGTGGTTTTACGCAAGGCATCTGTATAGGAAGCGAGGGAAGAGAGGGTGGTCTGGGCTTATTGTGGAGAGATGTGGATCTCAAAATTATGTCTTTTTCACAACACGACTGTAGTGGATTGGTGCAGAGACAGGGACAACTGATATGTGGAGGGTGATTGGCATTTACGGTTGGGCGGACCAACATCAGAAATTCAAGATGTGGAACTTGATAAGGGAGCTGAAATCAGGTTCAGACCTTCCAACCCTATTTTTTGGCAACTTTAATGAGATCACGTCGAATTCTGAAAAGCAGGGAGGACTGCCAAAACCTTTGAGATACATACAGGACTTTAGAGATGTGATTGATGATTGTGATCTCACGGACCTGGGTTACATTGGTAGAATCTTCACTTGGCAGAGAGGTCGGACACTAGATAATTTCATTCAGTAAAGGTTAGACAGAGCTTTGGCTTGCCCAAACTGGTCTTCCAAATTTCCTCAAGCCAGAGTCATACATCTAACCAAATATGAATCGGATCATGTGCCTATTGTCATCAACACAGAACAAAGGAAGAAGGACAAGAAAAAAAGACAACAATATTTTTTTTTTGAGCCCATGTGGGTGGAAGAGGAGAGATGTGAGAAGATTATCAAGGAAGTGTGGGATGAAAGACGATCTTCTGGTTTAGAAACCAAGATGGATTTTTGTGGCAGCAAGCTAAAGAAGTGGGCAAACAAAATTTTGGAAAGACGAAAAAGAAAATAAAAGAACTAGAAGGGCAACTGGCGGAGGCTCAACTTCTACCCCCTAACAGAGGAAACCTGGATAGATGCACAGACATAGCTGCAGAGTTACAAAGGTGGCACAGACAGGATGAGGATTTTTTGGCATGCTAGGGCCAGGGTCAATGAGATGAGAGCGGGTGACAAGAACACAACCTACGTCCATCACAAAGCATTGTAAAGAAGGAAAAGGAACAATGTCGAAGGCGTATTTAATGGAGAGGGATAGTGGTTAACTGATGAAAAAGAGATTGAAAGGATCATCTTAAATTTCTTTCAAAACCTTTTTCAATCATCCAACCCGACGGGATAGGAGGAGGCTACGCAGGGGTTGATGGCCAAGATTTGGGAGGAAGAAAAGGTCCTCCTAGAGAGAGAGATATCCATGGAGGAAATCAAAACAACCCTGATTAATATGCATCCTAACAAAGCCCCAGGTCTGGATGGTATGAAGGGTCTTTTTTTTCAAAAGTATTGGCATATTGTAGGTGAGGATGTGGCCAACTATATCAAAGGGTGGTGGAAGTCTGACAGAAGCATTGTTGAGTTAAATTCTACCTTAGTGGTGATGATTCCTAAAGTCCAAAAACCTACTGAAATTGAATAATTTTGTCCCATCATCCTGTGCAATGTTGTTTACAAAATTGCTTCAAAAGTAGTGGCAAACAGGTTGAGACCAATCATGGACAAGATTGTCTCGGAACAACAGAGTGCTTTCATCTCGGGCAGGCTCATTACCGATAATTCCCTTATTGCATATGAAATCTTTCACACTATGAAGGGCAACAAGGGGAGAAAGAAAGGGCATATTGCTTTGAAGTTGGATATGTCTAAGGCATATGACATAGTAGAGTGGAGTTTTGTGGACTACATCCAGGGAAAGCTAGGCTTTGGGGAGAGATGGAGAAGGAAAGTAATGGACTGCATGTCAACAGTGACACACTCTTTTTCCATCAATGGAGAGCGTACCAGGAAAACTCAACCATTCAGAGGACTGCGACAGGGAGACCCTCTTTCCCCTTATCTTTTCATTTCATGTGCGGAAGTTTTCTCAACATCTCTCTTATTAGCAACGCAACAAAACCATATCCATGGAGTACGGGCAAGTCGTCATGGCCCCCACATCTCTCACTTCTTTTTTGCAGATGATTCTATCCTTTTTGCGAGGTCAACCAAAGAAGAATGCCTGAAATTAGCTGCTATCATCAGCCAGTATGAACGGGCATCCGGAAAGAAGATTAATTTATCTAAGACTGAGGTGGCCTTTAGCAAAGGGGTGGTCAGGGAAAGAAAAGAAGAGCTGGTGAACCTTTTACAGGTAAAGGAGGTGGACAGACATGGCAAGTATTTGGGTCTTCCCACAGCAATGGGCAGATCCAAGAAACAAGTCTTTGCCTATATCCAGGATCACATATGAAAAAAGCTTCAAGGATGGAAGGAAATGTTGTTGTCTAAAGAGGGAAAGGAGGTTCTCATCAAAGCAGTAGCCCAAGCTATTCCCTCGTACATCATGAGTATATTCCAGTTACCATCTTCCCTCTTGGACGAAATTAATAACACTATCTTGAGATTTTGGCGTGGAATGCGAGGAACAGAGAGGAAAATTGCATGGGTCAGCTGGGACGATCTTTACAAACCAAAAAACCAAGGAGGCATGGATTTCCACAATATCCATATTTTCAACCAAGCTTTACTAGCAAAACAAGTGTGGCGGCTCTTTCACAGACAAGATACATTGGTGTACTGGGTACTCAAAGCCAGATATTTCTGTCGGGCACAGTTCTAAAAGCGAGGCGAGGACACAACCCGAGCTTCACTTGGCGGAGTATTTGGAACTCGAAGAGTATTATTTTTGAAGGAATGCAGTGGAGAGTGGGGGATGGGGCAAACATTGACATTTGGGCGGACAATTGGCTTCCAAACACACAAGGCAGTATAGAAACTGCTTATGGGGTCTCTAGCCCGACAATCAAGTTTGTGCATCAGCTTATTGACAATGTAAGAAGGTGTTGGGACGTTGAGTGTGTAAGGAGCCTGTTCACGGAGGAGCTACCCAAAAAGTGTTGGCAATCCCATTGAGCATGACTAGGAGCGAGGACACGATCTTTTGGAAACCGAGCAGGAGTGGTGAATACACGGTGCGATCTGCGCATGCGTACTGGCTGGCTTCACGGTTGACGAGCAACACTGCTAACATGCCCAACAATGAAGGCGACAGATTCTGGAAACTAATCTGGAAGCGGGGACTAATTCCGAAGGCAACACATTTCCTATGGCGTTGTGCAAGAGGGGCGCTGGCTACGATGGGACGCCTCTATGACCACCATTGCCACGCCGACGGGATTTGCAGCATCTGTGTGCAGGAGAAAGAGGATATTGGTCATATGCTTTTCAAGTGCCCACAAGCTTGGGAACTCTGGCATGAGCGGTCCGGGGAGCTGCAAACTAATGTCAGGAAGGTGGCACATTGGCGAGTGGACGCAGCCTTAATGGAGCTCGCATGGAGGGGTAAGGAGGAGGTGGATGAAGACACCATTGCAGCATTATGGGCCGTATGGACAAGGAGGAACGACATCGTCTTCGGGAACAAGCTGCGACCACCAGCACTGGTGCACCGGCCGCTTCTGGAACTCATCCGAGGACACCGAGAAGCTAACAGCAGGAAGCTCACAACTCCACGGACAGCAATAAGGGAGAGATGGCAACCGCCTAATCAGCAGACACTCAAGCTGAACTGCGACGCAGTAGTTGGAATTCAGGGTAGGGACGGCGCGGGCATGGCGTGGAGGAACTCCGCGGGTGAAGTCGTGAGGGCAGCAGGGAGCAAAAGACCAACACTGTTGGACGTGCAGTGCGCTGAAGCATGGGCAGTGCGCGAGGGTCTCCAACACTCAAGACAAATGAGCATAACCAGTCTAATAGTAGAGTCTGATGCGGAGAGTGTGATCGACCTGATCAAAGGCAAAGCTCGGATGAAGGATCTCTTGGGTACAATCTTAGATGACATTTATCTGTTATCTTCTTTCTTTCCTAGTATCTCCTTTTGTTCTTGCAAGAGGCAAGCTAATTCACTAGCTCATCTCTTAGCGAGGCAAGCGATTCCCTGTAATTTCTGTTTTAGAGATAGCTCGTCTATTCCTAAGTCTGTTATGAACTGCACAGCAGCAGATTTAAGTTAATTAATGATAACAGCTTCCTTTAAAAAAAAATACATAGGTATAACCAGATAAAATGGAACCCGTTAGATGCAGATCAGATGAAGGTGAATTTGTCTATTCATGTGGTTGGGAACACGGATTGGTCAAGATAGTCATGACTTGTCTGGTAGAAAGGGAGGATAGCCTCAGTAGGTACGTGAGGCGATCGCTGCTATATAAACTGTAACGCTTGTATGGGCATCTACAACACTTGTATTGAGAGCAACACTTCTTCGCGAATGATGCAATATAGGAAAAAGGAAAAGAACCCAAGGAGGATTAAGAAAAAACGACAGCACCTTAAAAAGGTGACGCAGAATGGAAGGATGGGAATGGTATTTTTCCCAAAACTGGGGAAGATGATGTCGAAGATGGTGGCTGTATGGGGAAGCACACACACTACAAGGCTTACCAGACATGATTACAGGATCAAATGTGTTAGAAAAAAAAGATTTGCATACATCAATTGAGAAAAATATAGCATATATGTATAGGAACTTAGGAAGCGGTATACATAAAGTATACAGTTTTTCTTTAGCTGCTGAGCTTCTTTTTGTTGAAGGTGGCTGTAAGAGGAGGCCAGATGAATACGAGAGCTCCTAAACTTATATTTTTCAAAAGAGGGGCACATTTGATGCGTGAAAGTACAGGTAATGGATGGAGGACGGTGTCTATTATTATTAAATAGTGTAATTGTTAGTTGGTTAAACGGGTGAGTCGATCGTTTTTGTTAGGAAATTATGGTGGGTAAGTGATGACACTTTGCAAGACTGAAGACACAAGATTTAATATGAAAAACTCTCATCAAGACGAGAAAAGAAAAATCACGGGACAATACCAACCAACAAGCACTATGTAATCAAGATTACATCTCACACCGTCCAGATTTAATTACCCCGAAATCCCACAACACGAGAATAAATATAGGAAGAATAAAATTACACCCAAACATGTACAAAATATTCAATTTTTCATTTTCTCCTCACAACACCTCTGTCGTTGTAGGGATTCAGACACACAGTTGTGCTCTTGCCTGTTGTCGTTGCAACCGCTGATCGGGCCGCCTCTACTCCTGACGAGGTTGTGTACCTCGCCTGCCAACTAAAGAACTCTCTCCGTCTGAGAGGGCAAACACGTCCTCCGCTGAACAGACAGACTGTTGTCATAGTCGTTGCCGCAACACCAACGTAGTGCCACCAACTGATGTGTGTCTTCCGCTGCTCAGATTCTCCGTCGTAGTTGATGCACCACCAATGTGTCACTGACTGTCAGCCGCTACTTCGCTTCAAGGCAAAGTCGTTGACCCTCACTTACCAAACGAGAGCACTACCAGTTGTTCTTATTTTCTGACTTCTACCACAGAAGCATCAATAATAAACAACTGATGGAATGATCCCAATGGCCTCCCCCAGTGCCTCTATTTATAGTCCTCCATCACATGTACTAGCAATTAGGAATCACACTCCAATTTACGGTCTAATTCCTAATCCACTTCCAATGTTGCAAATAGAGAGTCATCTTCTCTCCTATTGGATTTAACTCCTACTAGGATTGGCAACACAAACCAACTCCTACTCAAGCCCAAATACAATTAGGACATGCGCCAGAATCATATTCCTTTTTCCAACAATCTCCCCCTCCGACCAATGAGGGAGACTTTATCTTCAACAATCATCCAGAGTAACTTCTGAATTCCATCACCACCTGTGATAGATTCCGATAGGTGGTTATTCTCCTCAAGCATGTCAACATCTTGTCCTTTTCATCCCTTTTCTTGAAGTACCACCCTGACTTCACTTTATTCCTTAGCAACGTAGAAGAAGTATTCTGGCAACACCGTTTCTCTCTCCATGCCCACGTTTGAAACTTTTTTTTCTCCTGTTGATGAAAATTGTGTTTCTGACCTTCTATAGTAAGACTCAGAAACCTTCCTTTAACACTCCCCATGTCGATGTAACCTCACATCAATAGTTTGATCCTCCATTCTACATGCATCAACTACATGTTCACTATATTGTCCTTCTTCCTCATGTGTGCACTGTCTAGAAGAAGTCTTTGGAGTGATCTTCTCTAACTAGGAGTCATCGTGATGCTTGTAGAAACTTACCTTTCTACCCTTGCTGACATCACTGAGAGAATCCCACAGCTCAGATCTGCAGCTATCTGTAGGAGTACTTCCAAGTCCTCCTTGTATCTTTTGAACTGGCGTTGGCTTCTTGACTTCCTGAACCTTCTCTTTGTACACTCTTAATGTGGTTTTACATAGATTGCAGCATAGTCTGCCTCGAGCTATCTCCAAACACCCTTTTGTTACTTTGCACATGCCACCACCGAACCCGAGATCATATCCGCTCCTATCCAACAAGGAACAAGAAATTATACTAACCCTCAAGTCTGGAATATGACAAACATCTTTGAGCATGATAGTACACCCAACATCTGTTTTGACGCAGCCGTCACCAATCCCAATGATCTTTGAGTAGCTAGCATTCCCCATCCTCACATTACCAAAGTTCCCTCTCATATATTTTGTGAAGAACTTCCAGTGAGTTGCAACCTGACATGCCGCTCCTGTGTCTACAGCCCACTCAACACCATCATCTGTGTTCAAATCCTGCTCTTGGACTGTCAATATTAGATCTTCCGCAATGATAGTTGTATTGCTCTGGTCATCATCCTCATGTTCTTTGGCAAGTTTTTGTGACACCTTCTTCCAAATCTTACAATCTCTCTTGAAGTGTCCAACTTTCCCACAACAGTAACATTCTTTACTCTTTGTCTTTGACTTTCCACGACTAGAACCGTAATTGCAACTCTAATTTCTTCCTCTACCTTTAACATATAGAGTTGATCCTGAAGAATCAGATTTTCCACATTCCCTTCTGCGGATGTCTTCACTCAGAATCAAATCTTGAATATCGTCAAGCTTCATCTTCATGCTTCGTGACGAACTGTTGACTACTATCACCGTAGAAGACAAACTCTCAGGCAAAGAGGAAAGTAAGATAAGGGCTTTGACTTCATCATCAAATACTATCTCCACGGAGTTTAGTTGAGTAATTATGACGTTGAACTCATTGATGTGATCTGCTACCGAGGCTCCTTCGCTCATCTTCAGGTTGAACAAACGACGCATCAAATATACCTTGTTTGCAGTTGTAGGCTTCTCGTACATATTTGATAGCATCTTCAGAAGTCCCGCCATTGTCTTCTCGTTGGCTATGTTGAATGCAACATTCTGCGCCAATGTCAACCTGACCACCCCAAGTTCCTAATGATCAAGGAGATCTCAATCCTCCTACTTCATTTGTTCAGGTTTAGTCCCTGCCAGAGGTTGATGCAATTTCTTCTGATACAGATAATCTTCAATCTGCATCTTCCAGAAGCCAAAATCCTTGCCATCAAACTTGTCAATGTGCACTTTACAATCTTCAGATGTCATTATCACTTCCACTTCAAACTTCCAACATTACTCTGATACCACTTGTTAGGAAATTGTGGTGGGTAAGTGACGATGCTCTGCAAGACTGAAGGCACAAGATTTAACGTGGAAAACTCTCCCAAAGACGAGAACAGAAAAATCACGGGGAAATACCGACCAACAAGCACTATGTAATCAAGATTACAACTCACACCGTCCAAATTTAATTATCCCTAAATCCGGATCGCTCCCCTCACATAAGAACAAAGATAGGAAGAATAGAATTATACCCAAACGTATACAAAATATTCCACTTATCTTTATCTCCTCACAATACCTCTGTCGTTGTAGGGAATCTGACACAAAGTTGTGCTCTTGCCCGTTGTCGCTGCAACCGCTGACCGGGCCGCCTCTACTCCTGACGAGGTTGTGTACCTCGCCTGCCAATCAAAGAACTCTCTCCGCCTGAGAGAGCAAACACGTTCTCCGCTGAACGGACGAACTGCTATCGTAGTCGCTGCCGCAATACCAACGTAGTGCCACCAACTGATGTGCGTCTTCCGCTGTTGGGATCCACCGTCGTAGTTGATGCACCACCAATGTGTCACTGACTGTCAGCCGCTACTTCGCTTCAAAATAAAGTCGATGACATTCTCTTACCAAAAGAGAGCACCACCAGTTGCTCTTATTTTCTGACTCTTCTACCACAGAAGACATCAACAACAAACAATTGATGGGATGATCTCAATGATTTCTCGCAGGGCCTCTATTTATAGGCCTCCATCACATGTAATAGCAATTAGGAATCTCACTCTAATTCATAGTCCAATTTCTAATCTACTTTTAATGTTGCAAATAGAGAGCCATCTTCTCTCCTATTGGATTTAACTCCTACTAGAATTAGCAACACAAATCAACTCCTACTCAAACCCAAATACAATTAGGGCATGAACCGGATATCTATTCTTTTTCCCAACAGCTTTGCTATCCGTAATTGTGGGTTCGGTACCCATGTGAATCGCCATAAAAGGGTTAAAAAACTACAAATGGCATTGAGGAGCAGTCCTTAAATAACTAGACTCCTCCCCAATAACGGAGTATTATACAAATATATAAGGTATATTATAAATGACGGCAAACGCACAGCTGTTTGATATCCATTATAACGGCAATATGATAAAGCCAGGATCCTTTCGAGGTCCATTTAGGAAATAATTGGATTACAGTATATGATCAATTTATTATTATAAAACATCTTTACAAGAAATGTAGAACAATAAGCTCTTATTTACTGCTCATTATCTCCATTCCATAAGCATATTTCCCTTCTATGAACGTTTTATTCCGCTACAGATTGGCATAGTAATCCTCCAAGACTGTGCGAACTGCAATGGGAATTCTGACCGAATGTTTGTCGTTGTACCAGGTTAAGCTGCCAAATGTGTAGCCCGCATTCTCCTTGTGTTTTGCTGAAAAAGTCATTTCAAAGGTGATGGCCATGGTGCTGCCATTGAATACAAGACTCTTGGGGTACAGCTGCATTTCCACCCCAGGTGGGCTCTGAATGGAGGCTTTATAAACCGATTCCTTCTCGCCGACATTCGTGACAACTCGTCGTACAGTAACATTTGATTTTAAGTTGGAAATCGTAACAGAGGGAAGATTCAAGCTGAATTGGGACAGAGGGTTGCTGCAAAGAGGCATTATGTCCAGACGAGGATAAAGACATTGAACCGACTTCTTATACTCTTGAGGATCTATATCATAGATCAGGCCGGGATCAAGAGCTGCTATTGGGTTCACATTGCCGCCGCCATAGTCAAAGGGATCAGCAATTTTCCGCGGAAATCCTTCTGCTTCAATGGCGTTTCCACTTGTAGTGGTTGTTGAAGCTTGCAGTTCAGTTGCAGATCATATTTCAATCGTTACACAAGGTATATTAGATGTATCTTATCAATTAGATGAAAGATTTCTATATGCAAAGACATGTTAGCCAAAACAGTTACCGGTGGTTGTCAATGCCGACTTTATGGCTGATGGAGACCAATTTGGGTGAACGGACTTGAGCAACGCTATTATCCCACTGACGTGTGGGGCAGCCATTGATGTGCCGGACATTAATTTATAAGACTCTCCGCTGGCTGCTAGGATGCTAACGCCCGGTGCAGCAATGTCAGGCTGGTTAACAAATTCAAATAAGATTGTGACCGGGTCAGTGTCAGATACCGCGCGATGTATCTTCCGATTATCCAATATTTATTTCGGAACAGAAAAGCAACAAATTGAAAAACAACGGCATATTCGAAGTGATGATAATGTAATAAAAAACGTGAACAGAAATTAAATATGGAAATTAATAACAGAATCTGCAACATTCAGTTCGATCAAGGTCAAGCGAAAATGCGCCGGAGCATGCTGATCCTGATATCAATTCCGTCCATTTTTAAATGCAGATGAGCGCTACGGGCTTTAATAGTTGTTACAAACACGTGTCACCATTGGTAGTTAGGAAAATTCAACGCAAAATGAATTGACAATGGATGAAGAGACCACACATCAAGTCCAGTAACTATTCCAAAACTCAGAAGTGTGAGATTATTCTAACATCTTCTTCAAGTGCAACTACTTTTGTTTTTGTACTTGTTATTTTAAGTAGGTGTAGCCTCACACTTAGGTTGTCAATGGGGAGAGTATGGGGAGGGTAAGGCCTTACCCTTACCCTTACCCACCGAGGGTGGCGGATAAGAGTATGGGTAATTCCCCACTCTACCAATATTCTTACCCTCCCCTTACCCTTACCCTCTTACCCACAGGGTAAATGGGGAGGATAAGGGTGAAGTTGGGGATTTATATGTCTTCTAAAAATTTATACTAATATTACCAATAATAGTCTATATTTAAGTTAAATATCAAGATGCTCCATAATAACTATTAACTATTCAACATGATTCTAAGTAATCTTTTATAAGATTATACACATAGTTTTTGAATTGAAAACAAATAGTTGTTATACAAAGAGTAGTTCTACTAACATATGTTTATCATCAAATAAGTCATCCCCGAAACAAAGGATGCTATACTAAAATGATATTATATAGCAATATGTCACAAAAAGTTATTGTTACATATATAAATATCTTATACCCTCCAAAATGTTGTTGATAACAAAAACAATTAAGCATACTTGATGTAGATAACACCACCAAATATGTATCAGATGGTACATTAATAATTAAATCTTTATTTTTTATATCTCAACGTGTCTTATAACTTAAGATTGTGTATCATACTCGATCAATGACCACATAAAAAGTATAAAATGGTGCACAAACTATAAAATACCATTACTTCATATGAATGTGTCCTACAACTTTAAAATGGGGTTCCAAATTATCTATATATGAAGTTGATAAGAATATCATATATTGTATAAAATGATGACCACATAATGTCCAATAATACCTAGACCTAAACAACACAATGACTATATATTTAATATACTTAACAGAAATATGGGTGGGTAGCGGGTTAGAGGGTATGGGTAATGGCTTACCCTTACCCTTACCCTTACCCACTAAGGTAGCGGGTTATAGGGTAGCGGGTAAAGGGTAAAGGGTAAGAAAATTATTTACCCTTACCCTTCCCCTACAGGGTATGGGTAAAGAGTAAGCGGGTTAATCCTTATCCATTGACAACCCTACTCACACTTCTTTTATGGGGCTTTGATACTATATTAGAATGTGTGGGTTTCAATTTAAAATCAATTGATAATAGATGAAAGGACCACACACCGAGCTCGGATCTGCTACTCCTTTTAGCCCGAGGACGCTGATCCTGATATCAACTCCGTCCATATTTAAATGTCGATGAGCGCTACCGGCTTTAATTAGTTGTTACAAACACGTGTCACCATTGGCAGTTAGGAGCAGCGTGTTCTTTGGAAAACTCGGTGCAGCAATTCCCTTGGCTTCTCGATGGATGAATTTGGAAATGGGTTTCACCAATTGCGTTGGCAAATTTTGCATCCACTTATTTTTTCCCGATATCCTATACTGATTTTTAGTCCAAAAATCGGGGTGTTCTACTCATTACGTACCTACTGGCTGGGGTTAAACCTGCACTAATGCCTAATGAAGTTTCAATCCAGTGCCAACTACAGTAAATCTATATGGTTCTACTTCTACTCAGTATAATAACGTTCAAAATGGATTTCTTGGTGGTGTCCATCCTAATTTTAGATATGTACTAGTCAAAGCCCGTGATATGAAAATCATTAGGGTTTAAGATAATGAGTTGCATATCTATGAGCCCTATCTTCATTAGTTGATTTGATATTTTTCTTAAAATGTGGTTCTATAGATAACTAATATTTGTCCTCCTATGTATACATGAGTCATTCACAAGCTTTGTTGACTAGAAATAGTTGATGATAAGTTGATATGCAACAAGAAAACTTGGACGCAAGGGATATCAAACATTAGTGCCTAAAGGCATCAAATTCTAGGAAAGAGATTTCACACTTAGACAGGTGCATGTAAATGAGCTAGCGTTGTTGCACTTTTGCTTAGATGTAGTCCAATTCATGCAAAGGTTCTCAAGATGGAGGCTAGCAAAGAATGTAGTATAATATAAATGGAATAAAGCTCAATCTTGTTGGAATAGTTGTTAGTTGTTATGTTCCTCAAAGCTTGCATTAGCAAGGAGGCATGGAGGATTTTCTATGTAAAACTTAGGCAAGTTAATTTATGTAATAGAAATAGAGGAAAAGATTATTACTGGGAGGAATTGCAATGCCCATTGGGAAGCCACAACTATGCTATGAGGAAATACATGAATATTCTATTATGGCAATAGCTATGAAGGACATATGGTTCAAGATTTTCTATAGCATATGATAAGATTTAGAACACAATCACTTTAAGTATATCGATTCTCATATAGTCACTTTCAATCATGGATGAAACTGGAGAATAGTCAATTACTTAATTAACAAAATGGAAGATCAAAAGATATGCATCATTAATATATTGCCCTAGAGAAAATGTCACCACTCAACATACATTGGTTGTCATAAGGAAAGTTGAGAGAGAGAAACTAGGTTGTCAAATCTTGGGGGAGATAAGAAAAGTATATCTTATGATGAATTGACAACGATAGAAACTTAAAGGTTAGGGCCAGTTAAAAAACTACAAATGAGTGCATGAATACAAGAATGACCAAGAAGATTATATGGGAATCAAAAGGGTATAGCTCACAATGAAAGTGAAATGGTGGTGAAATGATGACCTTATATGTTTCATAGTTACTCAAGAATGGATCTACAAGAGATATCCAAAATCGAATGACTATGAAATAAACAAATGGACACATAATTGGAAAGTAGGATGCAAAGAAAGCAACCTGAGGGGCCAAATCTATACACCTTGAAGATATCTGTAAGAATTTGGATGGTAGAAAGGGGAGATGGATGTACATGAAATTCCAAATATATAGTCTAGAAAAGAAGATAGACATGTAAGTAAATGGTTCAAGAACAAGATGGTGAAATGTTGGTCAAGGAATATTCTCACATTAAAAAATGGAAAAGCTACTTCAAAATGCTCTGTAATGCAGGTATTTGATAAATACAATGTCATAGACTTAATCACCATTGAATCAAACATATCACCTACACTCGCTTAGCAAAATAATTAGAAGTCAAGAATTCTTTAGAAATATTAAAAGGGTGATGAAATTTGGCCTAAAAGGTACAAATATTTATGGGATTAACTAATATGGCTCAACGTGTGTTGATACAATTTTCTTCAGTAAAAATACAAGGGAAATGAAGATAACATATGGTTGTAGATCGTTAAGAACAAGCCAGATACTCAAAGGTGAACAAACTATCGAGATATCAGTTAATGTGTTGCACTTTGCTTAAGGAGAGGATTATTAAGAAAAAAATAGGGTCTCTAACATAGAAATAATATAACTACTTTGGTTTCATTCTTGTATGATGCATCCGAGTAATGCTATTTTATATGATAATGCAACTTGTAGAGAAGTATATAGAAAACATATTACCATTAACGTTTAAATGATGGAAAAATGTTTATGATTGAGTATTGAGGAAAGCACTCTAGTTAGACTTGAGGGAAATGGAACACGATTACATCACATTCTTTTAGCTTAAAACATTCATGATACACAATTTGTGAATACAAAACTTCAAGTTGGGAGATTCTAAGATTTCCAGTTATAGTGGGGTACATCAAGGATTCAATCTACATTCAGGTTTACTCACGCTTTTTGTATATGAATTGATAGAATATATTCTCGATAATATCTCTTGGTATATATCATTTACTATTTATATGATACGAGTGTAAAAAACAATTGGAAAATTCAATTGTGAAATTGAATAATTAGATTGTAAAGGATCTAGGACCATTGGAAGAAATAAGTATATGAATTTCATATTTAGGTCATTTGTTGCTTTTAGTTTTGGTGCCAAGTAGGTTAAATGGATATATGAGTATGTACCAAATTTTTTTATGTTGATTCTATAAGTCATATCTATGGTTATGATAAAAATAATATTTTTGATCAAATCATAGAAGGATATATGAAATTGAGTTCTACTAGAGTAGCTTTTTGTTAAAAGATTAATATCAACTTGAATATTTTTTAATAGAATCTTCCATATGGTCATCTAAATTGTATAAAAATCAATTTTGGGCATTGAAGAGATTAGATATTAACAAGATGAATGTGTAAGAAATTATTGATGTGTGTAAGACTAGGAAAATAATATGATATATTACTCAATAAGGATCAAAGTTATGGTGGTCTATATTCAGGACAATCTACATTAGCATCTTGGAAGACAAGGAAAGGCCACATTATAAAATTATTGCATATAGAACACAGTGGGAGTTGCAAATTTAGGAGAATTGACATGATGTTTAATTTAGATGGTACAAGGATGTGCAAGACCAATTGGAAATTTCTTTGTTCAAAGTCATGCTATTAAATCAAGAATAAGTAAAAATAGAGGAGAAAGACCTAAGGTAACTTGAAGAGAGTCTATAAGAGCATATTGAGAATCCTTACATCTTAATGAGAATTTGAGCCATAATGAAATGAAACAGACTGATGTAGCTAAGATATACCTTGTTTGTAATTATTAATAGGTGATAACATTAATTTAATAATGTAAACAATACTATTCTAACTTTTTCAGGGCAATCCCTAAGGTTGGGGTTATATTCACTATTCTTCGAGTGGTGTAGTGGTGACTCACCTTCCTCTATCTCCTTGGCATTGTTATCTTAACACCTTACTTTCTAATGCCCTTGACATCATATTATGCATTCTTAGTGGATGTTTTTCCACACCCAAGGTTGGTTGTTTTTATTTTTTAGATGAATACTATCTTTCATTTTATAAGTACTTCTCATTGCAATATAACAATTTTCTATGTACTTGGAAAGTTTATTTCTATCCAGGTTAATGATTTGTGATCATGAGTTGACATCGGTCCATTTATGTTGATCTCTTATTGTATGTAACTATGTTTTTGTAGTAAGAGTTATTATTTTTATTTGATTTGTATGAATGTGAAGGAATTTATTTTCCTACAAGATTATGTTAGAGAGAAAAGAAATAAATAATTATATATCAATAGAGAAAAATATTAGGTATGGAACTACTATTGTTTGAAAAATAAAAAATCTATGCTTATCTTATTAATGCTAGATAGATGGGTATAATTGAAACATATTCTACCAGGACATTATAATATCATATAATGCATTCAAAACCATAAATTTTATTTTATTTTTATCTCGATTAATTATAAAATTTGGTGATATATTTTGTGAATTTGATGACCTTTTATGTACGTGCTACTTTTTCATACAAAGATAGAACTTAAAAATTACAAGTCAATGTCTATTAAGTTAAATGAATTTCTTAAAACATTTCAATATCTTCCATGTCATAAAACTGCAAAATATGTTGACAGAAACATGAATTTTTTTGTATGTAATTATTCTTCTAAAAAATCTAAAATTGGGTGACAATTTGTATTGGAATTTTTGCATTTTAGAAAAATGTGTTTGATTTTTGCAAGAATCTTTGTAAAATATTTCTTGTTCAATTTCATGGAACTAGTAGGCTCTAGATTAGGGTAATGGTAAAAATTGATACTCTTGTCAGTGGTTCTACATGTAAAATTTTACTCATTTAGAGCTCTAATTAACATATTGAGTTTGCATGTGCTATACATGTTTGAACATTGTGTGTTTGAATGAGTAGAATGGGTTTCTAACTATGGGTAGATATTACAAAAGTCCCATATCCATAAGTAGTTATGAAATTATCATGTTTCAGTTGTCAATTCTTAATAAATAACAATCTATAATGACACTAATGGAAGGATTCACTTCAACTCTCTCAAGGTAGATCACTATAACTTCAACATTTTTTTACAACTCATATGAAATAATTTGATATACAATAATATGAATAATTTATAAAAAATCCATATCTCCTTTTCTTGGAGCATGTTACTTGAAATTTCATGTCCTAGCATGATTCTCTAAGGTAGTATTATGATAGCAAAATCAAAGTTGATTTTGGAGCAAAGTAGGATAAATGAATCTATGGGAGTTTTAATTGTTCTAAAACTCCCATCGATTCTATAAGCTCATATCCATGTAGTATGTAAATGTATTTAGTGATCAATCTCCTCTACCAGACAGTGACCTCATGGACATGAAATAATGTATCCATTGATAGATCAGATTAGCACTAATATGTGCAAAGGACCATCTAATTTAATTTCACATCCCTCAGAATTTAAATAAAGAATAGATCATAGAACAAAACCATGGTTTATAAAGATACACATCAATATTAACAATGATTTCTCGAATAAAAACTAAATATCTGATTTGAAACCATCATTGCTATAATATAGGGATCACATGTTCATTTACATTAACTAAAACTTGGTTGACCTATCACATAGTAAGGTGACTCATTAGGATTTGAGGGAGTCAAATATATGTCATTGACTCAACAATATTTGTTTCACTCTGACCAAAATATTCCCTACTAGTTGGAATCACAATAAAATGTTCCAATAAATTAATTAGTCCTAAATAGACATTAAACACATGTTATTGCTTCGAATCATAAACTAAATGCCATGTTTTAAATGAATACTCGTTTTTTATTGGAACAATGAAGGAGAATATCCATGTTATATCAAAATTTTATAGTATGGTCTATTTTATAAAAGTAATAATGGTTCACTTAAGCAAGGAGTATAATAAGAAAATTGGATATGTTTGTAACTCTACTCCAAAATCTAATTGCATGATTAAATTCATAATGACCTAATGTCTAATCCTCCAAAACTATATCTGAATAATGCTAATTCCCTCAAACTAATTTGGGGATAAAGTGATTAAACATAATAATATATACCTTTTTAGAATTATGGTTTCTTGATTGAGTCCGCTCATTTCATGGTCTGTGTTGTTGTGCTTTATTTTGAACCTCTAGCTCTTTGCTACATCTCATTTAAAGTAGACGCTTGATATATGTCAGAAAAACTAAATAATATTCATCCATGGGAAATGAAGTCATCCCCTCCACCCAACAGACTCCCTTCTCATTTTAAATATTACCTAAATCCCACTCTCTAGGTATCTATCTTTGTACTCCGTCTCAATTTTTCTTATATTCTTCTCATCTATGTTGTGAACCATCGAGTTCATCAATCCCAAGTGTTTCTAGGTCTTCTGGACTTACTCTGGTTCTTTGTCTATATATTCCTTCTTCAAATAGCCAAACTCAATCCCTATTTACTAGTTGTTACTCTACCTGACATCCTTTGTGTATAGAACTTTACAAAATCCATAAGGGAATCAAGAGAAACCTAAAATAACTCCACAAAACCCTTGAATTTATCTATAGAAGAAGTATTCATCCTCCTCTTAGGAATTATTCTCTAGTAGTTGGGGCCACCGCAGACCCTCCCTAACACTGGTATCATCATATAATGTCCCAAGATAGATTATAGCGTATTAGATCCCACATCTTATCGCATATCTTGATTTTCACACTTTTTCCATTTTGAATATCTATTATCGAATCTTTTCTATGGTTCCAATTATCGTGGAACCTTTTTCTCTACTTTTCCTACATTTGACTTCATCGAGTCATCACAAAGCACCCAGTGTGGTTGGTTTTTGACATATTTGCACCTAGTTCGTTTCACAAGTTTTTCTTCTTCCTTCACCATGGAGCAAAACTATCCTGGTGCACATGTTCTCCCTTGAGACTAATTTGGTCTTGTTAAAATCGAGGCAATATGAAGAAATCACTAAGGTGTTGAACTAAATGAATGTAATATTGTAGAACCAATTAGTAAATGTGTTTTGATCAGATGTGTGATATTGTTCTTCTTAATTTGAGATAGAACTATCCATGGAAGTATTGAATGCTTTAACCCTCCAATGAACTTCAATGTGTTACGGTTAATGTAGATTTTTGTTTTTTTCCCTCCATGTGTTTGCTATGATGCATTCTTAGTTTATGCAGGCCACATTAGATTCTTAGCTTTGATTGGGCTATCCAGACATGGGTCCCATGTTTGGAAGATGACCTTAATGTTTTATAACTAGGTAAGTTGATTTTCCACAAAGTGTAATTGGTGTAGAGATGTAAAATTAATGATACATTTTCACGATCCTAAAAGTAGTGAGTAAATAGGCATTGGAAAGATTATAAACTATGAACCAATCCAATTCTTGTTTGGAACATTTCATCTATAAAAAGTCCACTATGATTACTGGGAAACCCTAATATTCAAATATTTACTTTACACATTAATTAATAATAACTTCAACTGTAACATCCCTGACTTGGGTTATGCTTTAACCCTAGTTGTTTTGATTATATATTTAATCTTATCTTGTAAAAAGTAATTAGGGCTCAAGAGGAGCTTATATTTCAATTTTAGTCCTTTTTGAATATTGTTGAAATAATGTTTTACTTGATTTGGACTAAAGTGAAAATTACCCAAGTTGAGGGGTTAAATTGCAAATTGTGCATGATAATATGTTCCTCATGTGTTGAAGCATCATGAGAATGAAGATGATGTAGAGGTATGGCTTATGGAAGACTAAGTACCAAGAGAGAGTTGATAAAGTAATGTATGTGCATTAAAACCAAGTTTTGGTGTAATGTGCAATTTACCCAAAACCTAGGGTTCAATATGCAAATTACCACTTCAATAAGGTCCCTAATGTTTCTTGACATCATATAGAGAAAATAAAATGAGAGGGGCACCTTATTTGAATTAAGTTGGAGGAGAGAGAATCTTGATATTAAAATAATCAAGATTTAAGCCTAATTGAAACCCTGATTCAATTTAGTGCAAAAATAAATATATTAATTGAAGAGCCCTTTAACAAAAAAGGTGAGGAATTAATTTGAAAAGTATTGGACGAGCTTGTTCCTTGAAAAGGCACGAAAATATCCAAGGGAGTGGATAACTCACTCACAATTTTATAAGAAAAAGAAATATCCACTCACATATGGATATTAGTATAATATGATTTGAGGTGCTTAATTTTCTTTTATTTAAATCATGGATAATTGAGAGGAATAAGAGGAAAACAAGATAGCCTCGTATCCAAGGAGTTGAGGGGGAAGAGGCGGCTCCATTTTTGGGATTAAATGAAATTTTATAAGGCATTTTCTCTCTCATTGAGTTTTTTATAAAAAGACCTTTTACAAGCCAAAACAAAGGCTTTTCTGACCCCACTTCTTCTCCTTGCTTGGAAAACGACCAAGGGAGCTTGGGGGGGATCAGGAGGACGACCCCCAACCTGTTGGTAAGCTTCTTGACCCTTGTTCACCTTGAATCCATGGTGGAAATCACAAATCAATGCATGATTTCTTCTTATTTCGATCCCCTCTTCAATTCTAACCATTCCTTTTCACTCAAAGCTTGAGGATGAGCCTTGGAATGGTGAAAGGAGTTGTATCCACCATTTTTTACGTGAGCTTGGAGCTTTGTAGCTCAATTTGAGGCAGGTTTTATAACTTGAACCCTTAATTTTGTTATTGCATTCAACTCCTTATCAAATAATGATCCTTTCCTCATTCACGATAATTGATTTGGTTGATTGATGCAATCACCATGAAAATCACAGCAGGTTTCATGATTTTAGAGCTTGATGATGATGACATCATATTAAGCACACACATCTCGAAATATCAAGTGCAAACGGTTTCAACTTGTTGGTCCAAATGGTTTCACCAAACCGTTTGGAGACCAAACAGTTTCAAAACCGTTTGGTGATTTGAGACCCAAACCATTTAAGGGAGTTGACCATTTGGGAGGGTTGATCATTTGAGGTCAGAACCCTAATACATGTTGGATGATAATCTAATGGATTCAATTGATTAATTTAATACATAGATAATCATCAAGTAGTAAACCCTAATCGGGTTAAGTGTTGATTTTGTAATTGGTTGTGTTGAATCTTTGGGTTGATTAACCCAAACGGTTTCAAAACCATTTTAGAATCACCCAAACGGTTTCAAAACCATTTGGAGGTCAACCAAGACTGTTTGGAGGTCTAGGGTTGAGTATGGTTGGGTATTTTAAGATCCAAAGATACCAAATCAAAATGCAATCAATTGATGATTTGATAATCAATCCAATGATCCAAACCCTAATTGGATGTCATGGATTGTGATGATGAGATGGGAAAACTATTTCAAAACCATTTGGAGGTCAAGCACCTCAAGACCGTATGAGGTCAAGCACCTCAAGACCGTTTGGATGGTCCAAGGTGGTAATTTAAAGGATTAAAGATCCAAGGGTCAATAATTGTTGAACCTCAATAACTGAATTGATTGAAGGATTCAATGTTGCTAATCATGATCAACCAATTGATGAATGTACCTCAAGAACCCTTGCCGTTTTGGGACTGATTTGGCCCAAACGGTCTTGAGACTGTTTGAGTCCAAACGGTCTTGAAACCGTTTGGGGTCAAACGGTTTCAAAACCGTTTGGAGGTCAAACAGTTTCAAAACCGTTTGATGATGAAACTTCAAAACCGATTGAAGGTTTTTGGTGATTCAATTACTTGGTAATGGAAGGTAATGATTGTTCCAATGATCCAATGATTGATAGTGATAGTAATCAAAGATGGTACAAAGGTTAAAGACCTAAAAGTACCTAGTTCATTAGTACTATTAAAGGGGTAAAGCCTAATCACTATAAGAACAATAAGTTGGTACACTATGTCAATCATAGTTGTATGTACTTGATTGAAGGGTTGATATAACCTAATCAAGTTGAGAGGATGAAAGTATGGAATTCATACATGAGTATGATTCATGTGGTGATTAAGGGTATGATCCTTAGTAAAGAGATCATGAAACCCTAATCCTGAGTATAAACCCTAATTGGCAAGGTTATTGAACTCTAACCCTAATTCAGGGAAATTCTAAATGAAACTCTAATACAGAATGAGGATGTAACCCTAATCCAGGGTAATGATATGTATAACTCTAATTTAGGATAATGAGATGCAAAACCCTAATTTTGGATGAATAGAGAATATCTAATTATGGATAATTGAATGAAACCCAAATTGTGGATAACTATAGTGGAAATCCTAATTGAGGATGATTCCATGTGAAATCCTAAACTAGGGTAATGCCACGAGAAACCCTTATTCTGAATGATGTATATGGAACCCTGATGTAATGAGAATCAAATCCAGGGTGATGTCATGTAATGATATATGAAGCCCTAGTTGAGGGTGATTCCATGAGAAACCCTAGTTGAGGGTGATTCCAAGAGGAACCCTGACTGAGAAAAACACCACATGAAACTCTAATACTATGTTGTAATGAGAGGCCCTAAGAAGGGTGAAGGTATGTGAGACTCTAAATTGGAGTCATATTACATACATCCCTAATCCTGGGCAATATGATAATAAACCATAATCCTAATTTTTAGGTAAGGGTATAAGAAAACCCTGATGATGAGATAGAAGGATTTACCTTATAAAGGTGAAATATTTCATGTGGTTGATTATAAGCATCCTTATAGTAAGCAATGTCATTATCATTAGACAAGTCCATATCATTAAAGATAGTTGGACAATTCTAATGTGTGGCTTATGCATTACATGCTAAAGGTGAGAGATTAGTGATTGAAAGTATTAAGAGGGAAATACCTTAATACAAGATAAGTTGGTTAATTTAAGAGAGTCTGAAAAGATGAGAAAAGTGATACATCAAGACATGATAGTTATCACATTCAACACTTCAGGGTTGATATACCTTGATGCACTTCCAATCCAATATGATTGGGTAAGAAACATATGAAGTGTGTGACGCAACTATTACAATGAAATGTAATGAGTTGATGCACTTTGATAGTGTTGACTAATGTACCTTGAGAATGGGGTTAAGCTAAATTAATGAGTATGATATAATCATACCATGATGGGGATGAGAAATGAACTCATACCTTGAATTGATGATCATTGATGTTACATGATGAAAGCAATGATCTTGAGTAATTATTTATGATCTCTATGAATGCCCCAGAGGTATGGAATAATGAATTAAGAGTTGGACAGATAATTTAATAATGAAACCCTAATTAATAAGAAATGGGAAACCCTAACCCTAATTTTGGGTAAAGGGAATGAAAAGCCATGTTTGATAGTAAACCCTGATTCCTGGTAAAGGAATACTGGTGTTACTATTGTATCACATGATGTGATAAAGGATTTGTATGACTGTTATCATGACTAAAAATACATGCAGATTTTATGAGATGATGAACATAGCCAGTTTTGAGCTATGACATTTATATAACAAATAGTTGATTGGCCTTATGTGCCTAAATTTTGTTGTTGCTTAGTAAAAGTAACAAATATGCATGGACCTTATGAGTCATATGAATAAGCTGTTGCCTGGAAAGAGGTGACAAGACACTTTATGGGCTTGGTAAGCCATGATAAGGGTTGTTGCCTAGTGAGAGGTAACAAGATGTTTTAATGGGCTTGAGAATCACATGAGAAAGTTGATACCTAGTGAGAGGTATCAAGATGATTATGAAAGTCTCTTGTAAGGGATGATAATGTTCATAATGAACCAATGAATGTACATGATTGACATAGATCAATACCTGGAATAGATGCACATGATTGGCATAGTTCAATACCTGGAATAATGTCACAGGATTGACATAGATCAATACCTGGAATGTATGCACAGGATTGGTTAAATCCCAATACCTAGAATAATAACGCAGGATTGGTTAAATCCCAATACCTGGAATAATAACACAGGATTGGTTAAATCCCAATACCTGGAATAATAACACAGGATTGGTTAAATCCCAATACCTGGAATAATAATACAGGATTGGTTAAATCCAATACCTGGAATAATAACACAGGATTGGTTAAATCCCAATACCTAGAATAATAACACAGGATTGGTAACAACCTAATACTTGGAATAGTTGCACAGGGTTGACATAGTTCAATACCTGGAATGGTTGCACAGGGTTGACATAGTTCAATACCTGGAATGGTTGTACATGGTTGACATAGTTCAATACCTGGAATAGTTGCACAGGGTTGACATAGCTCAATACATGTAATGGTTGCATAGGGTTGACATAGTTCAATATCTGGAATGGTTGCACAGGGTTGACATAGTTCAATACCTAGAATAGTTGCACAGGATTGGCATAGTCCAATACCTGGAATGGTTACATAGGATTGGCATAGTCCAATACCTGGAATGGTTACATAGGATTGGCATAGTCCAATACCTGTGATGATGTTACATGATTGCTATTAACCTAATATCTGTGATGATGTTACATGATTTGTATTAATCCAATACCTGTGATTATGATACCCGATTAGTAATAACCCAATGCCTATATTGATGATATATGAGTACATGGTGGATATAATTCCTTAGTTGTTAATTGATTGGCTAAGGACAACAGATTGAAACAAGAATGTTTCATGGGTGACATGTCAAGATAATTAGTGTCACAAGAGAAGTTTGACATGATGGTATAATATGATGGATAAATGATATACATGTTCTTCCTATTCCTTATTAAGAGAATAGATGATCTATTGTTCTATCATAAATAGTTGCAATGCTTTAAAAGTTGAGAATGCTTTAAACTGCTTATCCTCTGCCCAGTTTTATATCATTAAACTGCAATAATAATGTTTTTGGCGGAGAGTTATATCTCTCGTTGGGGTAATTACAATTGTCTCACCCCCATGGGATCCAACATTTTTTTAGGTGGACAAGCACGGAGGAAACTGAGAATATCTTACAGAGGAGGAACATTAATAGCAACAGTGACAACAGTGACAACTCAGGTTGAGTGTATTGTCTGTCGTGTCTTGTAGATAGAAGTCCTATGTGTCGTCTTTGTACTCTCAGGTCCTCGGAGTTGATAGTTAGTGCTTTTAATAAATCGTTTTGAGATTTTGGCTTGATGCCTCGAGGTTCTTATTTTGTTTGTGTTTAGTTTTTAACAAGGCAGTGAATGTTGTAATCCTCGAGAAGAGATGGTACAAGTTATGTACTTGTGAACCAGGATGTAAATGTAATACATTGCTTCTTGTTGAAAGAATTTTCCTATGAATGGATCTCTTTGAAAAAGTTTTAAATTTTTAGTGATTTTCAGTAATCCACTGTTAGTAATTGCTTCCGCTTAATTAATAACGTTTGTTTGAACACTTTGCTACAGTTTAGTGGTATTAGGTCTCTAGGTTCGCAGAGTCTACAGAGACATAGGACTAAGGTAGTAGAGTCTGTTCTAGTGTCTTCCAGTGTATCTGATAGTGTCTTCTGCTCATATAAGAGAAGAAGAACTTAAAGATGACTGGGTCACATGAGGAGGTTGTTGCTGAAAGCAGCAATTTTGCACCAAGAAGAGGTGCATGGGAGCATGCAAGAGAGGGACAATTACTTGAGAACCCCCTAGCTGATCCAACTATAATAAGAAATCCTTCTTTAAAGTATTATTGTTGGAGAATTTAGGGCAACAATAATGTATATAGTGGATCAAGCATTGGCAGTGTAACCTAGATTACCAGCCCCCAATGATGATGTTTTGGACATCAACAAGATTTATGATCATCATCAGCAGGTTGAAGCAACAAGGAATGATGAAGTTCTAGAATTAAATCGAGTCTGTGCTCAACCTTAGCCTGTTGAATCAATATATTGTGATGGAGAGAATAGATTACAACCTGAAATCAGGGTCTGCCACAAGTGTAGGAAACTTGGACATATCAGGAGATATTGCCCAGAAGAGAGAAATATGATGATGATTGAGAAAAGGCCTATCCAAATCCAGGAACAGAGGCCTAGTGGTTCCAAAAAGAAGGAGTTTTTGGTACCACCAGTACAACTAGAGCCTAGTGCACTAAGGAAATGGTTACCCAGAAAGGGTAAGGAATCTTCTAGATCACATCTAGCACCTAGAATTTGCTACCAATGTAGACAGGTAGAACATCTGGCAAGAGATTGTTCATCCAGAAATGTTATGGTGAATCAACCTCTGAGGTAGAGTCAGCCTGAGGTGGTGAATAATCCACGAATCATGACAGGTTAGACAAAATAATGTCATTCTATGAATTCCTGAATTAAACTGAGAAAGTAATTGATTGAGTTTTCCTTGTTTAGTCCTATGAGGACTTACTTTTTACATAGTAAAACATCAGAAATGTATTATGTTGTTCTTACCTCTATGAGAAAAGGTGAGGAACATAATAGATGCTTGGATAAAATCCAGGGATGTTAAATCTTATGCTTATGATAATATGAAAAAGAAGGAATATGATAGTATACAAAGTGCATACCACTTAATCTCAGTATTTATATACCCTAGCCAGGTATACAACTATTGATGATAAAGTGAGTATGGAAACTCTTAGATTGTTGTCTTTTTGATTGCTCTGATCAAGTAGTCATTCTGAGACAATCTAATGAGTATCATGAAATTAGAAATATGAAATGAAAAATGTGTCATATCCTAAGCATAAGAAAGGGAAGTCTGAGAGAATCTCAGATGAGCATGTTGGTATGAGGAACTAAAAGTGTACTCCTCATAAGATAAGAAAAAGAATAAGGGAGATGAACCATGTTCAATAAAGATGTAAGTATAATAAAGATCTTTTCCCATAATGAGGAAATGGGAAAAATGTGATGAGATCATGAGATGATCATAAACATGCTAGAGAACAATAAAGAAAGGGATAATGGTATGTAATCATCCTTATAAATTCCTATGTTGAAGGCAAGGAACCTAGGATGAGATCAAGAGTAAATGGTTCATGAATAGTTGAAAATACATGAATTAATAATAGGAATATGAATCCTTGTTTTCTTTCCTTTCATGGACATGACAATCAAGTGGGTCTTAGGACACTTGATGTGCATAAGATAAAAATGTTTATGTGATGGATACTTAGAAAAATATCAGTTTATCTTGGACTTTGGTTCCAAGATGAAGACATATGTAACAATTAATGTTCCAAGATGAAAGGAAGATATATATGTGATGTGTTTTCAAAACATGTGATAGATACCAAGGTAAAAGACCCTGGTATCTAAAGAAATATCAGATGGTTTATGTTGATAATCTGGTACGGTTAACCATGAAATCAGATTAATCATGTAAAATAGTATGGACATCATATGTTAGGGGTTTATGCCTTGCATAAACATGATATTAATAAAGACTGTATGATGTTTTTCTGAACAAGAAAAGGGTTACTTAACACAGAATTGATTCCACAATCAATGATGAAGAACAGTGGAGCATGTGTCTTGTGTGTTGATTCTATGAGAATCTTGTATGGAAACACTTTGTGTTGATCAAAGTTTTGTAATGTCTCTATAATAAGGAGATTTATGTGAAGACTAGATAGTATGATGATTGAATATTATTTGTCTTCCTTTATCTGGGATTTCAAGGACAGAATCCTTGTTAGGGGTTTATAATTTGTAACATCCCTGACCTGGGTTATGCTTTAACCCTAGGTGTTTTGATTATATGTTTAATCTTATCTTGTGAAAAGTAATTAGGGCTCAAGAGGAACTTATATTTCAATTTTAGTCCTTTTGAATATTGTTGACATAATGTTTTACTTGATTTGGACTAAAGTGTAAATTACCCAAGTTGAGGGGTTAAAATGCAAATTGTTCATGATAATATGTTCCTCATGTGTTGAAGAATCATGATAATGAAGATGATGCAAAGGTATAGCTTATGGAAGCCTGAGTACCAAGAGAGAGCTGATAAAGCAATGTATGTGCATTAAAACCTAGTTTTGATGTAATGTGCAATTTACCCAAAACCTAGGGTTCAATATGCAAATTACCACTTCAATAAGGTCCCTAATGATTCTTGACCTCATATAGAGCAAAGAAAATGAGAGTTTCACCTTATTTGAATTAAGGTGGAGGTGAGAGAATCTTGATATTAAAATAATCAAGATTTAAGCCTAATTGAAACCCTAATTCAATTTAGTGCAAAAATAAATATATTAATTGAAGTGCCCTTTAACCAAAAAGGTGAGGGATTAATTTTCAAAGGATTGTACGAGCTTGTGCCTTGAAAAGGCACAAAAATATCCAAGGGAGTGGATAACTCACTCACAATTATATAAGAAAAAGAAATATCCAATCACATATGGATATTAGTATAATATGATTTGAGGTGCTTAATTTGCTTTTCTATAAATCATGGGTAATTGAGAGGAATAATAGGAAAACAAGATAGCCTTGGATCCAAGGAGTTGAGGGGGAATACGTGCCTCCATTTTTGGGATTAAATCCATGTGATAAAGGTTTTGTATGACTGTTATCATGACTAAAAATACATGCAGATATTATGAGATGATGAAAATAGCCAGTTTTGAGCTATGACATTTATATAACAAATAGTTGATTGGACTTATGTGCCTAAATTTTGTTGTTGCTTAGTAAAAGTAACAAATGTGCATGGACCTTATGAGTCATATGAATAAGCTGTTGCCTGGAAAGAGGTGACAAGACACTTTATGAGCCTAGTAAGCCATGAGAAGGGTTGTTGCCTAGTTAGAGGTAACAAGATGTTTTAATGGGCTTGAGATTCACATGAGCTAGTTGATACATAGTGAGAGGTATAGAGATGATTATGAAAGTCTCTTGTAAGGGATGATAATGTTCATAATGAACCAATGAATTTACAAGATTGACATAGATCAATACCTGGAATAGATGCACAGAATTGGCATAGTTCAATACCTGGAATAATGTCACAGGATTGACATAGATCAATACCTAGAATGTATGCACAAGATTGGTTAAATCCCAATACCTGGAATAATAACACATGATTGGTTAAATCCCAATACTAGGAATAATAACACAGGATCAGTTAAATCCCAATACCTGGAATAATAACACATGATTGGTTAAATCCCAATACCTGGAATAATAACACATGATTGGTTAAATCCAATACCTGGAATAATAACACAGGATTGGTTAAATCCCAATACCTGGAATAATAACACATGATTGGTTAAATCCAATACCTGGAATAATTTCACAGGATTGGTAACAATCAAATAACTGGAATAGTTATACAGGGTTGACATAGTTCAATACCTGGAATGGTTGCACATGGTTGACATAGTTCAATATCTGGAATGGTTGCACAGGGTTGACATAGCTCAATACCTAGAATAGTTGCACAGGGTTGACATAGTTCAATACCTGGAATGGTTGCACAAGGTTGACATAGTTCAATACTTGGAATGGTTGCACAGGGTTGACATAGTTCATTACCTAGAATAGTTGCATAGGATTGGCATAGTCTAATACCTCGAATGGTTACATAGGATTGGCATAGTGCAGTACCTGGACTGGTTACATAGGATTGGCATAATCTAATACCTGTGATCATGTTATAGGATTGGTATTAACCCATTACCTGTGATGATATTACATGATTTGTATTAACCCAATACTTTTGATGATGATACCCGATTGGTAATAACCCAATGCCTATATTGATGATATATGAGTACATGGTGGATATAATTCCTTAGCTGTTAATTGATTGGCTAAGGACAACAGATTGAAACAAGAATGTTTCATGGGTGACATGTCAAGATAATGAGTGTCACAAGAGAAGTTTGACATGATGGTATAATATGATGGATAAATGATATACATGTTCTTCCCATTCCTTATTAAGAGAATAGATGATCTATTGTTCTATCATAAATAGTTGCAATGCTTAAAAAGTTGAGAATGCTTTAAACTGCTTATCATCTACCTAGTTTTATATCATTAAACTGTAATAATAATGTTTTTGGTGGAGAGTTATATCTCTTGCTGGGGCAATTACAATTGTCTCACCCCCATGGGATCCAACATTTTTTTAGGTGGACAAGCACGGAGGAAATTGAGAATATCTTATAGAGGAGGAACATCAACAACAGCAGTGACAGCAGTGATAGATCAGGTTGAGTGTACTGTCTGTCGTGTCTTGTAGATAGAAGTCCTATGTGTCGTCTATGTAATCTCAGGTCCTCGGAGTTGATAGTTAGTGCTTTTAATAAATTGTTTTGAGATTTTGGTTTGATGCCTCGACGTTCATATGTTGTTTGTGTTTAGCTTATAACAAGGCAGTGAATGTTGTAATCCTCGAGAAGAGATGGTAAAAGTTATGTACTTCTAAAACAGGATGTAAATGTAATACATTGGTTCTTGTTGAAAGAATTTTCCTATGAATGGATCTCTTTGAAAAAGTTTTAAATTTTTAGTGATTTTCAGTAATCCGCTGTTAGTAATTGCTTCTGATTAAATAATAATGTTTGTTCAAACACTTCTCTACATCAACTTTGTTGAATAGGATGTTATAGTTTTAAATAAATTCTAGAACATTAGTATATTTACTCCTCCTACTTAGGTAAGAGGCTATGCACATTGTATTGGTTAAGTGATGCTTCTTATCTTATTTATATGGTTTAATATTCACTGATGTAATTGTTTACTATATGAATGATGGAATCCAGAATATTTTATGGACCGATATTTATTTTACTATTCATATTAATAACATTCTCTAATCAAGTACCATGTATCATGACTATGCTAAGAGATTAATAATCATGACTGTGATGTTCATTTTATGAAATCAAGTACATGTAGATATAGTATCTCGTTAAGTTGAAGTGAATCCTTAACAAACCTATTATCACTAACAGTATAACCATGAGCTCTAAGAAAGAGAACTATGTGATCTTTAAGTAAGCTTATGAATAACATGGAAAGAATATTTTAACAATTCAGTTTAAATTCATGTTGTTATGTCAATCATAATTAACTATTTATTTTTTCAATTTTATGTTAAGTTCTTTGAAAATTATATGTTATTCTCATCTGTAGCTACTCATATCCATTGACACTATTTCTTCTTGCTTTGCTTACCTACAAATGAGATCTCCATAGGTAGTGAGTGAAAAGCACAAGGGTTATTGGCTAAGGACGTGGATCACCCATTGGAGGACTAGAAGTGTCGTGGTGGGATGTCATTATCCATATCAATTTTCATGCATATTTTAAATGGATCTTGATAATGGTTAGTTATTTGGACAACATCATTAGTTTTATTAAATTCCTCTTTAATGTCAAGTACTATAAACAAGAAATGGGGTTTATTCTTTTGATTTTTAACTTTTTTCATTTTGTTTATGAAGATATTCGATATGTATAATCACCCATAAATCATAAGAGTTGTGAATTGAAGCCTCTCATCGTATTTGAATACACACCTACTTCTTTGATTGTTATTACTTTTTTAGGATCCCTGACCTAATTCCTTGTGTAAACCACTAGAATATTACAGGACGATCTAAAGAGGTGTGTAAAATTTTGGGTGCTACATATAAAAAATATCAAAGATCACGTTCAATGTTCTTTGATTTCCAGGACTATCATGTGAAAATTTCCTTCTATGGTAGAGGATGCCAAAGTTACATATAATAGAAAATAATAAGAAATCAAACCAATATTAGATTAAGTATTATGACAATGAAATAACCCCTAACTACTCATTGGTTGTTCCTTCAAAACCATTTCAAGTTTTTAGAGGATGTATTCCAAGAAGGTTAACTTAACTTTCTCCTAATAACGTATAAATGATATGTTTCATCTATTCATTTTGGTTTCTCATGATTTCTTAATTTATATTGTTCTTCAAATTTCTTAAAATTGATTTGTTTCATAAATATATCAATGTAACATATCATTTTCCTCAATCCACTTATTTCTAGATAATATCTCCATCAACAAATAAGTGGAAAGCGACACCTAAAATAAAGTGTTCTTCCTTGAAGTTGATTTATTCGTAGCTATAAGTAAACAACAATTCATTATCTGAAGGCAACTTTAACATGCATCTTTTTTATATCTTGGCATGTCATAAAGTTTTACAAGCAACATGTATCATGAATAATTAAATTATAATGACAAGGGGTTTCATTGTTATGACTCTACTTCTATAAATTACAAAGAATACTTCATTATGTACATGGGACTAGCTTAGTCATGAAAATAATTTTGAATGATCTATTTCTATGAAGTAAAGTCTACTCTAGTCACAAGGTTATGCATATTTCTTAACAAAATCACTTATGAGTAAATGAAAACTATAATTTACTCAACTTGTGTCATATAAGTACCCACTAATGAATTAATAACTGAGACAACCAATTAATAAAAACTTTCAAATCCTAGCATTCATAATATTCTAGATCAATCTACTATATTGAAAACTACCATTCTCTAAACTTACTCATTGTAACTATAAAAATAACAACATTTTCAATATACTCGTTGTAACGATAAAAATAAAATTAATTCAAAGGATCACCAAAAAGGAATGTAAAATATGTATGTTTCAACCGTTGGTCATTTATCTGAGAATGTGCATTGAATATACAATTTTGCATCGATCACAAAATATTTCCATTTTATATGTCAAGCAATTATTCTAGTCAAGTTTAATGTTACAACCATCAATTGTATGTATGCATTAGCTCAAAAACATGAAAACCAATTCCAATTAATTATTAGTTTGTGAATGACATCAAAGTTAGTATGTGGGCTTATAGGTCAGAAAATATTTATCTTATATAAGAGAAAAGAGTTACTCATTCATTTTATAATACATAGACCATTGTACTCATATTTTTATATGGCATTAAGTAAATGATGAATGTAAATATTGGTTACATTGAAACATAGTGTTTTGTTTATAATGATTCTTTTTTATCAAAATTTATTGTTTCAAATACATAAAGTACTATGATGTGACTATATAGAAAAAAATTAGCATAGTGCATGGAAATGATTTCATGAAATAGTTTTCATTTGTATATTGTATACATTCAACTAAAGTATGTTTTACCGGGATGGAGATAATAGTCTCAATATGGTAAGAGAAGGCCATATTTTACATATGAATTTACATATAAAAGTGAAGTAATGTGAATTTGATGATCTGGACTTTTCTCTCTCCTCATATATGTTCTATCTACTTTGTATTTGCATTAATTTCGTACTTTTTCCATCCATTTCATAATTTTAGTCATTTAAATGCTCTTTGAGTTTATCTTGTACTCACATCATAAGTAGCGATATCCAAATTTATATGAAACTAAGGTTACATCTAGATTATACATCATCCTCTCTCATCCCCTTTTGATACCATCTATGGATCACTTCTTAAACTCAAATTGTGGTTATAGGGTAGAGGGCACTCTCACATTTCTAGTGCACCAAATTATGCTCAACATTGAGAAAGTATGAGAGAGATATTCTCATTTGAAACTTGCTTGTTTAAACTTTGATTTTATCTCTTTCAATGGATTTAATCAAATTTGAGCACAACCCAATTTACCCACTCCTTTCCCTTGACAATACAGTTCCACCCCTAATGCCCAATCACATGTCGTGATTTTTCAGCACGCAAATTTGGTCCCTTGTATCCACTAGTCATGGATTACACCCCAAATCCAATGACCATGGTATTGCATCTTATGAAACCCCCTGTATACTCATTTTCAAACCCAATTGAACTCCCTTTCACTTTCCTTCTTCTTTTTCTTTGTTTCCCCTCTAATATCTTGAGTTTTCACACTCTATAGCCCAACCACATCACTTCTTCTTCTCCCATGTAGTTGGCACCACCACCATGGCCACCTAACAACCTTGCACCCTATAGCCACACATCCCCTATATGGCTCTGATTGCAACTTCACAGGAACTTGGGGGAGTGGGAGGCTTCTTCTCTGACTCAATGAAGGTCTCTAGCCTTATAACTGATGTCTCTAGTGCGCATGGCTGTTGTGAGCTGCTAGCTTATAGTGCTACAATGTGAGAGGGACAAACTCACACTAGCTTCCAAATGTAGACCAACCTCCGGTGGACCAAATGAAAGAGGGGCCTTTATGGATTTTAGGTGGATCCTCTCCCTCTCATGATTACTCATTTTGTTGGGCACAGTGAATGCAAACTATTGGATTGGATGGGTCCATAGTGGACCACCATCCAACGGCTGCCATTGTTTTTGAAAAATATGTAAATCCTCCCCTTTCTCAACCAAAATGCTAAAAATCCCCCAAACTTTTAATTTTTTTTATTAAATTTCATATTTCCAGAAGTAGTCACATAATATACTAGTTTGATGGGATGCATGAGACCTTTCCACTAAAATCAGTTTCCCGACCTAGATCTATTCATGATTCTCCTAACTTTTCTAAAAGAGATACATTTATGCTTATTTAATGATCTTTATTCACTATTATATTTCCCTTGTGTCAATAATGATCTCATCTATTACTAAACCAATATATCATTAACATCACTCGACATAGGCCTTGTTCAATGCTTTGGACTATCTTGATGTACACCTAATGACTATCTTGTCCTAAAAATAACTCTTTTATGCTAATGCAAGGTGATACCTAATCAAGATTTGAACTTTGATTCTACGAATCACCAAATGACTATCCAACTTTGAAGTCAGTAAAATTTATGTTGTTAAGCTATATGTTTGACTAATATCTTATTCCCTTTTTCCATGAATAGTTCATATGACTCCATGACTTACCGTTTAACACTAATATGCCCTTAAATGTGTTGCTTAGGTACTTATATTATTAGATCTTTAATCATTATGAAAAATTGCATGCTTGATGTTCTAACCTTTATATTAACCATTTAATTGATCCCTATAATGACTTGTGATGTGATCTATCATGTAACCCACTTATACATTTTTGACTACATTTGGCATACGTGTGACATCAAACATGATCTAAATGTATATGTTATTCATTAGACTCTAATCTTGCAAGAATGATGCTCTTATGTTACACATGTTATCTTAAGACTTCAAACAAGTAGTTTTGCCCATATTTGTAGAACTAAATTCAAACTTGAAATACCTTAATGATCTTTTACAATCTATTAGGAATGTTCCCATCTTGCATGATATTGCTCGAATATGACTAGTTATATTATTGTATGATTAAACCATGATGAAAATCTAAATCTAATGCCTCCCCTTTTTCCAAATCAAATTTTTTCTTCATCTAGGAACTCCCACAATGTGGAGGCTTCACCTACTCCTAAGGTGTTGTTGTGGATTTTGAACTATGTTGAATAATTTCATGAATGTTTGATATAAAGGAACTATTTTTGATCCCTTTGAAACCTATGTTTAGGGGGAACATCCACAAGACATGAAACATGATTATCTTATCAAAATCCTACTAACCTAGAAACCCATGTTAAGTATTTTTACATATGATGTCGCCATTGGGTTGGTCATTCTCTAGGAATCTTACTCAACGATCATAATGTGCTCACCATTAACAAGGTACACTTAATTACTTTACCCCATTGTAATATTGGCTTTTTTTGTATATATTATCTTATGGATGCTTGTCCACATAGTTACTTGTTTGAGATATTGTTCCTATGGTTACCACTTCAATTTATATTACATTGTTGACAAACCTTGAACATAATATAGACCGCCATTATATAATTCTTCTGTACATACCTAAATTCTCAGGGTAAGGGCACAAGGCAGGTTGAAACAAGGTTATCTCATTGGATTTTGTCTTAAGGCCCCTCATGTAGAAACAAGGTGAAATTTTGTCTTCTAACCTTAGATGCTCCTCAGTGGCCCTTCCCTTGGAAGTTGGTCAAGGCCTAATAATGATGTTTAAATAATGGAAAATGGAACCTAATATATTCTTTGAACAAAAGAATGTCATTATAACTTTTCTCGCCTTCTTTTTCTTAGTATAATGTTGTATCCATGAAAATTTTATTATCACTCTTAAATTGTGATTACATGTCTTTCAGTAGTGTACTTAATGCTTTAGAATTATATATTTTGTTTATCAAAATTTTAAATACCAAATGAAGATCCACTGCACTCATCGGCATGACATCTACCCTATGAACTGAAACACCAATGATATATCCTTACAAGTAAAATGGGTCCTGACTCTCTTCTCCTTAATGTATCTTATTATCTCTACTATTTATCTTTTGACTTTCTGTATAAGCTGCTTGTGTGTTCTTCTACTATTATATGGATGGATGCCTAGGTCCCCTCACCTTTTTTTGTTTAGACATCATGGGTTTGGATTTGGGTATAATAAACATTTCTGCAAAAAATTGAATCAGATCTATACATAGAGGCCTCTATATATGGTTATGGAATAACACATAATATGAACCTAGGGAGAACCAAAACCATAAGGGTGAAACTAAGGCAATAGGTGAAATGAAAAACATGTATGTTTAGTCTACTAATTACCTCATATCTACCAAGTTGTGGTGGATGAGGTTCCTCTGCAGATGTACCTACCCAAAGTGGATCTAATATGAGATTAGGTGTATTCCATTAAATCTTACATATCTATCTATCAACTCATTTCATCTCTTCTTTAAGGACTACCCTAAGACCCCTCAGTAGATGATGATTAGTTGGCATCTCATATACTCATCTGAGCCTTCTGTCATGAAAACAAATCATTTGATTTCTTGATTCCAAATAGCTTATCCAATGGAGAGAAAATATTCATTTAAATTCAAGAAATTTAATTAAGATAATAATGCCTTGATCTTGTCTTAACCTAATAACCTAAATTCACTCTTTAATTTGATGTGAGCATGTGTAAAGATTATACATGCTTGATATTTCCAAATTTGACATATGTTCTTTCTATGTTGTGGTAAATCTAAAAAATCCTAGATGTCATGTAATAAGGTGGAACTCATGCTTTATACCACATGGTTGATGAGGTCCCTATATGATTGAACGTAAGTTATTCCTATTCTATAAAACCTCAAACTTAACTAAGTAAATATTACCCTATTGATATATATCATGCCTTATACTAAGATATGACTATGTCTTTGGAACCTCTATATCATGATAGGAAGACATTTTACAATAGGAAAGATCCCTACTTATTGTTATGTCTCTTTATAAGGCTTGATATTTGAATAATATGAATAATATGAAGTCTTTACCATGTCATGTGATTCTATAACTAATGAAGTGCCCCATTTAGCTTCTCTATTTCAAGCTGTACTCCCTTTCCTTGATCTACGAAAGGAAGGGAACAATTTCATGACCCTGATTATGTTAACATCTCAAAACATGGATAATTGATCTTTGATCTCATCATATAATAAAAATAAATATTTGTTTCTCTTCCTATTTTATATGATGCATGTCCCATGACTAGTGAGGAAAGGTGTGTTAGATTAGAGTGGTACTTTTATTCATTACTTTTCTAACCTAGGTCACATCCCTGTTATGACCATCTCTAAATTTTGTCTCTCAATTATTTAGAGCTTGGAAAGGTAACTATTTCTTATGATTTGGATCTCTTGACCTAAATATTTAATAGGTAAGACATTGTCATGTTTAGAACACTCAACATTGAATCTCAATTTTATGATAAACTTGATCGTGATAAGGTTAACTATAGTTGGTGGTTAGGGTTTTTAGAAGGACCTAGGTCTAGATCATTCATCAACCTTAAATACTATGATGATGAAATTGATTTTCACATCATGAAATGTTGCTCAATTGTTCCCTTTAAAGGAATGATTACACCTATGATATAGGTATGAACCTATACCCTATCTATGTAATTTTTGGACCTACAGTTCATGTTGCAAATTTTAACTCTCAATATTGATTTATGATATATGGACCCATAATTATTGAACATAAAATCTATTCAACTTCTAAGATCATCCTATCTAAATCTCAAGATCACCCTCTATATTTGACTTGTAACTTGCGTGTTCTCATAACATGAAAGTTAGAAATGATTTGTATGTTGAACTCTCAATTTATGAATTAGGTTTTAGCTCTCATGTAGACTAGGGTGGGACTTTCCATTGACTTTGAACATGGAATCACAATATTGGATTATGATGTTTGACTTGAAATTATGAAATTTGAAATCATGATAATGCATGTATAACTTCACCAAGGCCAACATAGAGGTTATAAGCCAACACATTTGGAATGAAAATCATGATTTTCTCTGGATTTCATGATTTGAAGAGATCTATATATTTGGCCAAAAATGTGATCACATTAATTTGTAGTATATAGGATGACCTCTCTTAAAGTGTGATTTATGTAATCAAATTCCCAATTATGAGCTATGTGAATGTGTGATGACTATGAAGCTCAGTTGCCCAATTTTGGGATCAATTTGATGTTGAAAGTGGTTACGATGTGTTTCTTTATTACCAAGATACAAAACATAAAATCTAAATCCCAATTTTAGATTATGTTAATATTGTGGATAAAATTTCTATTAAGGAGGGGAGGACATGATGATATGAACTTTTCTCTCTCCTCATATATGTTCAATCGACTTATATTTGCATTAATTCTCACTCCTATCATTAATTTTATGATTTTAGTTGTTCTAATACTCTTTGAGTTTATCTTGTGTTTACATAAAAAATGGTGACATTCAAACTGATATGAAATTAAGGTTGCCCCAAGGTTGTACATCATCCTCTCTCATCCCTATTTGATATCATCTATGGATCTCTTCTTACCCTCAACTTAAGGTATGGTTTAGTGAGCATCCTCATGTTTCCATAAAACCAAATTTCACTAAATTATGAGCTAGTATGAGAGAGATATGCTCATTTGAAATAAACCTTATTTGAACTTTGATTTTAGCTCTTTTAATCGGATCTAGTCCAATTTGTGCCAAAAATTGGGCCATCCCGATTCCCCCTCCCCTTTCCCTTAGCCTATAGACCTGATGCCCAACGACATGACATGATTCTCAAGGCATGAATTTGGGCCCTTAGATCTAGAAACCATGGCTTGTGCCATAGATCTAACAAACATGTTGCTTTCTCCTTACTCCATGTCATAGTTGGTGGCCATTGTGATGCACCTCACCAAACCCCTTCCTATGCTATTTTAGACCCAACTAAACCCCTATTTTGCTTTTCTTCTTCTTTTTCTTTATTTCTCATCTAATTTCTCTAAGTTTTTGTACATTACAACCCACCCCTTCTCCCCTTCTTCTTTTCCCATGCAACCAATGCCAGTACCATGACCAACCAACACCCTTGCACCCTACAACCATGATCAGACTGTGATGGGAGCTTGGTGGGAGTGAGAAACCTCTTCCCTACCCCTACTAAGGTCTCCACCACCCAATTGATGTTGATCTTATGAGCACAACTATTGCAAGTTGCTAACTTGATGTGTTGTTATCATAGAGGGGAAAACTCACAATTGATGCAAGGCATGGACCGAACTACAGTGGACTAAGGGGTCCAGGGCCCAGATAGATCTCGGATGGACCCCCCATCACCCTCTCACTCTTACTCACTTGGTGGGTGCAAAGAACACGATCTTTTAGAACGGTCAACTCGATGATGGACCCCCAACAATAAACCTTCATTTTTGTAAAATAGGTACCTCCCCTCTCTCAAGAAAAATGTAAAAATGCTTGAAACCCCCTATTGTTGCAAAACGTTGTGGAAAATAGCATGGTTATCTAGTAGTAGTCAATAAAAATGCCATTTCGGTTGAGAAAATGATTCGTTTCCACTAACAATAGATTCACAACCTAATTTTTTTGTGCTAATGTAAATACATTTTTTTTGTTCACCAAAAAATTATCTCATTTTTCCTAAACCCCTAAATAAATAACTTTACTCCACTTAGATCTTGTTTAGTGCTTTGGACCAACTTGTTGTACACCTAAAGATGATCTTGACCTAAAATGTAATGCTTTTATGCTAATCTATAGTGATACCTAATCAAGACTTAAAATTCTATTATATTAATCATTAAATGACTATCCAATTTAAATATATAAAAAAATATCTTATTACATGATATATTTGACTATGATCTTTTGCCATTTTGTCATGAATAGCTCATATGACTCAAAGACTTACCTTTACACACTAATATTCCCAAAAATATGATGCTCAAGTACTTATATGGTTGGGATCTGTAATAGTTATGCAAAATTTGAACCTTGATGTTGAAACATATATATTAATCCTCAAATAGGATCCTATAATGAATTGTGACACAAAATGTCCTATAACACACTCATATGAACTTTTAACTACATGTGACATACATGTGGCATTTAACATGATCTAAATGCATGTGTTTTGTATTAGACTCAAGTATTGCAAGAATGATGCTCTAATATTACACATACATTGATACTTGAGATCAGTTATTTTACCATATTTGTAGCACTAAATCCAAACTTGAACTACCTTAATCTCTTTTATGATCTTAAGACTTTAGAATGTGGCAATCTTACACCATAATGATCTAATATGACTAGTTCAGATCTTTTATTATTAAACCTTGATGATAATTTGAATTTCATGACTCCACTATTTCAAAATCAGAGTTTATCTTCATCTAGTAACTCTCATAATGTGGATGTTTTCACTTATACCAAAGTTGTTGTTGTGACTTTTTAACTATGTTAAATAATTGCATGAATGATTGATATGATGGAAATATGTCTGGTCCTTTTGAAGCCTAGGCCTAGGGGGCATCTACATGACTTGAAGAATGATTATATCATCAAAATATTATTGATATAAGACCCCATATTACGTAATTTTACTGTTAAGTCCCCATTGAGATGGACCTTCTCTAGAAATTTTACTAAAGGATCAAAATGTGTTCATTGCTCACAAGGTACACTTAATATCTTGACCCTAGTATGATATTGGCTTTATTGTATTCATGCTCTTATGAATGCTTGGATATTTCTAATTATCTGAGATATTTTTCTAATGATTACTACTTTTATGATTGATTTTATATGTTGACAAACCTTGAAATAATATATAATTCCATCGTATGACTCTCATGTACCTCCCTAAATTTGTGGGGTAAGGACACAAGACATGATGAAATAGGTTTAGCATAAAGACTTTAGCCTTGAGGTCCCTCATGTATAAATAGGGTGGCATTTTGGATTCTAGCCCCATATACCCCTCATGGACCCTTCCCTTGGAAGTTGGTCAAGACATAATAATGATGTTGATATAATATAAAATGGAACCTAAGATATGGATTTGATAAATGAATGTCATTTAAAGGTTTCTCACCTTGTTTTTATTTAGTATAATGTTCTATCCAAGAAACTTTTATGATTACTCTTAACTTTTACTTACATGTCTTTCCATATAATACTTAATGCTTAAGCCAATAATAAAAAAAATCCAATTTTTAGATGCCAAATGAAGATCTGTTGTATTCATTTTTAGGAAATCTAATAGATGATATGAAATGCCAATAGGTTATCTTGTAATGAAAATGGGTACATGACTCCCTTCTACCTGATGTATATTCTTATCCATGTTAGTTTGGTTTTACCTTTCCATATATACTACTTGAGTGTTCTTGTACCATTTTATAGACAAAACCCAAGTCCTCTCACCTTTGGTTGACCAACCATCAAGGGTTTGGATTTTGGTAATATATGATTCCATCACTATGAAAAAATATATTATCCCTTTTATATCCCTTCTCCAAACTCATTCCACAAGTAAACATAATGTAATTAGCATCATGTAAGAAGGATTTGATTAAACCTAAAAATGTTTCAATGAATACTTGGGACACAAGTATAGCAAACAAGTTTGATGAATATTTATTTCAAAAAGTTAGTAATATACTAATGAAATGACATGTTGTTTATGTGATATACTAGAAACTATGTCACTAGTGTTGATATGCATCTCTCATGATATAGAATACCCAGACTTTGTGCATCTTGTATACTTGATGAACACCAACTTCAACGCCAACCATCACATGGAATACGTACAAAAGAATGTGGGAATCCATATGTTAAAAATGTAAGTACTAGTTAATGTTCAAATAAAGAAGGAAACTGCATTATAAATTTTGTATCCATAGTTGGGATTGTAAAATTCATGTTATAGAAACATTCATTCCAATACTCTGTCGGTGATCAATGTGACCACCCCTGTAACCATTTCATATTGTGCTTTCAATGAAGTAGAACACAATTTGATCCCTTCATGAAATACTTCCTTAGTTTTTGCTTGTTTGCAGTCTCTAGCAGAAAATTCTTCTACAACACTATATAGGTTGCTTGAATTGTGTTTTTATGTGTTTGGTTTGATTTATTACAAAGTGGGGCCATGTATGAGATTGTTTTTCTGATTCAACTACATGTGGAACTTTCATGGATTAAATTAGATTTTCATAAATCCGTAGCCTCATATGTCTTATAAACATATAAACATTGGTAAATGGCATACGATCAACACAGACAGTATAAGTATACTTATATATATATATGTATTTGTAGATGTATATACATATATATGGTACATACATAAATATATGTATATATGTATATGTATGTCTATATATTTATACATACATATAGACACACATATACATACATACATACACACACACACACACACACACACATATATATATATATATATATATATATATATATATAGTCTCGTTGGGTTTGGTATGTATCAATCTAAAAAGGACTAAAACATAAGAATGTTGGATATGTCTCAATATGTGCAACATAGGTCCTTACTTGGGTGGTAAAATTGGATTAAAAATGCACTCCTCTATGGAACTATGTGGTTCATATAAGCCAAATTATAAGGGCCATGTGTTCCAATTGGAACATGCCAACATTTTCTCAATTTTTATTTTGATATGGTAGAATGTCTTGGGGAAAAGTGGCAGCACGTTGTAGTTCTTGTTAAGGGAGCCAACTAGATCAAGTACTAGCAATAGTTATAGGTAGGCCAACATGTCAAATAATAGTTGAGAAACATCTAAACATGGATCACACATTGACTATACTAACAACAAGCATGCAAATGCATGCAAAGGAATGTATTGAACTCTCACTACTATCCATGATGTTGTGACTGGAAATATAAATGAGGAAGTTGTATACCTTTAAGGTATGATAGTCACCTTTTCAAATTTCTCACAAGCATGGGGGCTATTGTAATTTGGGTTTAGTTAAATCCATGTCATATAAGTTGTTTGTTAAATGTAAGGCAATCATATTGAAATTTTCCTATAATGGAGAAATAGGGTTACCTTAACAATATAATTCCATATTTTTTGTTTTATTTATTTGTCCCACAATTATTCCTATCAAGAAGTATCAGATATGGGGGTCACATCTATAGAGTGAAATATGGCACAAGTTTGTATAGAAAACGTTTTATGGATTTTAAGAAAAATTCACTGAAGATTATCTATACCATGAGAAGATGCATTTTCCTATTAATGGATAAAAACTAGTAGATTTTAAGTTAGAGGATTGGGTTCTCCTAGATTAATACACACTCTGAATAGTCCATCTAGCATTTGTGCATAGGTTGCATTTAGAATTGATGTTGAGAAACATTTTTAAGACTTATAAGAACGTAACAAAATATGTAAAAGATAAGTTAAAACCATGATGTGTCTTGTGTGAACTACCAGTTCAACTTTAGGAAGAGATAGTGCTATAGTCAGATTTCATTTCATTGACATTAATGTGATGGTAACCTAGCTCAACTCAATTCACATCTTATTTTGTAATAGAGTTAAAAAATTATGTTACTTTTTTCATATCTTGAGAGTTCATTACTATGGTAAAAAAATTGTATATCTCATTCGGAAGCATTAAGATAAAACTAGATAACATTCAAGATCTACTCAAAGTGAAGACATCTATTAAAGAGAATCTAGTAAATACAATTCCTTATATTTGTAATTGTATACCAAATCTATAATACCAAATATGAACATCGAGCATAGTCCAAGTAGTAGGACTGACAAAGTCAAAGAAAGAAGTTTTACTATTTTTAAAGAGCCTAGATACATGATATGAGTTTCCAAATATTGAAGAAATTGTCCCAATAAAATGCCAATGATTATGAGAACGGTGAATTGGGAAATATATTAGCCATAACATATGACAAGGGAGATGACTTTTTGTTTAAAAAATATTACTTGTCTGAAATGGTTTATTAATAGTGTGACATTGATGCATGGAGTGACATGTGATGCTTCATCTCATGCATTGTTCATGATGACATATAGAGGAGAAGGCTTCACTAAGGCGAATATGTGGAATTCCCTCTACTCAAAGGTCATAGGACTAAAAGACATTTAGATTATGACAAATGATAGATGGACTACCACATTCAACAATATTCATCTTGTCCCCATACTTGAGGCTCAATGTTTTCTCTTGATTTTTGTTGGATATGAAATGATATCATCTTAAATTTAGGGATGGCATGTTTAAGGTAACAAAATGGGTCTTTATTGATAGCCTAGGTAAAGTTCCTTTCAAGTTTTAAAATACAATTATTAGATTATATAAATGATACAATAATGTAACAAATGATTGGAGGCATACATCAAAAAGGAAATGATAATGAAATAAGCACATACATTGAGTAAATGTGGTCTAAGCTATGTAATTCTCTTTTAGAAGTTAAATAAGTTAGAAGAGCAGTTCCTAAAGAGATGAGGATGTTAGGTTTTGAGGATCCTATACATGCAAGGTTACATCTATGAGTATGCATCTTTATATATAGCCTTATAAAATATAGTGTGCACACAATCAATAACGACAATGGTAGTGTGGAAATCACATTCAATGTGGAGGAACAAGCTCTTACTAGAGAGGCCATGACATAGGGGGAGTGTCATCATAAACATTTCCAAGACTTATTGTTGGATGTTAGAAATAATATTCTCACTGTGATGGAGATGTTGACCAATAGAGCATATCCAAACTTATTTCAGGACCATACATGTAAAGAAAAGTGCCCTTAAAGGAATTCTTCATCACTATTTTCTAGGTGCATGATGTAGTTGAAGAGGCCAATTTAAAGGATGGATGCCAATGATATAATTCTAACATTATAAAGGATAATTTCCACCTATCATAATTCACCATCATCATTGCTACTCTAGGTTCCTACTTAAGAAAAATTTCCCCTCATTTGCATAGATCATTAAGTGAAGTAGGAGTTTACCCAAAAACTTGGATTTGAACTCAAGTATGGTTGATTTAGTATGTAAAAATCCTAATATTTATTAATTGTTTTGAAGACCAATACCTATATGAATCATGGATTTCCATTTTTCGAGTATAACTAGAATTGACGATTGGCTTGTAATAGTAACCATATGAAATTGAGGCTTATAAATAAGGGACAAAAAATAGTCCATTTATTTCATATCACCTATTTCTATGTTGGTTCTTCTGATGGTGTAGGAGCTAGAGAATATATTAATTAGTGGATATCTCATGTGGAGAAAACAATGTATTTGTCTCAAGGTGAAGCATAATATGGTACTTTTTGAAGCATTTTCGGACAAAAAACATTAATATCACTAGTCTATCGAGGATGCACATTTACTTGCTCAACAAAAGAGTGGTCCTACAACGCGAGCCTAAGGTGAATTTGTGGCATGTGGTGGAACATCATAGTTCTAGCCGAGTTCACCAACTATAACAAATAATGTAGTAATAATAAGGTCATATTCCTAAAAAATAACTGAGAAATGAATTGAGACAACTTAGTGATCAATGTTTAAAAATAAAACATGTTAATAAAAACAAATAAATACAAAATTGTCTTTCTAGTCCATTAGAGAAAAAATGATGTTACAAGGATAAATAGTCAATGAAGAATTGATAATAGTTAGTATTAATATTGTTCTTTCTTCTAGTTTTTCTCGAGTTAGGGGATAATAGGGTTTAGGGGTAATTAAATTTATTTGTGTCAGTTGTACTCTTTATTGAAACATGATTAATTTCTAGTAAAGTCTAACAGTTCTTTTTCCTATATTGGGGGGTGGGGACATTGGTGTTCTTCTTGTGCATTTTATTCTATTATTTTTATTCATTTGCCCCACCATTTCTTACACACTTAATAGAGTAATATAACATGATTTGTGAGGAATAAAAAATACATCCTTAGAAAGTCATATAAGTGTGAATCTTCTACAACTTTGTATGTACACCATTATAGTGGATATACTTAACAACAAGATCCATATACATTTCTATTTGGTGTATTTTTCAATATTATATGTTTTCTTGATACATATTTTATAGTCCATATGCAATGGAATGATCATTACATAAATAACTTAATAGGGATGTAAATACATATCTCTTATGACATATATGGCTATGTAGGTGTGGGATATGTTATTCTATTTAGGGATGACAAATATAGATAATTTATTCCTTGTATCAGCTTACTATTTCTCCTATTTTTTCATGTCTAAGTAATAGTTCCTTGTGGATGTAGGATACTACATTAAAAAATATTGGCAAGAGAACAATACATAATTGAAGACAAGCATAATGTTTATTGAGCCAGTCTCATCTACAGTGGTTCTCTAAGGATGCTTGCATCTAGTGCACAAAATGTTCCTCTTGTTTGTCTCAACTGCATGTGTCTCAAACATTGCAATAAGAAATGAATAACAAGTAGGAGAAACAATATAGTAAGAAATGAGGTTGCCATTAATTTAAAATTGATGTGTTCACTAAATTTATAGACATGTAATGGATTTGGATGTTATCCTTTCAAAACCTCTTCTTATAGGACCAAGGAGAAAACGTGCACCCTTTTTAGAGAAGGAAGAAATGGGAAACAAGTATTCAATGGAATGTGAGGATGACAAAGTATATTACGAAAGACTACTACTATTCATGTAAATTAGAAGAACAAAATGTGGAGTATTAAAGAATATATTGATTGGAGACTCATGAAGAACCCTTAAGCATGTTTAAATATCCAATGGGGATAATTCACATTGTACCATTTCAACAAAAACTATATGAGGAAAGTATGAAAACAAAAGTAGCTTTGATGCATAACTAACATACTTGTCTTAGGGTGGAGATCAGACTATTCTAGCAATGGAAATGATCAGCTTCCATGAAGAATAATCTTTTAATTCAATACATATTGTTATAAAAAGTCTAGTAAAATATTATGAACCCTTAAATTTTTATGATATGATGGGATAAAATACAAATTTTGAATCAAATTGTAAGATAAATAAAGAGGTAAATATTAGGTCTATGTTAGGGAAATCTAGGAAGTAGATTTAACGTAATTATTCCAAAAATACCAGAGGCTACATAGGGGTTCTACCCAAATTATTTCCTAGGTTTTTGATTGGTGTTACCATTTGGAATATTCATGTCCAACTTCAAATAAACACTATGGTTCATGTTATTTATATTTGAAGTACAGAATGTGAAAGGTAACTCATTTATCAAAATCATTACAAATATCACATTTTAGTTCTCATAAAGAGTTGACATGTTCAATTATTTAGTGAGTGTAAGAGTCATTTATATGAGAAACTATTTCCAGGTTGGAAATCCTTTAACTGGGAAAAAATGTTCATTGTCGAATGGAAACATAAAATTATTCATCAATTTATATGCTACTATGAGATGATTCAAGAGGAATACCAATGGATTCATCTAGTAAGGATAAGGATTATATAGCTATGAAAAGATCTTTGGTATCGAACTAAGAAATTTCCAAAGGGGCATATTGTTCCTAAATAGCTATTTGTGAGCATACTTTTTATGGAAGACCTTCAGATGAAGGATATTTGTTGACCATAGATGCCCAAAAAGGGATTGTTATAGGATTCCTTTAAAAGGATGTAATACATCATGCATGGCATGATACGAGTTGTGTATATTATATGTGTTGTTTAGCACACAATCTTGTCACCACCATATTTCCTTAAATGTTCATATAAACATAATTTGATGAAAGTGTGATGTTTTATCGAAATTGTCTCCAATCATTTATTTCTTTGAATAAAACTATAGAGAATGAATCCAATGTTTCGTATGAGACTAAATTATGGAAGATGCCCAAAAACGTAGATAGAATGGAATAAAAAAGAATAAGAAAACCTCTACACAATTTAACATAAAAGGACATGGAAAAAATGTTGGTACTTGTACCCTAACCTAGACAAAATCATATGCATGAGGAATATAATGATGAGTTGAGAATATAGGACATGAAATTGAAATAGAATAATTCCTATTATAATTATATGTAGTGTGATGAGACCAAAAAAACATGTAGCCTACCATCCAAGGTCATAGATGAGAAAATGGTATCATAATTTTGAAGAGAATTATTGAGGACTATATTCCGGATAAGGTGGATTAAATGTTTGATTATCAACATCTTCCTCAGCTTGTCTATTGATGATAAGCATGTGTTCCAGGTACGATGCATATGTAAATTTAGAGATTCTCACAATTTATTAATGTAATAATTGTGAGAGCGTGGAAATCGTTACTAATGAGGAGGATTTCTACCTTATTTTGACAAAGACCCACTACTCAAAGCCACACTCCCTATGTCATACATGCATCATGTATCAAGAAGACATTGCTCATCCCTATGTATGCTTATCCAAGGACTATTGTTTGGTGAACATGTATGAAATTATATGTATGATTTATTATTTATAATCATAATCTAGTTTCCTAAACTAGAGTCTTATAACACTCTTTGATACATAAATCTAAGAAGTATGTACTTAGGCTGGTATTTGAGATTAGGAGTATGTCTTTGTTTTACATGTCTTTAAATGCACATACATTTCTTAAAAAATAATTAGCCACAATGTCAATAGTTACAAAATATTAACAAGGGTAAGCATCTAAATGTTCCAGGCCCACATGGTCCACACACAAGCATATGGACATGAAGTCATGAGCATGTCGTAGAAAACATCCTAAACAAAATGTGAACTTTCTCTAGACAAATGAAATACATTGATGGATCATAATTAAGAGGTCACACTTCTCAGCATCATTCAAATATCATATGTGCAACACTATAATTAATTACCTTGATCAAATCAACAATATATTATGTAAAGTAGTAGTAACTAAATGAAGAAATACAAGTTGGTTAGATGGGATATTTTTGGCAAAGCATCTGGTGGTCTAATGGTTTATCCTACCCTGTACATAAATGAGGTTATCATGATAAAAAATTGCTAAACACAATATTGACCACTATATCTATTGGTGACTAGTACTTCCAACTAAGTTTATTATGCTAGAAAAATTCATAAATTTATCCTTTCCTACAATATGGTAAATTATCCTCTGGGGCCCTATGCTTGTGAAGATAAATCAAGTATTATTTTCTTGTATATGTCGATCAAGGGTGATAAGCTTCACTTTATATGAATGGGCATGCATATTCTAGAATATTCGAGCAATCCAATAGTAATTTTCTTTGTTTAGAGTGAAGGTGGAAGAGATGGAAGATGTTATTGAGCATATATGTTATCCTACAATATTTATGGACACTTAATCAATGTTTACTCAATAAAGGTCAATTATAATCAACTAGGACCCTTCTATGTCAATTTAGTTGGTAGTTAACATGTATGTTTATGATCATAGTTTTTTTATAAAGTATTAAAAACTTGTTAATTACATATGCAACTTGTTAGAGATATTTTATTTTTATATAACTAAAATCTATTACTTAAATAATTTGTTTCATTGTAGATATAATTTCAACTTATCATATTATTTTATCTTCATTTTACCCTAAAATCACATCCAATCAAATTTAATGTGTAAATGGAGACAATGGATGAAACTCAAAATTTTGAATGATGACTCTAGATCGGTTAAAATGTATTGTATGCATGAGTACTTACAAAACATATTCTCATAAAAATGAATGATCTTGGATTACTTGTTCCTTTGTGTAATACATACATATCATAATATATTATGCTAAAAATACTAAAGAAATAAGTGTCAATAAATTAAAAGAGGAACTAGATAGAAAGGAAAACAATGTATTGACTTGATATATGGCATCTATGAAAAATCATGCATTAAAATTTGTTTCCATTGAAGTCAATCATAAATAATATGATCTTCCTAAATAATTAGTCTTAAATATTTATTTGTCAAACTTCAACAATTTAATAAGTTCTTTTTTATTTGGAAATTACTCTATTTTTCATAATTCTATCTTTCTTGCAACTTGTAAAGAAAAATAGTAGCCTTGATACCAATTGAGTAGACACCATGTTTCTCTAGCATATATGATTATGTGTTATTTCAACTTGGAAAGGAGGATTAATTATGGATGATATTATTAATTAAATAAACATATAGGTTTTTAATATCAGACTAGCTATTTGATTATTGTTATTGTTTGAATAAAATTGAATTTTAACCAAGGTATAATGATGATCTTCCATTTGCAAATAGGTAGAGATTATATATCATTCATCCCATTCTCTAGCATGGCCCAAAACAAAGGGGGCATATGTGAAGTTCACTTGATAACCATAGTTATTTATCAAAGTAAAGGGGGGTATATGAGTACATGGTGCATTTTGCAATATTTTTAGCTACTATGTTGCAGCTGTTGGGGATGAAAGATAGTTTTATGCTTCTAAATCACATCAAAAGAGAGACAAAATGCCTTCTATGAGGTCCAAATTTGCTGGATGTCTGAGAGCATTGCTTGAGCGTTGTGACGGCTTTCTTAACATCAATATAGATTGTAAGGGTTTGCCAAACCTTCTCTTCGCAAATGACTAGAGTATGTAGGATACCATTGACTTTAGCCTCCAGAGCCAAAGATGCATAACCAGTGAGTCCCTCCCCCAAGATACAATGTCCCAAGTTGTCCACCACATGGATACCAATACCAATTCTCTGGGTGTGGGTTTGGAATACAACATCCAAAAGACAATGATGTCACAATCATGGGAATGAATTGTGGATAAGTCACATAATCCATCATGATGAAGAGGTATGAAACTTGGATTTTTAAGAATGGAGCTTGATCTCTCTTTGATGAATGAAACAATGACATGAATGGGTTTCAAGGATTCACCATGGATGAAATCATTTTTTATGCAGATGGGTCATCATCCTATACAATGTAGGCTTTTCTACTTTGTGTTCCCAGATTAGATAAAATCATGGATATCCATTCTAAATTGGATGAGTTGAAGGAGTTTCCCATATTGAGATCTAACCAAATTTTCTTAGAAAAGAGGAAATATCATAAATGATGGAAGAGGTTTTCTGGACGGTATTGCAAATTGGGCATATGTCATCAATGATGATATGCCTTATAACTTTCTCATAGTTTGTAAGGAGGATATAATGATTGAGAAACCATAGGATGGTCTGGAATTTATGTGGGAGAGATAAGTCCCAAATATCCCTCTAGAGACCAAGTAGGTAAGTGGGATCAATGTCTAGAGCTAATCTCCCTAAAATCCAATGGTTGATACCAGAAGTTAGTGCTAATTCTAGAGTTGATAGTCTTGTGGCAAGCATCTTCTATAGAGGATATGTTGTACTTGATGAAAGTCTATGCTGATGAGCATGGACTTTTACTGAGTGTGCCATTGAGTAAATACTTGTCTCTCATCGTTCTTGCCAACACTGTGGAGGCTTGGTTCATGAATTTCCATGTGTTCTTGAGCATGAATCTGAGTCTAGATTTTGGGCATCTTTGATTCCTAGACCTCCATAGGCTTTAGGTAAGGTAATGTTCTACCATCATACCAATGAGATTTTCTACTAGTTGCATATCCTAGACCAGATGAAATCCCACATGTACTATCTATGTCTTCATAGTGTGTGCATGATAGCTTAGTAGACTACATCATGTATGGTTGTATTCATTGTAGAGTACTCTTTTCTAGATTGATACATCCTACTAGAGATAAATGATGAGCAGACCAAATACTCACCCTACTCTCGATAGATTAGATTATGCTTGCATGTGCCACTTTATTTAGCCAATGGAGTAAGATAGGGACTCCCAGACAGCGAACAAGGTCATCTGTATTCCAAATCCCAATTTTCTTGTAGAAAACTCTTTTCTCAGCTCCCAAAGTCTTATGTGAGAAAAAAAATTCCAAGATTTATATTGAGAAAGGATATGTTGGGGACACAGATGCAAAGTCATCTAGCACCTTGGATATGGAAGATGCTTGCAAGATAGAAACCTCTACCATTAGTAGGATGTCGTCAGTGAACATCACATGGGTGAGAGGGACACCATTACACGATAGGAGAATGAACTTCTAATAGACATCAACTATAGATTGGGAGATGGCTTAGCTTAGACATTCCACTTGCATAATCAACAATATTAGTTTTTCTGGAAGTATGACTTTGATCAAGGTGTCATTAGTGAATTGCCAGTATATTCTAACGAACTCCTTAGACAGATCAATCTTAATGGTCACCCATTTATATCCACTCATCTTAGTTTTCATTTAATGGATAACCTCGTACATGAGAAGGACATTATCACTAATTCTACAACTAGGGATAAAGCTTTACTGATGTTCATAAATCCATGAATTGAGAAGTGGTTCTATCAGTTCCAAAATAATATTTGAAAAGAGCTTCAGACATCATCTGTTCAATGAGATTGGCCTGAAGTCATTGCAGCTTTGTGGGTGTCGAATCATGGGAATGATAACCATGAGTGAATTAGATAGTTTGGAATTAATGTAACCATGTTGGAATGGTTCACAAACTGTGAGGACAATAGAAATGCTGACGTGATGTCAATTGTTTTGAATGAAGCCGTTATGGACTCCATCGGGCATGCTGCTTTTGCAGGAGCCATTTGAAAGGACACATGCTTGATTTTAATGGGAGTGGGGATTGTTATAAACTCCAACACATTCAATATTCAAGGGAAATCACCAATGTAATTGGGAATCTTCAATAGATTAGAGGCAGGGATTGTAGGTGTAGAGAGGTCTTTGAAGAAATTCCACACATGCTCTTTGATTGTAGGTGGGGAAGAGGTCCATGACCCTCGAGCGTGCTGGGTTTTAGGTGAGGGAGAAGGCAGCAGAAACAAAAAATTTCTCTCACCAAAAACTATAACCACGAATCACATCAATGATTACGAAATAGGAAGGATGGTTTTAGCAAGATATACTAGGTCCTGAGGCTTGCTCAGTGACTATACCACACAGCAAGTGTGGTCTTCAACCACATGTCTTCAACGACGTCTGTGCAACTCCTAGTCTTGATCCACACTGTGGTTAGTCTTGACCCAGACTGTGGTTGACAGTCGCCCTCCTGATCAACAGAAGTCTCCCACCTCTATAGATAGTCCACACAGATGACCAGGAACTCTAGTCATCCTGTCCAACAGGACACTAGAAGGACTCGTCCCTTTCTATCAGCATACTAGTCACCACCACACTCTCCCACAACCAGTTGTTGTCCTACAATTGTCTTTCCCTCACTGTTCCTCCCTGGACAAGTAGAACTTGCTTGGGCTCTCTCAGTTTCCACAACCAGAGAGGACAATAACTTTGCAAAGCAATTGATATTCTGAGTTATGCTATCTGAGAAGCCCCCAGTACCCCTCTATATATATGAGGGGTCAGGGTCAGGGTTCTCAACCCCAGACAATGTGGGACTAAAGTGGGAGTAGAAGGGTCTGGAATTTCCATGAACGGATTGCACAACGGCAGCCGAACCGGTCATTTCACAAACAAATTGGTCGGTTGGGAGTGTGAGCTGATCGGTTCACCAGTTGAACCGGTCATTTCACATTCCTAACTCACCTCCAATTAACTTTCCTCTTTCGTTTCCTACTAATCCAAATATTAATTCTTGTCCTAATCAAATTGTACAAGTGAAACGAAAACCTTTTCCCACAAATTGGGACAACTCAACCTTGCTCATTTGTTCCAGTCAAACCGATCAATTCACCAAGTGAACTGGTCATCTCACTGACCATGAACCAATCGATTCACCCAGTGCACCAGTCAGTTGGTGGTCCAGATTATGCAGAACACAGTCAATGCAGTTCTCAATCAATCGAACACTCAAATTTGTTCGTTCAACACTTGAACTTGATGATTATGAGTCAAGTCAATTGATTGAATGTTTGATTGAGTACCTAAACACCTTTAGTAATCAATTCAAACCTCATTCATGGATAAACTTATCTTCTGGGTAAATCCTTTGTGTGTGACCCTATAGGTCCCATTTCACATTGGCAGTGAATGTCTATAACTAGCTTATGATATCACAAGTAAAGAGAGGTGCCTAGTCGCACATCAGTGCTACCTAAGTGAAAAGGAAAGTTGGAGAACAACTTTCAATCCTACAGTCTATGATTGGTGTTCTAGTGAATGTATAATTGCTTTTATATCTGATATCCTGAATAAACTCAAGGCATGGAGCTCCATCCTTTCAACTTTCATTCTTGTTCCTTGATCCAAAGTAGAATGTCTGATATATGTCTGCCATCAATATCACATATTGACTCACACGTGCATGCACATGCCTTTCTCAGTCTCACTTATCAAGTGGCCATGGACATATACTCCCTTGGGAGGACAAATCCCATATCTATCACTCACAGTTAAAACCCCATGTGTCAATGTCACCCAATCATCACCTTTATAACAATCCATATTTCAGGACTGCGTTTGATGATGTCAAAGTGTACCCAATGACATGTGATGAGAGTAGTGATTTTAGGTCTAAGAATCACAATCACCACCACCATTGTGAGAGCTGACTGTGACTACCATGTCATGGTTCCATGTGCCACTCTCATGGTGGTTTTGTCCGATACACTGTTCTCTAACTTGTATCTAATTGCTTGGTTTGATATCTCATATCATGACTAATGAAACTCTATCATCAACAAACACACACTCTAGTCTTGTTGTGTCATTGTTGTCTATCAGCCTTCCATAATGACATCCGACTAGGGACAAAACAAGAATGTACAAACTCTTAGCATCTGTATGATCTCATTGTTCATGTCCTTCACCTGAAGACATATATCATTGAGTATTATCATTCTCTAGACATTCATTCAGCTATATCGTTATCTCATAAATGATTTGAACCAGAATAAATTGGAAGCTTGCCTTGGATATTTACCAAATCAATCATAATGTATCCCAATCCAAATCATAATGCATACATACCAACATCGCATTCCTCAACTTGGTTATCTTATTGATATAGTGGAGAGCTTTGACAATGGAATCGAAGAAATTATTGTTTCGTTCACCATAGTGGAGCAAGTTAATATTTTCTTTTTACTTCCAATCTCCTTCATTTCACTAAAGAATGGAATTATATTGCTCTTGTAAATCAGTTGAATGTAGATCGCTGGAAAAATGAATTGATGGCGATAAACATGCACATATCTGACATTTACATTTATGCTTTAGAATGGTAATCTTTTGGTGATGTTGTGATTTTATGTGGTTAAAGTCCCATTTGGTAGTAGTGAACTTATAAGTAGCGAGAGCGTCGAGGAAGGAGGTTGAGCCATCCAAAGGTGGAAAAAGGGACATGTTGAACTCAGGGATTTGGTTCCAACTCATCTTATTCCTAAACTCGATGTGGTGTAAGAGAGAAGGCATGGGATTATGATGGGATTATGATCACTGTGAATACATGTTAGAACATTGATGTTCATGACACCCTCAACAGAGAGGCACATGCCGTTGAAAATTACCCTATTGAGATTTTCACGGAGGTGACCTCTTTTAAAGGTGAGGAAGAGTCTCGAGGGGCGAGTGCCCGTGAGGCTTGAAGAGAGAAGTAGGGAGTTTAAGAGAGAAATAGGGAGTTTAACTTCATGTTAGAGCAATGATCAAAACCCCATCCTCCATATTTTTCAAAAATATCGAGCATAGGGTTAAAATATCCAACCACTACCTTGGCCTTAAAGAAGGATGAGGATAGGTCAGATAGATAGTTTCATAGCAAGTCCCTCTTCTGTGGGTTGGGACTACCATAAACAAAGGTGAGGAACCATGAGTCATTCATTTGGTAGTGAATGGATTGGTGATGGTTTTGTATAGTTTAGGATTACATAGATGGTTATACCAAAGTATCCATATAACTCCTAAAAAAACCATTGCCTCTACTTTGTGGGAAGATGTATAACTGAGATTTTTGGTGATATTACTTTCTTTGGTTCCACTACAATGAGGTTCAATAATTGCAAGAATATGGATTATGTAATTATGCATGTATTCTTTTTGGAGAGTTATTTTATCCTTGCGGCGGGCTCCTTATATGTTCCAACAGATTATGTTTGTCGAAAAGGAACCAATATGGGTAGATAACCAAAGGGAGATAATTGATGGTGATAAGAAGACCCTATCTTGGTATTATTCGATCATAATGTTCTTGTTGGCATTATTTTCCTAAAGAGATAGTAACTTACTTCCATCTGAGAAGTAGATAGAACCCAAGGAATTAGGAAAGTTTGCCCTTTTTGGATTCCTTCTTGGGGCTTGCTGCTTGGTAGAAAACCTTCTGATTTTGGAGGATAACACATCTGAGTATCCCACATTGACCGAAGGTTAAGGGCACATCAAGAGTGGATGTTGTAGGTACTTAATTTTCTTAGAACCAGAACAATTTTTCCTTGTTAGTTTCATTAGGTAACCCATTGTAGGTTTCATCATATACAAGGGTGACATTCGTATCATCCTGGATAGGGACCATGCTGATCTTTGCCACTTGAGGGGGGGTTAAGTGTTGCAGGGAAGAGCACTGACATTTGGCTCTGCCTGTTTTTTATTTTTGTCTTCTGCTTCTGGTTGACCATTGTTTTCCATTTACCCTGGTTGGGAACATCAGGATTAGGGGGAATGTTACCAAGATTCATTACTTTAGGAGGAATATTTTACTCATGGCTTGCACCTTCCTAGATGCCATTGCCTCAGGGAGTGACCTTCTTAGAAGGTTTTGGTCTTCATTCTGGAATCTTGACACAATTAGCCATAGTGTTGGGGCTCTAAACTGAGAGGCTATGGTTCGTCGAGGAAGAGAGGTCCACGCTCGGGGACGTGGGATCAAACTTGCAGTTCGCGTCACCATGTCCTAGGCAGCCACAACACATACAAAGTACACGGAGATTTTCATACTCTAATTTTTACTTCTCACCATTGAGAGAAATCACTAATAGAACCAATGCAGTGGTGTCGGCCTCCACTACTATTCATGCATATTTCCCATGATGATCGGATGGGGTTGTAGTATCAATTTTTATCATCCCACCAATCAAGTTACCGATACTAGAAAGTAGTTGATTCTAATAGAGGTATATAGGCATGTCCGTGATGTGTGCCTAGATGACAAGTTTGTAGGGGATCATATCAGATATCCTAAATTCCACCAACTAGGATTGGACTACTAGGTAATGGTTGAAGATTATCCTCGGACCTCTAGTCATTGCCCGCTTGAAGGTATCATTTTTTGCAAGGTGGAAGATGTAGTAACTATTGTCCAGGTCTATGGTCCAAAATTCACCTATTAGTTGCCATAGTACCGCGACATGGTTTATTCAAGCATTAAACCCTACCTCTAATCCAATGACCTTGATGACAACTGCAAACTTCAACGGTTCATGAAGGGATGATAGGGAATTTGGATTCACTGTAATAGCTGGAAGGCCACCACTTTTGTTAATATGGATATCCGCCTCCATAAGCATGTTTTGAGAGACCCACGTCAGTGAAGATTATATTTTATTGGAACGTATGATTGTTACATCTTTGTAAGACTTCATGTTTTTGTCACTTTCATTGCTAGTTTCCTCCTCCATAGATGCATTTGCACTACTTCGATTATCATTCATGGAGCCTGATCCATCTCAATTATGACTAGTGGTTTTTTTTCCAAAGTATGGATGTTGATCTAATCATCCAGCGATGTAGACGCTATTTCACCCCCCGAAGCCTAGCATCCAATCCTTAAGAATTGATCATATACATTCCATAATGATGATCTTTCAATGTTGTGTCTTCATCTAACATATCAAAATTCCATTTGGTTACAAAGATGTTACGCTATAAAACCTATGTATGTCTCTTACAACATCTATTTGAATACAATGGTTTATAAAAACCATTAAAATTTTGTGAATGTCTTATATATTGATTATGATCTTATTTGTCTTCTAAAAGGATATGTATTATATCACAATAAACATTTATTTAATACTTTTCAAAATACATTCCCACACACTTTTTTATATTTATCCCTCATTAATTTCCTAATTACTACATAATGATGATGGATAACTAACTATATTAATTTGTCAATAATCTTATAAAGCTAAAAAATCATTAATTAGGAGACCATTTCTTATTCATAATATATGAGTGCCAATAATTCCTAACATTGTCAAGTTGAATGTCACAATGTTAACAAACATTATATGTTAACATTTTTTCTTTCAACTACAATGAAAACAATAAAAATATTGAAGTATCTTCCACCAAAGAAACATTTGCAAAGATGATAGATTCTTTTGAAGTTAGTTTTTAATAAATATATGTCTATATTCATAATATTCTAGAGTTCAAGCATTATTAATTATTTTTATGTTAAATATTAACTACATCTTATTTTGACATCATTATGGTTACCAAATAAAATAATTTTTAATTCAACAAATAAATCAATTGCTTACAAAGAAAGCATAATTTTACAATGAGTGTATATATAAACCATTATTTTGTTTATGTAGTAGATATTTATGAGGTCATTATAGTGTTTTGAAGTGAATTTGTATCATGTGATGAAGCAATTACCTTCAAAATAGATGGTATATAGGGATTTGGTCCCCTTGATGAAAAGAACGCTACTCTTGGAGATGGAACTTGGCTACCAACAATTGTTTTCGATGGACTAATTTGCACTGATGGAGTTTTATTCGAAAAGCTGCAAGAAAATATAAAAGCTTTATTAGTTTGTGTATTGTAAGAGCCTAGTACACCATTGTTACCACAATCATTATTCATTATATATTTAAATGCATATGTATTTGGTTGATACAAAATTAAGCAGTAGATAAGCATACAAGGGCTACTTCACACGAACTTCTTTTATGGAATACTTAGAACTACAACAAACAGTTAATATTCTTTTATTTTTTGCATAGTTTATCTTGTATATTATTTAAGCTGATAATAGTTTTGATCCTTAGGAATTGGGAGCTTATGTAGTGGCCATCAAATCCTTAGGCAATAGGTGAACTAATTCACCTTTATTTGTAACTACGTGTAGGTATGTAGTTTGTAATTTTGTCCCATTTTGGGGTTGGGAAATATATTTAACTAGATTTTTCAAAAAAAGATGATTGTTTTGAACTCCTAATAATAAGCCTCGTTCAGGTCAACATTGGTCACCGATATCATTCTTTTGCATGTAACTAAACTCAGATGTATAACTATATTACATGGTGTACTAATAAATATGTATATGCAGTTATCAAAGTCAATCTTGTACCTAAATAAGAATATAAACAAGATTGTGTTAGAACTTAAGGTACAAGATTGTATAAGAACTTAGGTACATTGATGTCTACTACTTTCATAATCACTATTCTTTTGATAACATATATGTAATAACAAAATTAGTTAGGTATTTTACATTCACAACATAATTAAAAAAATGTATTCCATATGGGTAAGATACAATTTCATATATGAAATGAACATACATCATTGGCAGTGTTATATCTGGCACTATAAAGAGAGATGTAGAGCACGTACATCAATTCATGTATTACTAGCAATACCCCTCATATGGAGTATCTTACAAGTAGCCCTACCCACATGCATAAAGAAAAAGGTCAAGCTTCATCCACATGGTGATCTAATGTATAGGTTCTTAGGAGTAACCAAGACGATCACAAGAATTATTTCTCCCTAGATACATGAGATTCGAAAACCAAGATACACATAATAACCTGATTTAAAGATCAACTTTTCACAAATTTGTCATGATAAGATTGATACAGATGAATGAACCAATTTATGAAAAACAAAAATGGGTGTTTGTATAACCCAAGACAACAATACTTGTATTTAATCACAGGCACACTTTGTTGCTTATAATCATTTAATGATGTCTATTTGTTAAGGATCACTAAAAGTTGATAGCCTCTCTACCCCTCTCCAACACCTTGGGACATATATTTTTGCATGAAGCCAATAATTAACCCACAAATCAGTCAGAAACCTTAAAACATTGTAACATAAGACAAACCATGTAGTTATAGTGCATGCATTTCCCACCTTTTAACCTACCCATAAATCCTCACTTATGAATAGTAGTACTTCAGAAAAAATATATGAATGATAGACAAAACATGATCTTTCTATATTTTCATAGATAAAACATACAGTAAGACCCATAATTTATATTATTGCTTGGCATGAACATTTTTCAAACACACACCCATGTATTTTAAATCATAGCTAGACCCATAGAAACCTAGATTAGGTCATAAAAATTTCTTTCATGAACATTACCAAACATAGGGCAATGCTGGACATATTCCCTTGCATTATAGGTGAGGGATATTTTCATTAGATGTTAATGTCTAGTGTTTTGATGCATCAAACTTATTCGATTCACATAAAAGACTGCCTGGGATATTTTAAAATAAATCATATGAATGTACATGTATACACGTGAATCCTCAAAAACTAAAGGAAAGGTTGTAGTACCTTTTAAGACATCTCTATCATCGGATTCTGACATTAACACTTTTTTTACTAGCCTTACCGTAAAATCTTAAAATGAAAACATCACAGCAGAATTGCAAATTCCAACAGACTCCACCTCATCTTGAATATGTAATTCATTTAGAAAAGAGATATTGCAATTCTCATATTTACCAGATCATGATAAACAATGTGGTACAATGATAATGAATGCCTTTTTATTCTTTTAATGAAAAATTCAAATATGACATTATGTCTTTCACATCACTCCACACTTTCCTAGCAAGTGTGTCACTCCTTCCTTTCATAAATTTATTATAAAGTAAATAATTATTTTCATTGAAATGTTCTTTAAGTGTTGAAGACCTTTTTGGTTTGATTTTATATATCTTAAATGATATTTAAATGTTCCAAATCCTTCCAAGTAACTCTCTTTGCTCTTTTCATATGGGTAGCAATAGTTTGATTGCACATGATTTTTTAGGTTCATCATACCTTGATAAAATTATCTATGGACACTCATCTAGAACTTTATTTGTAGATTCATCTAATATGTTAATCATATATGTTTAATTGGTGTTCTTTTATGTGTTTTATTATAGAAATGTGGTAGGACTCCACAAGTTGTAATCTTTATCTTATATTCTCACAAAATGTAAATAATTTGATACATATACTTAAACAAATTTAATGTTTCATATTATAATTTGGAGTTCAAATGAGATATGTACTATATCTCAATCTATAAAATCATGGTATTTTAATTTTTATCTCCAGTTCCATAGAGTTTGAGACTAAAAATTATTACACTTTACATCACTTCTAAATATACTAAAAAATCTTATAACCCTTTATGTGATGAACTTTTTGCCCAATTTACGTAAAAGATGCAATGATGGACGCCAACGACTCTATTATTGTGGTCCTTTTGTAGTTTTAGTAGACTTGGCCCAGAAAATGTTGTGGTTGTTGAGTTTTTTCAATCAATACCATGTATTTCTATGTGATCTTATTAAGGTGCTTGACTCTATATAATTATTATGACATGCATTTTTTTTAGGAATTCTCAATAATTTCATTATTATATATCACTCATATGATGTATTTATTGGGATTTCCCACACAAATGATGCAAGGTATAAGGTTATTGCCTTAGCTATATAGTGTAGTTGTGCGAACAAATTCTACCATACTATGGTGGATACTAGGGCAAACCACTTACATAAATGGATTCCTTTAAATCTGATATTAGAGAACCATTATTCATAGATAATAATTTTATGCCAATGTTTTATTTTATCTAGGTCGAATAATATTTTAGTAAAAGGAAAAACAGTCTATGGAAGTAAAAGTGCCCTTGGGCAAAAAAATTAGATATTATAATGTTGTGTCAGTTCCTATTCCATTTTATTATGTATATGATCAAATATCTCCCTTGAGATGATATGAAGTTGATAATTCATAGAAATTTCCTAAAAAATATTATCAATTTTAAATTTTAGTTCAAGTATTGATTTTTATTATAAAAATACAAGATTGAATTAGATCTTTTTAGAGTATTATCAACATATTCTTCATGCATGACTAGAGGGTTGGGGGCATCCCAGGCATATGTCATTTAGAATTAAGAATTGGATTATCAAGGAAATCATGAAGGAGTTTTAAACATGATTAAGTGATAATTTCATATGAATTTAAAAGAAAACAACAAAATTAACAATGATGAATACATTATATAAAAATATTTAATCCATAAATCCTACCTTTCAAACAACACACTATTTGTAATATTATTACATTGTCATGATTTTCTATGTCCTAGGATCTTGAATTAATATTGCAAAAAGATAAAATAGTTATTTATATAAAACACAATATAATATAATTTATTGAAATCCTTATGAAGAAGATAGTTGTTAATCAACCTAAGAATATTTGGGATAACTTGATGTGTAGATCATCCTACAATTGTTAAGAATGTGATTCATTTATTAAACATATATAAAATATAGATGTTTAATAACATATCCTATAAAGTTAAGGAATTGAAATTACTATCAAAGAAAGATTAAAGGCATACTCAGACAAGTGTACATATGAACTAGGAGATCTAAAAAAGTGTACATGAAATTGAAGAAGACGTGATGCATGGAATAGTTGTACATGAGATTCCTAGAATAAATGTTAAATTGTGACACAAGTTTATTTAAAACTTTACAGTGATGAGACAAGATTTAATATTTATATCAAAAATATAGAAAATTTTGAATTGGAATCAATGAAGATGTATAAGATATAATTGCATGTTCTATTGTCTTTCTAAAACATAAAATGGGTAAATTTCACATGTTATTATTTTTAAGAACATGAGATGTATTTTGCATGACTTGTTTTTAGAGAACTTATATTTTCTTTCAACAATAATCCGGATAGAGATCCATTATATGTTTGATTTAACTGGATCTCTTAATATACACATGGAGTGTTATAAGGATTTATACAAAATTTAGGTTCAAATTTGGAATACTTCATAGGGATTTTCATTTTAAAGTAGTGATTTTATTTCCAAATAATCAATTATTTAATGTGATTTATATATGTGACTAGTTAATGTAGAAATACATGCCTAAAATTGGCCCTTTATATCATATCAACTAGGCATGAACCTTTTTTTACAAAGAATAATACTATTTCAACTGAATGCCTTTGTTAGAATATTTCCACTAACATGATTTTTTACCATGTCAAGCCCTAGTGTAGATCATTTAAGAGTTCTCTTTGATTTTTTAATCTCCTCTTGTAGTAATCAACAAACTACCATTGTACCAATTACATGATCTCGATAAATTTCATATGTACATGGTAGTATGAGATGTTGGGGATTTTCTTGAGGCTAAAACAAAGATATCTTCAAAAATATGGATGTAGTGGACCCTAGATGAGGGTAACCACAACAATTCTACCCCAAATAACTAGTACATCTAGAAAACTACTTCCACAACATGCTATATTAGGAATGCATGAGTTATTTATGAATCTCACTAAAAATTGATGGTGTTGGGAGGATGCCCATATGGAGAAACTATTTGTAGGATATGAAACTTTTGAGGGGGTAATATTTAGGCTGATTACAGGAGTAGCTTTTGTTAATATTAATAGATTATCAATTAATCTATGGATGGATTGTCAATTAATGTTAACATTGACCATATTTATATTGTTGACCATTGTCTAATTTATATTGTTGACTTTTAATTTCTTTCACAAATTAATTGTATTTATAATTGTAAAGAGGATATCCTCCCCCATATATAAAGGGGCATACTCTAGTAACAAATACATTGAAACATACTTGTATTTCAAGTTTCATACAATTCTCATGGTATCAGAGGAAGGTTAAGATTTATCCATCTCCCATCAACACATTATCTCCATTCATTTTCTTTTCGATTGTTTCACAATCAAAGCCAACAATACCAACAATAACTTTCTCCCATGTCATGCATTAGAATTTCCTTTACACGCTACCAAAGATTGGCGACAACATCGTGCAATTGTTCAGGTTGACCTCCTCAGGCACCACATTCTCTCTCACTTGGACCCTTCCAAAACTCCATCTCAACACCTTTCATCTAGTGAAAAGGAGGTTCTGTCATTGATCCCATATTATAATGTGGTCCTACCTCACTTCAAAAAATTTATATCCTACCTCATCAATTTCATTCATATAAATCTTCAAGATGGCATCGTTGAATAACACACCGCCGCTACTTTCATATGGGCCAGTCATGAGAACCAATTCACTCAATCAAACAACACTCACAAATTTCAACTTGCCATAGAGGCATCACAAGTAATACAAGGTGACCTTTCAATCTATGAATTCCATGATGACTTGCATAGATTTTGGCATCTTCACAACATCAAAAGGCATGCATGCTCTGCATGCACAACACATAATAAGGAGTTTTAGATGTATCAATTTCTTATGGCACTTCGTCAAGAATTTCAGCCATGTGTGACAAACATCATACAATGACCGATGACACCTTCTTTATAATTCATTATCTCTAAACTCGTGGCAGATGAAACTTGCCCACGACTCATGAAAACTGCAACACTAATGTACAATCCCCCTCCTATCATGTTTGGCACTGACATGTCTCTTGCAACCACTGCTACTGCAAGGACAAAATCTCGTGATCATTTAATGTGTACACATTGTCACAAAAGGGGTCATGTAGTAGCAGGATGTTTCAAGCTTCACCCAAATCTTTATTTGGAATACACGGAAAGAATCAAACATGCTATTGCATCCCAACAAAAATAAACATTGTTTCCATAGCAAGATGGACTAAAAATGCAACTCTCTTCCCATAGAGATAACATATATACTTTGCCAAATCATGAAGTTGGGTAGCTATGGAACATCCACATCTTCAAGCACTAGAGGTGCAGATTCATCTTCATCTTCCTCAACCACAAATTCTAACACCTGGATTATATATTTAGGTTCCACACATCATATGACTCTAAATTCTTTCAAAATAAAGAATTATTATTATCTTCAACAACCACTAATAGAAACAGTAGATGCCTCACTTATTGATATATCTTAGATTGGGTACATCACGAATCAATCCTCAATTCATGGAATTCTTACTTTGTCTAAAGTTTTGCATGTTCCTAACTTGCATATGAATATAGTATCTTTTGTAAAAATTTGTGATAGACTTACAAGTGATTTTTTTATGAAGCTTTGTGTTCTGTGCAGGATCCAAATTCAGTCCAGAAGATTGAGACAACAAGTAGAATTGAAGATCTATATCATGTGTCTAGTCTTCACATTCCAAACACCACCCACATTGCCTCTACTGGAGTAATCCTCTCACCAAATTTATGTCCTTATAGATTATGGCATATATCTCCAAGTGATCTTAGTTGTATTGTTAAGTCTGACATTCTTAGTTCAGCATGTAGTTCCATTCAATCACAAGAGAGAACTAATTGTAAAATTGATAAAGCTACAACTCTTCTGTTTTCAAACTTAACCAATAAAAGTACTAATCTTTTTATCTTGTTCATTCTGATATTTTGGGGCCTACACCTATCACCTTTGGAAGTGGATTCTAATACTTGTAATTTTTATTGATGATTTCACATGATATACATGGATTTACCTCATGCAAAATAGATCCAAGATTCCATACCTATACCAATATGATACTAATAAAATTAAGACCCAACACAATAATGTCATTCATGTCTTCTGTGCAAATGGTGCAAAGGAGTATTGGTAAATGTGTAGTTTTTATTTTGTTTACATCTTTTAGATATCTCTTTAGGGTTGTTTTGTTGATTATTCTATTAGTTTGAGAAGTAATTTTCTTATTTAATATTTTTCTCTTGAATTAGAGTTTTAATTATATATGCTTATATTTTATAGAAAAATGACACAATCACTCCAATGATCTAAATACTCTTAGAATATATCTGCATAATTTCCAACAGTCCTAATATATATACCCCATACCAAAAAGATCATAAATTTTGCATCGCATGGAGGAATTTAATGCGCAAGTATGTTTTGGAAAACATATTGACTGTTGTACATGAAAAATGTATATTCGATATCTTTCCAGTCATATGGCCTTACAAGCTGATTGTTTCATCATTTTGGAAATCAATAAGAGTCACATGGTCAAATATCAAAGAAGACAACTTAATAAATCACTTCATTTGTGGGCAAGCAATAAATATTGCAAAACATTACTCCTTTGACTGAGAAACATGATCAATTCAATATGATTTTATGTTGTCTAAAGAATTAAAATAAAGACGGGTGAAATGTTGAAATAATAAAATCATCAATGTGGTCAAAGTTTGAGCAACATGACTTCTGGTTGAAACAAGTAATTGTATACAATTGACAGACTCCAAAAATGAGGCAATCTAGATGTCGCCAAGAGCCATTTCTATAGGATTGTCTCCCCTCATTTCCCCCTATAAAAGGAGGAGGACTCAAAAGAAAAGGGGGGCATCCAATCTTAGCTAGTAGATCTAGTTTTCATTTGTTCTATCTTCTTTTCTATAGTTTCATTTTCATTATGTCTGAGTAGTTCCTTACTAGGACATGGGGGCTATCCCATAGCCGACTTTTATTCAATATAATCAATTCCATTATTTAAATTGAAAGATGTTTATCATCCATTCCATGTGATTCTTGGATGATACCATATATTCTTGTAGTTTGATGCAATCACAGATCTCCACAAGAAAGAAACTATAGTCCTTTTATTGTGATTTTCATCACTTTTTTTGATATACTATGTCTGGGGTGGAGGTGGGTGGTATGTACTTGTTCCACCAACTCTACCTTAAATATTTAGCAATTTTTATTATGTTATATAGTTTAGTTTCATTTTTTTCAAAAAAATAGTTTTAGTTTTGTCCTTTATCTAGTTAGTCTGATGAATATACATTTTATACTAATACACCGCTTCCTACGAATGTAGGAAATCTTCCTTGCAAATTATTTTACAAGTTGCCACAATTGGAACTCACCATGTCACCTATGATCTCAAATTGGCACTACTCTTTGGAAATGTTGGTAAGCCTTATTGCATTGATACAAATCAAATACACATTTTTTCAATTTTAAACTATTGAACAGCTTATCATTTCTTTTGTATATAGGAAAAGTCCAACCAATGCACTGACACTTCTTGAAAAAAAAAGAATAAGATGCACTGCATAGCCCTCTTCCACCCTTCACCTTGCAAAAATAAAAACTAATGTATGCCAAACCCCAAGTCTGGGGTGACATAATCATCCATCTCTGAAAATTCTTCCACACTTGTCATAAAGGGCGTTCCACCAAAAGATGTCAATGTGCACATTGAAAAAATGTGGTCAATGTAACTGCAGTACATGAATAAAAAAGATCTCAAGTCGAATAGAGGAGGGATCATCTTATTTTATACCCACTCATCCTTATTCTTGAGAAAATCTTATAATAAAGCTGGGAGTGTCAAAGTAAAAGGGAGATAAAGTTTGTTTATGTACAATATATTGAGATAGAAATAAGTTATAAATTTTGTTTTAATAGATAATGTTGAATTTTGTGTTTCCTAATTCTAGGCGATTGTGTTGTTTGGCTAAGAAAAGAGGTAAGGAACAAAGAAATGTTATTAGAGTGACGGAAAATATGTTTTTAGTATAAATTGGAATAATTTATGATTCTTTTTGTTTGAGGAAAAATAAACATTTAAGTCTGCGGTAATTTGATAAGTGTTTATTTTTTATTTTATTTACACTTTTAGACATCTCTTTAGGAACATTTTGTTGACTATTTTTTTAGTTTTAGAACTAAATGTATTAATTTATTTATTTTCTCCCTTTAATTAAATTTTTTTTATCATATGTGCTTAGATTTTGTAAGAAAATGGCCCTACCACTCCAATGATTAAAAACTCTTGGAATATATTTGCATAATTTCCAGCGGTCTTGATATATATACCACATGTCAAAAGATCATAACTTTTGCATTATGTTGCAGGATTTAACGCGAAAGTATGCATTGGAAAGAAAACTTAATTATCCACATAGAAAATGTATATTCAAGGTCTTTCCAGTCGGTCGGATGTCCTTACGAGCTAATAATTTTGGGAATAGACAACAATCAGAGTCCCATGGTCAAATATTAAAGAAGACAACTCAATAAATCTCTCAATTTTTTGACAAGTAATTAATATTGTAAAAGTGTGATCCTTTTACCAGGAAATTTGACCAATTCCATATGTTTTTATGCAATGGAAATAAATCAAATAAAGATTGGTCAAATGTTGAAACAATAAAATTATCAATACGGTCAAGGTTTGAGTGACTTGACTTTAGACTGAAGCAAGTGATTATTGTAGTTGACCGACCAACACCAAAAATGAGACAACATAACCTCCTCTAAAAGACATTCCTAGAGGTTCCCCACCCCCTCCTATCGCCCCATAAAAGGAGCGGGGCCTCCAAACAAAAGGGGGCATCCTATTTTAGCTTGAAGATCCAATTTTCCTTTGTTCTATCTTCTTTTCCATAGTTTCATTTTCATTATGTTCGAGTAGTTCCATACTGGGGCATGAGGAATAGCCCCACAAATGACTTTTATTCAATTTAATCGATTTTAGTTATTTTAATGAAAAGATCTTTCCCATCCATTCCATGTGATTCGTGGATGAGTTAATAAATTCTTGTGGAGTGATGCGATCACTGATCTCCATAATAAAGAAGCTACAGTCCCTTTAGTGCAATTGTCATCACTTTATCCATCTAATCTTGTACTTTTTTTCAATTAGGAAGATTATACTCTTATGTCGGGTTCCGAGACATCAGGTTCCCATGACAATGAACTCATAGTTTCTTGACGATATCCACTGATAGATTTCTTGATCTTTCTAGTTTTTTTACTCGTTTGTTATAGTTTATGGCGACATGATCACCCAAATAAGCTTGAACTTTGGTTTGGGATTCACATATTTTTCAATGATACCTCGTATAGAGATACGTCGAATGATCAGATGAGGATCCACAAATGACGGGATGAAAGGTTTACCGAAAGTCTGATCTTTGTAAGACTTATGCCCTAAAATGATACAAGTCCACATAAGTCCTAATTTTATGATTGATTTTTAGGAGTCAATTTATTGAATGGAAGTATAGTTATTGATGGTGATCCTCCAGACCCAGAGTACTTTTTATTTTTTGATTAGTTACATTTTGTTTTTGTCCTTAGCATAAATCAACTCTCAAACAAATTGGAATTTCCTTTCATGTTCTCTTGCAATTGGATTTGGATTTTGACTACTTTCTCATATGGTCCCTTTGGGATTCAATACCTTACTTCCATATGTTTAAACTCTAGGACCTTTCCTAGTGTTTGGTGCGTAAAGTGACACATATTAAGTACACATCCACTATCATGCATGTGATCCTCAATTCCTCAGGAACTATTTTTCAACATTTTTGTCCTTACACTGTAATGTTCTAGGATTTTAGGCATTGTATAAAATAATCTTAAAAGGAATGATTGAACTGCCCTTATCAACAAGTTGCACCTCATTTTTTGGGTTCCCACCACTCTAGAATTATGTGGTTAAGCGTGCTCAACCTAGAGTACTATGAAGATGGGTTACTATTTGGGAAGTTTATCTTGGCTTGACGTGAGTGAGGAAAAAGTGTGCAATTAAGACTAGTGGTGGTCTATGAGGCTAGTTGTCATTATGAAAACTCTATTGGATCCTTGGGTAGTGGGCCTAGGTGTTTCAAATAGTATAGAGCCATAACCCTCCAGTAGGTGGGGCCCACATGAGCATGTGTCATACTAGTCTTGAGTCGCACAATCCAAGTATGTTGGAAAGAGTTGTCCATGGTGATGCATCCACCCTTGCATTCATATTCCGTGATTAGGAGTTGGGTATCCATGAGTCAATTTGGGTCTGCACTAATATAGAGAAATATTATGATGCCATATTGTTGAGCCTTGACGATGAAGTCAAGAGCCTAACTGAGGAGATTATAATGTCCTAGGTTTTGATGCCTCAGATAAAATGATCTTAAAAGGAATGATTAGACTACCCATATCATTAAGGTGCACCTCCTTTTTAGAGAACCCATCACGAAAGAACTTTGTTAAGCATTCTCAGCACATAGTAGTACTAGGATGGGTGGCCAATGGAGAAGTTTATCATATCTTGTGCATGAGTGAGGACAAAATACACAGTTCAGTCTAGTGGTGGTCTGTGGGGCCAGTCATCATTTTATAAACTCTACTAAAGCCTTAGGAGGTGGGACCAGGTGTTACAACACCCATGAACAAAATGGTGTTGTAGAGAGAAAGTCTAGACACATTCTTGAAATGACTCTTTCTTTTCTAACTAGCTCTGGTGTTTCACAATGCTTCTAGGATGAAGTCGTCCTCATATCCTGTAACATCCCAAATTTTCAAAATTGATTTAGTCTTAAAATGTGGTTTTCTTAATAAAAAATAATGAAGAGCCCATTTAGCAAATAATCCTAATGAGGAATTTTCTTAAATAATAATAAAGTCAAAAAACAGCATTGGGATGAATCCACTTTTTCTCCTTTTTATTTATGATTTATGCAATCAAGAAAATATATGTGGCCCTCACACTTTTATCTTTCTTAACCTTAAATATTATTTAATGGAAGTGGAAGAGAGAGATAAGAGGTTTCAAAATTTGAAATTATACTTGGTATAACTTAAGCAAGAAGTAACCTTCTTCCCTTTATAGTTTTAATAGGAAGGAAAATCTTTTTCTCTCTCCTCCAACTAAGTTGCTCAAAAAGGCATATAAATATATGAGACATGACTTTTTGATGGGATAATTAATAACTATCTCAAAAATTTTGCTCAATGTACTAATAAAGGAAAGTATTTTTCTAGATTATCTAACCTATTAACGCATTAAGTTAAGTTGTGTGACTAGTAAGGAAATTATGCCCAAGACTTGCAAAAACCCTAAATCTAATTGAATGGAAATAATCTAGACTAAATAATTAGTTTATGGTCAAATGAACTAAGGAAATTTCCAAAATGTTTGACTAGGGTTTGTATATGATTTCATCTAATACGAGTTATTAAGCATATAGTTTGGTTTTTTATCACTATCATGCAGATTGATTTCTTTTCTTTCCTTTTTCACACATGATCCAGTGGCTGGTATTTAATTTATCCTGATCTAATGGTCATGTGGTCATCCCCTTCCTCCGACTCCTTCGCAGATCAGGGAATCAGATCATCAACTTCCTTTCTCACCACCGTTCTCTCGCATATCTCACCCTTTTTAAGATATTTTTTTTCCTACAACTTCACCTCGCTTTCTCAAATCGAACCATCCCAATTTTCTAGGGGTTTCAGAATCTATAGGTGAAACGCCCATTAGGGATCCACTACCTCCCTCTCCCAGAACTTGTACACACCATGAAAGCATCGCATGTCTCTATTTAAGGGACCTAATAGATCCTCTAGCCCCCTCTAGCTTCTCCTCTCCAGCCAATTTCACCCGTTGTGCCCCTGGACCTCCGACCTACTCGATCTGTCCTACGACTGACACCTTGTGAGCACGGCCTCCTCCACCACCTTTAGTCCAATTGACCACTAGGTAAGCATCTACCAACCCCCAAGATTCTTCCTATACCTTTGCTTTGTTCAACGAGTACCCCAACCCCCGAGACCTATATTTCACCGCCTAGACCAAGCAAACACTCATCACCACTATGAACCAGTAGCCAACCAGCCCTCACGTGCCATCTAATGAAGCCGCCTGATCTCCAAGACCACTTCGTCAGTCCTAGTTGATGCCTTCTTGCTTAGTGTCATGGTTTTGGCTTCTGAGCCCTTTTCCCCTATTTTTCATCTTCTCCGATTAGTTCCATTGATGCAGTAGCTCTCTACCTCACTGGCATGATTTCTTTACTTTGTTTTTCATCTTATGAGATTGATGCTCCTAGTTTTGATCGCTTTTCTTTGACCCTTGGGCTTCATCGACCATGGCGGATCCGGTGCATGTAGTCGTGCCATGGTAACGAGAGCTCTTACCTTGCCAGAACTTGTATCTTGGCTCTATGACTTCGTCGCAATGTGGGGAACCCACTGGGAGTTTTGTTTTCCTGGGAGAGATCATACCCACAACCCTAGAAGGATGACCAAGAGCTCAGGCGAGCTGCTCGACCCATGGCTCACGATGGACCAGGTTGGTGACAATCCAGGTCGTGTTATGACCAAGGTACCCCGCACTTTTAATTAGGTTATTAAGCTAGCAAGGGTATTTAAGAACTTTTCTCCTCCCTTCCTTCTTTGACCCCGTATCCATTGTGGTGACTTTCATTGCTAGTTGGACAACCGTGATTGGTCCAGATCGTATGGTAGGCCATAAATTGGGGGGAAAATAGGATGAAGATGCTAAAATGGATAGAATACAAAACCAATATTTATTTTCCATAAAGTAGAGATCCCATCCCCCAACATACCAAAACTGATATTTCTCGATCAATCCCTCATTCCTCAACTCAGAATCGGCCCACTGGTTTTGGAAGCCAACATGGCTTTATCACGATTTTTCATTGTTCAGTGTTTGAATATTTGCATTAAATCATAGGATGCTCATAAAAATACAAATAAATAGTCGTTGGAAATGGTTTTTCAAGTGGAATCTAAACTTTAGGTTTTCAAGTCATGTTTTTTTTCCCTATACTGAGGTTTTATTAAAAACCCTAGTTTGAACCTTGAAAACCTAACTAAGTGTTACATGCAATTTATATGATCTAATCTAACCTAGTTTTTCCTAATTGATGATGTTTCTCAGTAACCTTAATCCTAATACACCCAAACCCTAATTCACCATAGTTAAACCTAAGATCAATACAACGTATTGATTATGATGCTTAATAATTATGAATAGGTGTTTAGGGCCTAATCAAGACGAGAAAAGACCTAGATTTGATTAAGATTAGAGAGAAACTATCTGATGATCAGCTTTTCTCCAAGGTAAATGGGTCATGTTGCTAAGTACAAGTAATTCTAGTTGTTTGCATGTTAAGTATAAAGTAGAAATTATCATTGCAAGTTTAATGTTTAATCATGATCACTTTATGTTATTCCTTGATGATTGTTATATGTTATGTCTAAAATGTTCACTATGATTGAAGTTTATGATTAATGACTCATGGAATCAATGTTAATGTTTAAGAGGGAGAAATCCCATCATGTTAAGTTTAAAGATCATGTTAATGCTAATGTCATGTTAATGATCAAGTTAAATGGAATTGTAATAGTCTTTTTATGCTCCTGAATCATGGACCTCAAAAGGGTCGTCAAGGATTTCCTAGCATCAAGGACTTTACTAGCAATCATGTGCTCCCAAGTGGGCATCATCGAGGGAGGCATACAATTTATTTTCAATTCTTCATGTTAATAATGATTCAAGAATGTTTAAGGTTATTATGACATGAAGTTTAGGGTCCTACAGAAGTATGGTTATGATTATGATGAACATCTTCGGATGAAGAAGTTCATCCAAGGACTCAAGCCCGACCAGAGCTTTTTCTTGTCAGGAAGAGGCCACATGACCCTCTAGGCCACCCTGGATGTAGCCCTAGAGCTTTAAGATCACCTTGAAAGATCTTATAACAAGTAAGTTCCTCATAAGAACAGCTAGTATCAACCTCCCAACAACCATAAGAGGAAGGCTCCTGAGCCTGTTATAGAAGTTGAGAAACCTCAATGTCTAACGTGTAAGAAGAACCATGCAGACCCATGCAGATATGGTACATGAGTGTGCTACTATTGTGGGGAGACTAGTTACCTCAGGTTGAATTGCCCAAAGTTGAAGAATGCTCCAATCCAAACCAGAATCCACCTCCTAAAAGACAAGCAGAGTCTTTTCCATGGTAGATGAGAGTGAATATGAGAAGAATGAATAGGGTTTAGTGTAGTACTTTCCTTTTTCTTTTAAGACTTCATCACATGCAAATGATTAGAACCATGGATTCACATGATAATGATAGTGAGTTGAAGTTTTATTCTAAAAGACATGGAAAGTTCTAAGGATGACAACCTAATGAAATTTTGAGGATGAAATTTATGTAAGGTGGGTAGAATTGTAACATCTCGAATTTTAAAAATTTATTTAAGCCTTAAAATGTGATTTTCTTAATAAATAATAATGAAGGGGATGTTTAGAAAAAGACCCTAAAGAGTAATTTTCTTAAATAATAATAAAGTCATAAAACAACATTGGGACGAATCCACTTTTTCTCCTTTTTATTTGTGATTTATACAATCAAGAAAATATATGTGGCCTTCTCCCTTTACTCTTGCCTAACCTTAAATATTGTTTAATGGAAGTGGAAGAGAGAGATAAGAGGTTTCAAAATTCGAAATTATACTTGGTATAACTTAAGCAAGTGGTAACCTTCTTTCCTTTATAGTTTTAATAGGAAGGAAATTCTTTTTTTCTCTCCTCCAACTAGGTTGATCTAAAAGGCATATAAATATATGAGACATGACTTTTTTATGGGATAATTAATAGCTATCTTGAATTTTACTCAATGTACTAATAAATGAGAGTATTTTTCTAGATTAACCAACCTATTGATGCATTAAGTTAATTGACTAGTAAGCAAATTATGGTCAAGACTTGAGAAAATCCTAAATCTAATTGAATAGAAATAATCTAGACTACATAATTTGTCTATTATTCAATTCCAGTAGCTTTTTGACCACATAGACCCCTCCAAATGAATTAAGGAAATTTGATAATGTTTGACTAGGGTTTGTATATGATTTCATTTAATATGAGTTATTAAGAATATAGTTCGAGTTTTTATTGCTGTCACACAGATTGATTCCTTTTCTTTCCTTTTTCACACACGATCCAGCCGATGGTATTTAATTTATCCTGATCTAACGGTCCGACAGTCATCCCCTTCCCCTAACTCCTTCGTGGATTAGAGAATCAGATCACCGAATTCCTTTCTCGGTGCCGTTCTCTCACATCTCTCGCCCTTTTTTGGATATCTTTGTTCCTACAATTTTGCCTCACTTTCCCAAATCGAACCATCCCTACTTTCTCGTAGTTTTGTGACCTATAGGTGAAACACCCATTATGCCTCCATTGCCTCCCTCTCCCAGAAGTTGTAGACACCATGAAAGCATCGCCCCTCTCTATTTAAGGGACCCAAAAGATCCTCCAGCCCCCTCTAACTTCTCCTCTCCAGCCAATTTCACATGTTGTTCCCCCAGAACCCCCGACCTACACGATCTGTCCTCCTACTAGCACCTTACAAGAACAGCCTCCTCTATTACCTCCAGTCAAATTGACCATCGGGTAAGCATCTATAGACCCCAAGCATCTTCCTATACCTTTGCTTTGTTCTGTGAGTACCCCAACCACTAGGACCTATACTTCATCGTCTGGACCCCACTGACACTCATCACCACTACGAACCAGTAGCCACCCGACCCTTGCATGTCATCTAATGAAGCCACATGATCTCTGGGATCACTTCACTGGTCCCATTTGATGCCTTCTTGCTTGGTGTTGTGGTTTCAGCTTCTGAGCCCTTTTCCCCTAATTTTTGACTTCTCCGGTTAGTTCCATGGATGCAGCATCTCTCTCCTTCACTCACATGACTTCTATGCTTGGTTTTCATCTTATGAGATTGATGCTCCTAGTTTTGATCACTTTGCTTTGACCCCTAGGCTTCATCGACCATGGCTGGGTTGGTGCCTGTAGTCGTGTCATAGTAACGTGAGCTCCTACTTCTCTAGAACCTATATCTTTTCTCTGTGACTTCACCGCAATGTAGGGAACCCACTGGGTGTTTTGGTTTCCTGGGAGAGATTGTACCCACAACCCTATAAGGATGAACAAGAGCTCCTATGAGCTGCTCAACCCATGGCTCGTGGTGGATCCGGTTTGGGAAAATCTAGGTCGTGTTATGACCAAGGTACCCCCACACTTTTAATCAAGTTATTAAGCTAGCAAGGGTATTTAAGAACTTTTCTCCACCCTTCCTTCTTTGACCCCAAATCCATGGTGGCAACTTTCCTTGCTAGTTGGACAATCGTGATTGGTCCAACTCAGAAATGGCCCACTGGTTTTGGAAACAAATGTGGCTTTATCTGGATTTTCCAGTGGTGAGTGATTGAATATTCACAGTAAATCATAGGATGCTCATAAAAATACAAATAAATAGTCGTTAAAAAGGGTTTTTCAAGTGGAATCTGAAGTTTAGGTTTTTAGGTCATGTTTTTGTCCTATTTTGTGGTTTTGTTAAAAACCCTAGTTTGAACCTTGAAAACCTAACTAAGTGTTACATGTAATTAATATGATCTAATCTAACCTAGTTTTCCCTAATTGATGATGTTGCTCAGTAACCTTAATCCTAATACACCCAAACCCTAATTCACCATAGTTCAACCTAAGATCAATACAAGATATTGATTATGATGCTTCATAATTATGAATACGTGTTTAGGGCCTAATCTAGACAAGAAAACACCTAGATTTGATCAAGATCAGAGAGAAACTATCTTAGGATCAACTTTGATCCAAGGTAAATAGGTCATGCTGATGAGTACAATTAATTATGGTTGTTTGCATGTTAAGTATAAAGTAGACATTATCATTGATAGTTTAATGTTTAATCATGATCACTTTATGTTATTGCTTGATGATTGTTATATGTTATGTTTAAAATATTCAGTATGATTAATGACACATGGAATCAATGGTAATGCTCAAGAGGGAGAAATCCCATCAAGTTAAGTTAAATAGTGTGTTAATGCTAATGTCATGTTAATGATCAAGTTAAATGGAATTGAAATATTATTTTTATGCTTCTGAATCATGGACCTCGAAAGGGTCATCAAGGGATTTCCTAGCATCAAGGGCTTTCCTAGCAATCATTTGCTCCCACGGGGGCGTCATAGAGGGATGCATACAATTTTTTTTTTCAATTCTTTATGTTAATAATGATTCAAGAAAGTTTATAGTTAACTCATGTTAATTTTTCTTACATTTGTTGATTTTTCCCCTTTGCATGGATGGGGACGCGATGTCCCAAGATATTGGAGCAAGTAAGGACTAAAGAGAAGCAAGAAAGGACTATAAGACTTTCAAGAAGCTAACTGGTGGGTTTCCATCCATACTAGGCGATTCAATGTTATAAAGATGTTTACTTTTATGTTTAGATTTCCATGCTTAAAAATGTTTAGACATGCTATCAACCATGGTTTCCTATGTAAGGAATAATGTATGAATCTCAATAGTTATTTGTGTATTTATTTTCTATGATTTCATAAATGTGACATTCCTCCTTCAAGATGAAAGATTCCTCTGAGTTATGATGAATATCATAAGGAGGGGTGTTACACATCCACTTATCTCATTAATATCATACCCATTCAAATCCTAGGGGGAGTCTCACAACATGAAAAACTCTTCATTCAACCACCACCCCACACAAACCCATGTGTTTTTTCTTGACTTACTTTTTCCTTCTTTCGCTAAACGAGAAAAATAAACTTGAGGCACGTTATGTACATTATGTCCTTCTAGGATAGTTCGATCAACACAAAGGTTATGGTTGTTTTGACCCTATGCCATGCCATCTGTTAATAGAAAGGTATGTAACTCCTTGAGGATACATGTTACTATACTTCCACCAATACAGATCACTCCTTGATTTATGAATTCATCACCATCCTTCACAAGGAATCTACTACCACACAACAACTTCCGCCACAAACCCTAAGACTGAAGCTACACATATTGAGATTCCTATTGACATTGAGTCTACTCTTGTTGAACCTTCCACCAGGATTGAGGCATCCATGTTGATCCTCTTGTCAGGCATTGAAGCTACCCATGATGACCCTCATACATCATTTGATGAAATGATACGTGATTATGATCCCAAAGTTGTGCAAAAAAATTCCTATAGTGACAGTATTATTCCTCGTAGACTCCTAGTCCTAATCCTAACCCTACATGGCGTGGCTGTCCTATTTTAGGTCTTGCATTAGTTTGAGTCCAACACATGTTCCTATTTGGATTTGGATTGGTATTCCTATTTGGAGTTGGAGATGGGTCTCTCTACATGAAAAATGGGTTCCAATTATGTTCTAGACTTGTGACAAATTGAATTTTACCATTATTTGTCTCTCTCTTAAATTTTTTTTATTTCCAACAATACCCTCAACCATCCACCCATCACTAATTTGACTAAAAGAAATGATCAACTCCATAAAAATGCGAACCCCAGTTTCATATAAAGTTGAATTATATGTATTATGATTTTAGCCAAATTATGTAGTCAACCTTCAAATTTGGAATCCAATTTTATACCATGGCTAGATAACATCATCATGAATATTTGTTAGGTATTTGATCCTAGGCATCCAAAAGAAATTGAACACCTAGGGCGTCATCTTCAACCTCCCTCAAAGGGCATGGAGGAGAGAAACAACCCCAACAGCTTTGAGCCGCCATCTCACCCCTTATCTACTTTCTCTACCCTTCATGATATCTTCATCTCACAAAATTGCACCTAACCAACACAACTTTGACTGAGTTTGGTGTGCCATTGCACCATCCCGACAACCAAGCATGATCTTCTCTCACACGGTAGCGACCAACAAACCCCAGTCCCAAAAAAGCCCTAAACCTACCTAAACCTCTATATAAGACCTCCAGAAAGTTGCCTCCACCTCCATTTACCTTAACCCCACTTTTCCAAGCCCAGTCAAAACCTCACACCCCTCGTTTTCCCTCACAGACCACTGTGGCACCACCTCACATCCATTTTGGGCTTCTCATATCCGCCCACCCTTCCTCCAAAACTGACCCTCCACCCCCTTCGCGATAACTAGGAGACCACGAGCACCACTTTACCTTCCCACTTTGAAGCCTCCAGCCCCCAAGTTGCCTTCACTATGATAAGCCTTTCTAGTGTGGGTTACTAACCTCACACGAGGTTCAGAGTTAGAGAAGGAGCCTAACCTTCAATCCACAGAGGAGAACTGGTCCAGACCCAACGAACCCAAGGGAGAAAGAGATGCCACACGAAGCTAGCTTGGCCGCTAGTGGCCAATCTCAGGGCGCCACATCAGCAAGGAAATATGGGCATCAACACAGATCAGAAAAGGGAGACTCACATGCGTGGACCAATCATGGGCTACCGCATAAGCCTTCTTGTTCCCTTTATTTATAAAAGCCTTTTATCTTGGGAAAACCTAAGAAAATTCTAGGAATATCAGAAATTTGCAAACCTATACACTATTTTTATCAAAAAATATGAGGAATCTGATAAAAATACTTTCAGATCTTGAATCCATTTCATTTTTCAAAAATACTACCCTAAAGCATAATGATCACACATATGTCATCTTATTGAATAATGATGACGATTAGTGTTTTGTAATTTTAATTTTGGGACATTTAAACCCTAATAGAGTCCTTGATGTTCATACATAATGAAACCCTAATTAGGTGATGGCTAATACTCTAAAGAATAAGGGAACCCTAATAACGAGCTTTTCTCTCTATATATTGAGCTTTTATGAATTGTTTGCCAAACCCTGATTAAGAAATGACCTCCTATGATCTTGTACGAATCCTCAAACCCTAGATCCAAATATGAGAAACTTGGATCAGATGAATCCAAAAAGGGGACACTTAATGATCTAAACCTCTATAGAAACCCTAAAGATGAATGTTTCCTTCTTATATCACATGGGTATCATTATTTTGATGAAACCCTAATTTTGAGATCTAATCTTATGACTCCAAAACAAGATAAAAGTTGAAGATAATCCTTGATCTAATCATAGGAATAATGAAAGTCACCCCAACTAGAGATCAAACCCTAATATCCCAAAAATGGTAATATGGGATGATGAGAACCCATAATTACATTAGGTCATTTTTTCTCTTTCAAGGTGATCTACTTTCTTAATCTAGACATATTGATATCCATATATGAGATTCAAGGTATGTGGATATAAGTATACAAATAGATTTTTTTGGATGATATAATTATGAGTAATTGCTTGCATGTCATTTGATAATCTTGTTGGATGTATATATATACATATTGTCACTTTTCTGCCTTGAACACTAAGCACACTAAGGAAAGAAAATGGAATGCATTTACTAATGGTTCATTAATCTCCCTATTAGAGAGGGAAAGTAATAATGTTGACTAGAACCTCCCTAATCGTAAATGTTACGTGGGGAGATCCCTAGTGGTACAATGTACGCAGGGATAGGGTCCAATAATATTAGTGTTGATTGTGCTAAGTCCACCATTGTGATACATGTCCATTAAAATGTGATTAATAACTTGGGATTACCTTATTTTTTCACCTTAAATAATGTTTTCTTTTTCTTTCTTCTTTTTCAAGTATTTTAAATATGTCATCATAGTATTGTATTTTTCAACCACATACCATCTTTATGTTGATCATTTGTCTCTGGTATTTTCTAGGTTCAAGGAAAAAGTAATGCATCTCAAGGTAACTGAAGAAACTAAATAAAGTTCATGGAGGATGATTAGCTAGATGTCTACCTTTCATCTTATTTTCTATTTAGTTAGTTGTTTCATTTCATTAGATGATGTGTAGGATGTCTATGTCTTATGTTCTCTCTTTTCCTTAAGAACATAATTCTTCTTCCTACGAATAATGTAATATGACTTCTATCATTTTGAATGATGGTTGTGTGACTACTTGAATGATGTTGTGAATAATGATCTGGATTCTTATTATATGTTAGTTGAAAATCACAATCCCTTTTATTTTCCCTTTCGACATCTTATAGATATGAGTGCACACATATCTAAGGAATGTTGATACGGAAAGTATAGAAGAATTGGGTTCATCACAGTTAGTGCCAATGTTCACACATCATAGTCACATAAAACCTCATACACCCTATTGTGAGTCTCGAGTAGTCCTTGAGTTAGGGATATGAAGGGTGGAGGTGACTAGGATAGCATCTGCCATGGGTCTGGCTAAAGTTTTCGAGCCACATAGCTTGGCAATCACGAGGCTACCTATATGGTAGTATATGTTTATCTGGATGATACGCTAAGTGTCCCCTACATCTTAGGCATACCTTAATCAAGGACCCTTCTCATCTATAGATATTCCCTCTCACCTCTTCTATAGAAAATTTCCCTCCTCATCTTTATTTTATAAATATTTTCCCTCTCATCTCTATGATATAAGGTTAGGAAAGGAGTCACTCTATTTTGAAGTCCTAAGGACCGAATGATAAGGATTTTAGGTACCTCCACAAATCATTACATTAAGATCATTAATAACTAATAAAGAAGAATAATGAAATATAGTATGACAAAAAAGGGATGATACATCTAATGCCTTTCACCTAATTTCATGATGCCTCCAAAGACCCGTAACTCTAAGGCTTCTAAGGAATCTTCCTCTAAGAAGAGGAAACAACCTAAATCTCTCAAAGAACATGATTCTGAGAAAATGGCCAGGGATAAGTGGGATGAATAAAAGAAAGTCCTCCTAGATTTCATGGATACCCTTGCCCTAAAAGGAACCCCTAAACCCAAAACATCTAGGAAGAAGGAAGTAATTGTATTAAACTTCATTAAACTTAACTTTGACACCTTTTGGGGGGAAGACCAGCCCAAGGTAATGGATAAGGCTGAAGCTTGGACCCTGTCTGTGGAAAATGCCTTACGTACCCTAGACATACCCAATGAAAAGAAGGTTAGATTTTCCACACACCTGCTTAAGGGAGGGGCTGAAATTTGTTGGGAAAACCATGGTGGGAATAGGGGAGAAGAAGTGGATACAATGGAATGGGAAGCCTTCAAAACCCTTTTCACTGACCATTTTATGCCTATAGCTGAGAGGAAGAGGAAGGAGAGGATGTATATTGAGCTTAAGTAGGACAGTCTCTTAGTGGCTGACTACACCCAAAAGTTTAGGCTTCTAGAGCGTTATGCAATTATTAAGACTAAAGATCTCCTCTTGGAACACTATGTTGACTGCCTAGCTACTCATCTGAAAACCCTAATCATTGCCTCCCATCCCAGAAGCATAGATGAAGCCCTAGATATGTCCCTCAAGCAAGAAAGGGAACATGGTTTGTAGAAGCCTTCCAACATGGGATACCTAGGGTTAACCACCACTAAGGAGGATAAGTCTAGGAAGTTCCACCCTGGCCATAATAATAAGGGATCATGTAAAGGAGGAGGTTCAGGTAAAGGAGGATAGATAAACCACCATAACCAATAGAGGATAACTCATCCCAAGTGCAAGACTTGTGCGTGATTCCACAATGGTGTATGCCGTCATCCCAAGCCAGTTTGCTATAACTGCAGTAAGGATGGCCATTTCATTGCCAAGTTCCTGACTCCATCCATTTTTGGCAATCCTATAGAAGGTGCTCCACCCCCTTAGGGACACTACAATGCCAGAGTATTCATAGTAACTGTAGGGGAAGCTAAAGCAAATCCCAACAAGCTTGTGGAAGGCAACCTAAATTCCTTTCATATATCTAATATCTTGTTTAATGCCTTCAAATTATTTAAAACATAATTATCTTGTGTAAGCATTGTATTAGTAAATGATCATCATGTTAAAGATTTATTTGATTTTTAATGAACAAACACATTCATTTCTCAAAATCTGGCATCTATGTTACACCTGCACATAAGGGACTTGGGATATATTCTTGATGTGTTAACTCCTAGTGTCAAAATACTCACTACATTATAGAAAACTGATGTCCTGCCTCTAAAATTTGAAAATCATGACATGCCTTTTCAATTCATCCTCTTAACTATGGAAGACTTCGATATTATGGATTGGCTATACAAGTATCATGCTCAGATTGACTATAGAAACAAGATGGTAGTCCTCTCTCAACCCCACTCTTATCATGTGGTGTTCCCTAGGGGAAGCAAATTCTATAATAATATTATAATTTCGTCTCTTAAAGATAAAAATCTCATTTCTAAAGGATGTAAGGTCTTCCTCGTGTTAGTCTCAGATACCAACCCTAGTAGTGGGCCTGTAGAAGGAGTAGAGGTGGTACATGACTTTCATGACATATTTTCAAAGGAGATTCCTGGGCTGCCTCCAAATAGAGACATTGAGTTCTTCCTGGAACCACTCTGATTTCTAGGGCACCGTACATGATGGATCCTACTGAGATTAAGGAGTTGAATAAACATCTACAAGAACTTCTCAATAAAGGCTTTATCTGTCCTAGTGTTTCCCCTTGGGGTGCGCCTGCTCTTTTTATCAAAAAGAAAGATGGTTCTATGTGTATGTGTATTGACTGACACATTTTGAACCAGGCCACTATTAAAAATAAGTATCCCCTCCCTCACATTGATGACCTCTTTGATCAGCTTTGTACTACCAAAGTCTTCTATAAGATTGATCTTTGTTCTGGATACCAATAACTAAAATGTCAAAGACTCTGACATTTCAAAAACTGCTTTTCAAACTCGTTATGGGCATTATGAATTTCTTGTGATGCCATTCGGGTTGACCAAAGCACGTAGCGTATTTATGAATCTGATGAACAAAGTCTTCCAAACTTACGTTGATGAGTTTGTGGTCATCTTCATTGATGATATTCCGATATATTCTGACTCTATGAAGAAGCACTATGAGTACTTGAAGGCATTACCTGAAATCCTTCTAGCATAGAATTTCTATAGCAATCTCTCTAAATGTGAAATCTGGATTGATAAAGTCAAGTTTTTGGCCATTTCATTTATGGGGGTAACATATTCATTGATCCCGCCAAAGTATCTATTGTTCTTGATTGGCAACCTCCTCGAAACCCCTCTAAAATTTGGAGCTTCTTGAGTTTAGTCAGATATTATCGTTGTTTCATTCCCAATTTCTCCAAAGTTGCACTTCCTCGGAATAAGCTTACTCAAAAGGATGAGCATTTCATCTGGTCAACTACTTGTAAGTCCAGTTTATAGGAGTTAAAGTAGAAATTGACATCCACACCTATTCTAGTTCTACCTTCTGACAATGAAGGATTTTTTATCTTCACTGATTTTTCGAGAAATGGGTCAGGATGTGTCTTGCAACAACACAAAAATGTGGTGGCCTTTGCATCCATACAGCTAAAATCTAATGAACTTAATTATCCCTCACATGATTTGGAATTAGCTGCAATCATCATGCTCTTAAAAACTAGAGGCACTACCTGTATGGGGCGACATTCACTATCTTCAATGACCACAAAAGCCTAAAATACGTCCTGACTCAGAAGGTCCTGAACCTACGTCAACACTGATGGATTGAGTATCTAAATGAATATGATATCACTATTAGCTGCCATCTGAGCAAGGCTGATGTAGTTGTTGATGATCTTGGCAGAAAAAAGGCAGTATGTGCATCTTTATCTGTTCTCGAGTGGAGGAACATGGAGGATCTAGTGGGCCGGAAGCCACAATTTTTATTTGATGGTCTCTAGGTCAATAACATATCTATCATGTCTAGTATTCATTTTGAACTTCTCGAGGCACATAAAGCTAAACCCTGATCTTATAGAAGTCTCCTCTCTCCTATCAAAGCCTCAAACACATATGTCTGTGAGTCTTGATGGTGGTCTTCGATACAAGAACCATATATGGATTTTTTTAGCAGTCAATTGTGAAGTCAAAGATTCTCAGTGAGGCACATGGGTCAAAGTACACAATTCATCCTAGAACCACTAAGATGTACAAAGACTTACAACATAAGTTCTGGTGGAGGGTCATGAAGTGTGATATTGCTGGATTTGTATCCAGATGTCTAATATGCAAGAGAATCAAGGCAGAGCACCAAAGACTAGGTGGTCTACTACAACCCTTGGAAATCTCCGAATGGAAATGGGAAAACATAACAATGTATTTTTTGGTGGGACTACCCAGGATTAGAAAAGGATATGATGCTACATGAGTTATAGTGGATCATCTCATGAAGTTAGCTTACGTTCTCCCTTTGAAGACTACTGGAAATGTATCCAAGCTGGCAAATCTTTATATATAAGATAACATACGTCTGCATGGAGTTCCAACATCCATTGTCTCAGACAGGAACCCAAAGTTCACTTCAAAGCCATGGAAACAGGTTCAAGAAGAACTAGGCACTAAATTGAACTTCAATATAGCGTACCATCTACAGATAGGCAGGCAATCAGAACACAGAGTATAGATTATGAAGGATCTTCTATGAGCTTATTTTCTTGATTAGGAAGGCTCGTGGGTCCACTATCTACCTTTAGTTGAGTTTACATATAATAATAGCTATTAGGAGAGTATTGGAGTGCATCCCTATGAAGCTCTCTATGGCCGACCTTGTAGATATCTGCTACATTGGGATGATGTCGGAGAGCACACCTTGATGAAATTTTAGGAGATGCAGTTGTATACGGACAAAGTTGCACTGATTAGGCAAAGAATGAAGTGGGCACATGATAGGTAGAAATCTTATGTAGATGCTCACTAGAAGGAACATCAGTTCAAGGAAGGTGATCATGTTTTTCTGAAGATCAGACCTATACGAGCCTTGGCAAAGAACAAAGGAAAGCTTAGTCCTTTCTATGTGGGACCCTTTGAGATCTTAGAAAGGGTTGGAATGTTCCTATCATCTTTCTTTTCCACCTTAGTATGGTTCCATGCATAACGTCTTTCATGTATCAAATCTGAAGCCTTATGTCAAAGACCCCAGTCACATTTTGAATCATAAGCCTCTAGAGCTGAAAGATGATCTATCTTATCCTGAATCCCCAGTCAGAATTCTCTATTCTAAGACAAAGAAACTTAACAGTAACTGGCACATAGATATTGTGAAATTTCTCTAGAGCCACCATGATCAGTCTGATGCCACCTGGGAGCTCAAGTCTGAGATTGAGCAGAAATATCTGCACCTCTTTCAAACTGTTTGAATTTTGAGGAAAAAACTCTTAAAAAGGAGGGGTGAATGTGACAAAGTGAGTTTTTACCATTATCTGTCTCTCTCATACAATTTTTTTATTTCCAACAATACCCTCAACCATCCCCCTCACTAATTTGACTAAAAGAAATTATCAACTCCATAAAAATGCAAACCTTAGTTTCATATAAAGATGAATTATAGGAATTAAGATACCTAGCCAAAGTATGTAGTCAATCTTCAAATTTGGAACCCACTTTTATAACATGGCTATATAAAATCATCATGAAGCTTTGTTTAAAATTTCATTCTAATTGGATGAACCAATTATGAGTTATTTAGCATTTTAAGGTTTTGCACATTATTTCAATCATCTAACTCTATGACCTAAGTTTTAAGCTTAAATCGATCAAATATGTGACATTTTGATGTCACGCGGCCTAGGCATAGACCCCTTTATTAGGTATTTTGATTCTAGCCATACAAAAGTGATTGAACACCTAGGGCGTTATCTTCAACCTCTCGCAAAGGGCAGGGAGGAGAGAAACAACCCCAACAGCTTTGAGCCGCCACCTCACCCCTCATCTACTTTTTCTACCCGTCAAGATATCTTCACCTCACAGAATTGCACCTAAAAAACCCAACTTTGATAATGTTTATTGCACCATTGAACCATCCCAACAACCTGAGCATGATCTTCTCTCTCTCCAAAGGTAGCCAACGAACCCCAGACCCAACTAAGCTCTAAACCTACCCAAACCTCTATATAAGACCTTTATAGAGTCGGCACCACCTCCCTTTAGCTTAACCCCACTTTTCTGAGCCCCATCACAACTTCACACCCCCCCATTTGACCCTCACATACCACTAAGGTGTCGCCGCACAGCCATTTTGGGCTTCTCACCTTCGTCCCTCCTTCCTCCAAATCTGACCCTCCACCCACCTCATGACGACTAGGCAACCACGAGCGACACTTTCCCTACCTTCTTCGAAGCTTCCTACCCCCAAGTCACCTTGGTCCGGCAAGCCATTCTTCTGTTGGTTCCTGACCTCATACAAGGGTCAAAGTCAGAGAAGGAGCCCGACCGCCGGTCCACAAAGGAGAATCAGGTCCAGACCCAGCAAACCCAAGGGAGAAAGAGTTTCCACATGAAGCCAGCTTGGCCTCTAGTGGCCCATCCCGTTGTTCCACATCACCAAGGAAAGTTGGGTGTCATCTCGGATCAGAAAAGAGAGACTCACACATGCGGACCAATCGTGGCCTGCCACGTAAGCCTTTTTGTCCCCTTTTATTTATAAAAGCCTTTTATCTTAGGAAAACCCTAGAAAATGCTAGCAATATCAAAAAAATTGCAAACCTATACATGATTTTTATCAAAAAAAAAGTGGAATCTGATAAAAATACTTTTAGATCCTAAATCCATTTCCTTTTTAAAAAAAATACTAGCCTAAAGCATAATGATCATACTTATGCCATCTTATTGAGTAATAATGTTGATTCATGTTTGGTAAAATGATATTTGGGACATTTAAGCCCTAATAGAGTTCTTGATGTTCATACATCATGAAACCTTAATTAGGTGATGGAGAATACTCCAAAGAATAAGGAAACCCTAATATTGAGCTTTTCACTCTCTATATTAAACATTTATATATTGTTTGCCAAACCCTAATTAAGTAATGACCTCCTATGATCATGTACGACTCCCCAAATGCTACATCCAACTCTGAGAAAATTGGATCATGTGAATCTAAAAAGGGAACCCTTAATGATCTAAACCTCTATAGAAACCCTAAAGATGAATGTTTCCTTCTTATATCACATGGGTATCATTACTTAGATGAAACCCTAATTTTGATATCTAATATTATGACTCCAAAACAAGATAAAAGTCAAAGATAATCATTGATCTAATCATAGGAAGATGAAAGTCACCCCAACTAGATATCAAACCCTAATAACCCAAAAACCTTAATATGGGATGATGAAAACCCATAATGACATTAGGTCTTTGTTTCACTTTTGGGGTGATCTACTTTCTTCATCTAGGCTTATTCATATCTAGATTTGAGATTCAAGGTATGTGGATATAAGTATACGAATAGTTTTTGTTGGATGATATAATTATGAGTAACTACTTGCATGTAATTGAATAATCTTGTTGGATGTATATCTATACATATTGTCACTTTTCCACCTTGAAAACTAAGCGCACTAAGGAAAGAAAATGGAATGTAGTTACTGATAGTTCATTAATCTCCTTATTGGAGAAGGAAAGTATCAATGCTAACTAGCAGCTACCTAAAGGTACAAGGTACGCGGGGAGATCCCTAACGGTACAAGGTACATGGGGATATGACACAATAATATAAGTGTTGATTGTGCTAAGTACACCATAGTAATACATGTCCATTGAAATGCAATTAATAACTTGGGTTTACCTGATTTTTTACCTTAAATAATGTTTTCTTTTTCATTCTTCTTTTCCAAGTATTTTAAATATGCCAACATAGTATAGTATTTTTCAACAACGTACCAACTTTATGTGGATCGTTAGTTTCTCTTATTTTCTAGGTTTGAGGAATAAGTAATGCATTTTAAGGTACCTGAAGAAACAAAATAAATTTCATGGAGGATGATTAGATAGATGGCTGCCTCTCATCTTATTTTCTTTTTAGTTAGTTGTTTCATTTCATTAGATGATGTGTAGGATGTCTATGTCCTATGTACTCTCTTTCCCATGAGAACATAAATCTTCTTCCTGTGAATAATGTAATATGACTTTTATCATTTTGAATGATGGGTGTGTGACTAGTTAAATGATGTTGTGAACAATGATCTAACTTCTTATTATATGTTAGTTGACAAACACAACCCCTTATATTTTCCCTTTTGACATCTTATAGATATGAGTGCACACATATCTAAGGAATGTCATTATGTAAAGCATACAAGAATTGGGGTCGTCACAAGACTCCTTTAGGATTGTTTATTCCTAGTTGAAGCCTTATGGCATGGATCCTATAAATTGGAACCTTGGGCATTGAGTTATTCTTGCACTGAAAAGTATCAATGTACTGAAAAGTATCAATGTCCAATATTATACTAAAGAAATTTCTCTCTCTTCTTTGGGTGTAACCTTCTCAAGGTATTTTGAAGTTTCTCTCTTTTGGTAGTATCTCTCCTTTGTAATCTTCTTGCAGTAGTATAACTCTCTTCTCCTCCTGTGGAGTAGGTCATCTAGACCGAACAATGTAAATCTTGTGTTCATTGTTTGTGTGGATTGTTATATCTTCTTCTTACTATGTACGTGTTGATTGTTGTTCTTTCCACTACAGTGACTCAACAAATTAGTATCAGAGCTTGATGATCAACAATAGTGATGAGAAAGTATGACATAGAGAAGTTTGACCACTCAATCAACTTTGGGTTACACCAGATCAAGATGTGAGGCCTACTGGGGAAACTTGGCGTTGCTAAAGCACTGCTAGGCGTGGAGAATACGTCAAATTCCTTGACTGCTGAGAAAAAGCAAGAGATGGAAAAGAATATTACCTTGGATGAGTCTACAATGTTCTCAAAGAAAAAGGATTATGTTACTACTTCTTATATATGCCCTTGTCCTAGTGTCACCAAGCATGTAGATCCAGAAGTTGATGATGTGTCATTATCAGTATATGGCAGTTTGACACCTCCTATTTGAATTAGTCAAGATACCTCAGATAATGTTGAAGATGAGGTGCCTGATGCAAAATTAATAGTATTGTTCATGGAAGAGAAATAAGACATATTAGGCCACCATCAAGACATTTAGATTATGTTGATGCTTATTCTTTAACAATTGCTGAGGAGATTGGTGAAGTTGTTAGGCCATCTACTTACATTGAAGCTATGGTGTCTCCATATTCTGCTATGTGGGTTGCTGCTATTAATAAAGAGACAAAACCTCTTCATAAGAATCAAATTTGTGAGCTTGTCAAGATTTTTGTTGATAAGAAGATCATAAAAAAAGATAGTCCTATTGATATGATGGAAAAGCCATTACCAGCTTCCAAGTTCAAGACTTGTATGGACTTGTCTAGCCTTCACAACTGACATTGATGCCCTTAGGGGCTGGAGGAGAAGAAGTTTGATATTTTTCCCACAAGATGTTGACTTCAAGTGAAAGTGGACATTTTTTGTGTCTCAAAGAATCCCACTCCTAATCCTAATACTACATTGTGTGGGAGTCCTATTTTTGGTCTTGCCTTGGTTTAAGTCCAACACATGTTCCTACTTGGATTTGGATTAATATTCCTATTTTGATTTGGAGTTGGCTCTCTCTACATGCAACATGGGTTCCTACTATGTTCTAGACTCCTGTTAGGATTGTTTATTCCTAGTTGAAGCCTTATGGCATGGAGCCAATAAGTAGGAGTCTTGGGCATTGAGTTTTTTTCGTACTAAAAGGTACCAATGTACTAAAAAGTACCAATGTATAGTATTGTACCAAAGAGTGTTGTCTCTCTTCTTTAGGTGTTTTAGGTTCTCTCTTTGATAGTATCTCTCCTTTGTAATATTATTACATTAGTGAAATTCTCTTTCCTCCCATGGAGTAGGTCATCTAGACTGAACCACACATAAATCTTGTGTTCATTATTTGTGCAGATTGTTATTCTTCTTCTTACTGTGAACATGTTGCTCATTGTTCTTTTTGTTGCTCCAACTAAATAGACATTAATGTGAGTCCAAGAATATCTCAACGTAGACACCATCCAAAGCTACGCTATTCTCATTCAATAACATGTTAGTCTTAAGAATATGGAAGTTTCCTAATTGCTCTTCATACAGATCTTATTCCATGTTCATATCAGGAAGCTTCTAGTTCTATACACTAGAAAAAGGATCTACAAGAAGAGATCCATGCCGTTGAGCACACCCACTCTTGAGATCTTGTTTGTTTACCCATAGGTACTTCACATGTCTGTTGGAAGTGGCTTTACAAAACCAAGCACAAGGTTGATGGCATGATTTACAAATACAAAGCATGCGTAGTTGCTAGAGGCTTCAATCAGGAATATGGCATGTACTATGAAGAAACATTTGTCCCACTCGCTCACATGACCACCGTCAGAACACTTCTTGTTGTTCTAGTATCCCATCATTAGACTTTATACCAAATGGATGTGAAAAATGCATTTCTACATGGAGAACTCTTAGAAATTGTACACATGGATCCACCACCAACACTAATAGTACATGAACCTCATGTTTGTCTTCTATGTCAAGCCACTTATGGACTCAAACATTCATTGAGGATCTAGTTTGAATGTTTAAGACAAGCCATTACATGTGCAAGTTACACCCAAAGCTCATATTATTATTCAATGTTTGTGTATCATACCCCTCAAGGGCGAGTCATCCTACTGTTGTATGTGGATGACATGATCACAATAGGATATGATGTAGTAGTAAACAATGAATTATAATATTATCTTGAAAAACAATTTCAAATGAAGGACATTGGACACCTTCACTACTTTGTAGGTCTGGAGATTGTTCATGGGAAGAAATGAATTCTAGTCTCTCGGTAAAAATATGCAGATGTTATAATTGAGTGTGCTAAAAAATTTGACCTACATGATGCAAACACACCTCTTTAATTACATAGAAAATTACACCCAACTGATGGTGAGCCATTACATGATCCCACAAGGTACTGTGTGCTAGTAGGACAACTAATATACTTGTGCATCACTAGGCCAAATATTCAACATACCGTTAACATTGTGTCACAATTCTTGTCTTCTCCCCAAAGTGTCCACTATGTTGTTATACTTTGTATCATACGCTACATACAGATAACAATGACATAGTCTCTACTCATGAGCTCTTATTCCAACTCTATCCTAGTGCGTACATTGATGCTAACTGGACTAGATGCTCAACCACTAGATGTTGAACCACTAGTTTTTGTCTTCTTCTTAGTGATTCTTTATTTTCATGGAGGAGTAAGAAACAAGATGTTGTATCTCTTTCTTCTAATGAGGCAGGGTAGAGAGCAATGCACGACACCACTCAAGAAATAGTGCACATTTGTTGGCTTCTAAGTGATATGGGAGTTATCATTTCTGATGATACACCTATGTTCTGTGACAACAAGAGTCTCATGTGAAGTTCTAGTGATCCAATCTTTCATGATAGGACTAAACAGATATAAATGTACTATACTTCTTGAGAGAAAAGCATCTATATGGCATCATCACACTCTCCTTCATAAACTCTATAGATCAAACTGTAGACCTCATAAAAAAATGCACACTGTATCAAATCAAAACAAGCTAATTCACAAACTCTGCATCTTTGATCCACCTTGAGTTTGAGGGGGTGTTAAGATTAATTGAACATCATTAATATATGATTTCTTATTAATTAATGTTAACATTGACCATATGTATATTTACTAATTGTATTTAAATTGTTGACAGTTAGTTTCTTTCGTACTTCCTTTGAAATTATTATAGTAAAGAGGATCTCCTCCCCTAGATATAAACACGATACTCCTTGTAAGACATACATTGAAACATACTTGTATTTTCAAGTTTCAATCTATTCACAACTTCTAAAAGAATAAAAGTAGAATATCTCAGAAGATTTCAAATCTAATCGACTTCATAAACTGGGTATTCTTGCTAGTTTCATAGTATATACGACCTTTCATTTCATCCATCTTGTCTAGGGAAACAAATAAATTTCTTTTACTAAAGAGAATTATCAAAATATGTTGCAATGAGTATGTTGGTTGGTCTGCTAAATTGTTGAATGAAAAAAACTCAAAGAATTGTCTATGAGAAGAGACATCTAAAGGGAGAATTTTGAATAATTAGTTGCCATGGTTTGTAGGAACAATAGAAGTTTGATGTATGTGAATGTTCCTCTTTGAGAGTGGAGAAGTAAAGAAAATGTCCTTCTTAAAAGAAATGAGGTAATGTATGAGCCTTATATTGACAATGGATCACCCTCAACAAAATAAGATTGAACAATAATATGGAATTTTTGCATGCTTGATGATAACAACAACACTAATATGGATAACACATTTTGGAAAAGGTGATCTGGTTGATTTGTCGATTAAGTGATGGTCAATGTAAAAGTAGATGGGACAATTGATCTTTCTTAAACATCCTAGTATAATTGATTTTCAATTTTAATGCAAGGTATGTGACGCCTCACATATTTGATAATAGTCATTTAACGTAGGAGAACAAGGATTCTAGTGTTGAATTTTGAAGGAAAATTGTTTCAAGGTTGGGAGTAAGTTATTGTTGCATCCCCATGGGAGTGTTTTATGTAATTATGTGTCTACTCACTTGGGACCTTCATCTTTTCTATTTCTAAATATAGGTTGATCTGTCACTCTACTTCTAATCTTACTTAGCAGACTAAGTTCAGTATAGTCAATCAACCAAAATGACACTTTTTAAAATTTAATTACCAACATATTATCATTCTAAAAGTATTGATCAAAATTTCACATTTGCATAGCAATGCTACCCTGAGGATGACACATTTCCACCTCTAAAGTCAATGCATCACCTTCCATGATGCACTTTCATGTGGACCAATGCGTCATGTACTAGATACATTGTTCTTAATTTGTCATTATGATATATATATATATATATATATATATATATCACTCTTTATATGAATTATATTTTTTTAATTTTTTCATAACCCCAATTCATTGAAGTGATTTAAAATTCGTTATTGTTGTTTATTTTCAATAATTTCATCAAGTTTAATTACGATAAAAAATACATATGTTAAAAAATATTTTTATATTAAAGGAATGTTACTAAGCATATTATTATTTTTCAAATTGTATTTATTACATTGTTATTACCAATGTATTAATTGAAATGTGTATTCGTATTGTCTATTTACATGTAGTTGCATAATATGCTTTTAAATTGTGTTTACTTTATGTAATTAGGGTGACTTACTATATATTTGCATTTGATAATTCAAATATATAATTATTATATTATGTGTGTTTGTAGCCATCGATTTTACTTACTATTTTACTTGTATCTATATATGTTATTTTAATGAAATATTAATATATAAAAAAGTATTTATAAATATACATAAAAATATAATTATATATATTTTTTTGTTTCTATTTATTTATATAATATATATAGTTTAAAAATTGGTAATTCTATTCATGTTATTATGCGCATTGAAGACCACTTGGTATAAATCGAGGATCTAACCACTAGGCATCCCAACTGGACCATTTATTTATTATATTATCCCTGTATTCATTATATGCAACATGTATTGTTGTATTTTAGATTATTTATTTATTAATATTATATTTTTTGTCTTTATTTTTAAGTACTATGCCTTATGTATGACTTGATTAAATATTAATAGTTCATTTTGTATTTCATTATTGCATATGTCAATTTTTTTATAATAATAAACATATTACTTCTTACTATTTCATACGGGTCTTAACAAACACAACAAATATAATATACAATAGTGATATCATATACTTAAAAAAATGAAGGGAAATGCATCATGGGTCAAGTCGAATTGCTGAAAGTGATTAATGCATCTTGGCCTATAACCGAATTTTCATGAAAGGGAAAATATGTCACCAACAAAGATGCATTGCATTACTATGCAACAGTGACATTTCACTTACTTTTTTAGAAGATGGCATTGATAATTAAATTTTGGAAATAGCATTAATTTACTTTCATGGTCTTAATTTTATAGTAATATTATATACATGAAAGATTTCCTCAATTATAATATGATAGAATATATATATGTATATATATGTATATATCTATAGAAAAGGGAGTCCATTCCTAAGGGATAGAAAATTTCTTATACAAGTTTGTTATTTTTCACATTTCCAAGACTTTTAGTGTGATCCAACTATATAGATATAAAGTATACTAGGTAGATAAGTTGTGTATCAAAAATCATTCAAATCAGATATGTGTAGCACCTTCATCTTAAAGTTTTACAATCATATAAATAAATAGTAACTCTGAAAATCAGCAGAAATCAACAGCTACCACTCAAATATTTTCATTTATTTCTCATAAAGTAAAAATAAAATAGCATCTAAACAAAACTATATGTTTTTCATACGTAAAGATGTATATATATATATAAAATACACTCACGTTGTTTTTCATGATGTAATATTTTTTTCAAAAATCTAATCCGTTGATCTTCTTAATCATCTTGTGAATAACTCATATAAAAAATTTGAGCACATTTGGATATTTATAGGTCATGTTATAAAAACCACAAAAATTATGCATTTCAAATTAGTTTCGTGCATTGATTTTGTTGCCCTCGGATAAGTGACTTACACTCATCCAAATGTGCTCAAAATTTGTATCTAGCCTAATTATAGTATGACAATGAATATCGATGGTTTACATCTTGTAAAAAATAGCTTTGATATGAAAACACACTTGAGTGTAACCGTGCAATCAGTACACTCGAGTGTGTTCTAGCTTGACTCTATATATATGTATATATATGTAAATATGTATATATATCTATGTGTGTGTGTATATATATATATATATATATATATATATATATATATATATATATGTGTGTGTGTGTGTGTGTGTGTGTGTGTATATATATATATATATATATATATATATATATATATATATATATATATATGTATATATAGGCTAAAAGAATTGTGTACCCGAGTACATGTAGCGTACATGTACCCACCTTCCTTTATGTTAATTATAAAATTCTATTGAATAATGTAAAGCATACCCATTAGATAAGACACATACAAAAATTTGTATTTTCTAATTGATGTAAGTTGCAGAAATATATATATGGAGAAAGATTTCTCCTCCCTCTCCCATAACTCGTGGCGGGGGCCGGACGCCAATTAGGGTGATAAATCAAGAAATGTTTCTCTGTGTGGTTTTGAACCCGTGTCCCTTCGTTGGTATATATATATATATATATATATATATATATATATATATATATATATATATATATATATATATATATATATGAAAACTATACACAATTTCACAATGTTGTCCTTCCTTGATCAATATGAGTTCCATTGTACTTCTAGTCCTTGTTGGCACTACCGGCAAGCATATGATATTAGGACGATCCATGATAGATATCTCTTATTTACAATATAAAAGATAATATAGACAAATGTATAAATCTCGGCTCTACCAAGTCCTACGCTATAAGACCAAAGAAATTCTAATAAAGGCTTACTAGTAAAATAAGTTAGTAAAGTATTTCTTAGAAACAAACCTGCTGGAATAATAATATGTCTCTATATATGCTGCAACCTGTCCATCCACCAGGGCAATCGAGGTATTCGGTGCCAGTAATGTATAATCAAAAGCATTTGTGGCACTTTGACTGAATATGAGACCAACCCCACCCATTTGCTCGACGGAGGATATAGCAGAAACCAAAGTGGCATCTGGGTTTTTTTCCTTTCCAGAAGTACACAGAACCACTTTGTTGGCTACTTCTGTGTTGTTCAGTTCATCAATAGTGCAACTGCTAAAAGCTTCGTTTAGTTAGAAAGAGAGGTAAATTTGGTGAAAATTTGTGCGATGTATTCTTTGAATATGTTTTGTTTTGTTTATCGTAGAGTTATAACATGCATTCACCCTTTTTTTTTTGTTTCTTCTTGTTTCTAATTGAAGAGGGAGTATGTGCATTATTCACCTTCCGAAGACAACGAGCTCATGAAAGTCGGTACTTTTCCTTGAGTTTTTGTAGTTCAGTGCTTGACCCTGAACTACGCTTCCGTCTCCCAAACTGATGGCTGTTGGAAAAGCTCGATCTATCGTGGTTGCGGCAACGGTGATCACCCAAGGTGCTCCATTTTGCACCATCTCTGGAACTGGTCCATCGTTCCCTGCAGAATACACCACAGTGATCCCAGCAATGACACTGTGGAGAGTATAAAACGCCGATTGTCCACTAATAGATAGAGATAAGATATCGACTCCATCGTATGTGGCATCGTCAATGGCTGCCAAAATAGTCGCATCACTCCCCCTTCCGCCAGGACCCCATAACGCTTTGTATATAGCCAGACGAGCACGAGGAGCGCCGCCTCTTGCGGTTCCCATTGCGAGCCCCTCCTGACTCGCGTTTGACACCAATGACCCGGCGATTGTGGCCGCAACGTGTGTGCCGTGGCTGTCGATACCACGTGCCGACTTGTAATCAGACTCGATTACATCCTTGGTGATACCCTTGGCGTACCATCGTGCTCCGATGATTTTCCGGCTACAGTTGTGTTTGTCAAAACTTTCCCCAGTCTGGCACTTCCCTTTCCATCGTGATGGAATAGGATCGTAACCTTCGTCGTTGAAGCTCGGTGATTCTGGCCATATGCCTGTTAAAGAAGGACTCACGTAATAAGGCACAGGAAAAGTGTTGCCACTTTCATCACATTTCATTGTTCAAATTACAAAAGTCAAATCAAGATTCAATCTTAATGAAAAACTGACTTATCTGATCACATTACAAGACAATGGTTTTCTCTTGCAGATAATCCGAATTGCACGTGTTTGAGGTAGATAAATATTAGTGTATTGCAACCAAAAAAAAAACAAGCTCTAGGTCATATATATATATACAGAAACTGTTCATTGGTACAAGACTATCGCTTAGTTAGCATACTCTTCAACTCCACTCACCAACATAGAAGCGACCGTACAACTCGTGGACTACACACTTTCGTGTCAGCTAAGTTCATTCAAAACATCTTTTCACAAGAAGAACTACTGCTATTATGTTATAAAGCATCGAAGTCAGCGACGATGACATATGAGCATCACAGACAGATGTATTCACAAACCAGATATCTCAAAAGAAAGGATGAAAACATATATTAAGTGTCATCGTTAATCTTTTGGAACACCTTACATATCACCCCCAAACAATGTAAAGATACTATTGGACCTTGCAACAAGGTCCATATCATTAATGTCTAAATTTAATTAGTAGCAATCCAAATTTCCAATGTGAATGACATCAATCAAGTGATACACGGAGGTTCTTATGTATTCCCTTAAAACTACAGTTTAGTGCTTATGTGGTCCCCATCCTTTGAGTTGCTTGAGCATCTCTTAGCAACGTTCTAGCTTGAATTGGAGTTCCTAGTTGTAGTTCCATAGAAACTATCCTTTTAGTGTGAAAATTGGAGTGAATTACACCTTATTATGTAAACTAATAGGCATATCTTACAAAACTGCGACATATCTTACAAAACTGCGACATATCTTGATTGAATCAGTCTTTTCACGCTACATGCCACGGTGAATACTAAGGTAGCAATGGCACAAAGTGACAAACATGTATTGCAGAACTGGTGAGTACATTTAATTTACTTTCATAGCGTTTCGGTTCACAACTTTAACATCAATACGATGCTATACTTCGTAAAGAAAAATTAAACCCTTTAATGATGTCACAAAAAATTAAATCTAATATGCGATCTCAATACAAATAATCCTAACTAAAGTCATCATTTTCTCTTTAACATTCAAGGAAAACCCCAAACTAAGAGATAAATAACATAATTTCATTCTCTTTCATGATTTTGTTAGTTACTCACACGTGATTTATGAAAAACAAAATTATAATTTGTTTACATAAAAAAAAAATGGAAAACCAACTTCTTTCTTTAAATGTTCTTATTACCATGTGAATAGGATTCTCACTGTAACTATCTCATAAAGGAAACTGATATGTGATATATGGATACAAGTTTATTAAAACCAAATCAACATAATCAATCTCCCCTAATTCATCAATGAACTCAAACAAGTGAAGCCATCTCAACTTTGTATAACAAAATTCCTTTAATTAATATTTCTTTCTTCTCTTGAACTCTTAATTAGTATATATGATAAATAAAGCATACGAGTCTTCAAATCATTAGTTGTACACAATAAGGACACCTTAGTTAAGATTCCAATAATATTCAAACACAAAATTTCCACCATTACTTGTTAATACAATTGATAGTCATGATTGAGTAAATTTGAGATGATAGTGATATATAGATTATAAATGAGAGAAAATAAATGAGATTCTATAACTGGTTTGTGCTAAGTTTATAGTAATTTGTTCCTCATTTATTCATAAAAATAGAAATAAAAGAAGTACTTAAAATACCTTAAATATCTTCAAACTAAATAAAGCATGAATAGTCTGATTTTACTATGTTTTCTAGATTGTTCAATCAAATTATAATGACATTCTCTCTACAAAATGTTGAATCAGATCTAGGTACGTCACCAAAGGCACCCACCCCATTTCATCTACCACACCCACTGAATTTCTTTTTATAGTGTCACTGTATCATTAACAATCTCCCTTCTTGATCACTCTCTCCTTAATATTTGACATAGAACCAATGACCCACATTGATTTTTCATGTCATCACAAATTTATTGATCCTCACATTCCGTATACACCATTCCCACAACTCCTTGAAAATTCAAGTTCTCGTCTTATTACTTTTTAGCAAAAAATTGAAGGAAGCCTCACCCCAACCCTAGCTTACACAATGAATACTTCCAAAACCATCTATATACCTCAATAACTAATCAAAATCCCTATTTCCTTTCTACTTACCACCAATTCTAATTTCTCAACCTCATTTAACTCCTTTGATCCATCAAACCTTGACCCAGTGGACAATCCAATCAAAATGTCAAAGAGAGGTCTCAATCAACATAATGGAACCCAAGTGACCTTCTTCAAGTGCTAATTGATTCAAGGAATGATAACCATCATTCCCCTCTTACACATTTCCTACTCTATAGTTCATAACCATGAACTCAATTTTGACATTTAGAACACCATACAAAAAGGTTGTTTTACTTCTTTCACCTATTGAGCTTTCTAAAACTTTCAAGATGTTTTTCCGTTCTTCAAAGTCACACATCCCTATTTTGATCTTCTCCCATTAGGATTGTATGGTGAAGGTACACTTTTTATTAAGGTTATCGTAGAGAATAAGAATGGGCTTGTTGTGACCATGAGAACACAAGAAAGATGTCAATGTAGTTGTTTTAATGAGGAACTAGATTCTATGATTTCTAATCTAATATATCTAGATGTATATGATCAATGTTCTTATTTTCTTTTGAATAATCAATGCGGCGGAATATCAGTAGTTTCATTTATTTTCATAAGACACCTTATAGTTTTCTAATCCTTTCCATTTTTCTCGAAAACAGTTGTACATGTATTTAATTGAATGCTTTTGACTTATATGCCCTATTATACACTTATGACTCATCATTGATATGTTGGAACATGATCATCTTTTGACAAGAATTTTAAGTATTTTTGGATCTGGATAAATAATTTATATGGTTTTAATATTTCTAAGAATCTCAATATATTGCATAAAATTCATCAGTGCTTTACTTCAATCCTTAAGCCTGGGTTGAATCCAATAATATATCATCATCTAAACATATGTTGGTAGTGACGAAATCATATTATCCCAATTCACTTACCAAATCAACAACCTAGTGACTAATAGGTACTTTGGGATAATTCAAAAAAGGCCGCCCAATATTAATTTTGATATAATATCCATAAAGCAGACTATGAATATTATAATTTACACCTTATAATCCACTATCCATGATTAACATATTATACTAAAGAGGAAACATATAGAAAATAAATGAAGTGAACCTTATCATTAATTACACATTAAATTAGTTGTAAATTGTAACTATCATTAAGACAAACTGAAACCTTTAATAATTCTAACAGTAGTCTACCCAACGGATGATAATTGAAAGGTATTGATATGTTTAGTGTTTAGTTTTATGGTTAAATGATAATACATGATGAATTGGTATATGCTAAGAAACTCCTCCCTAAAATTAAGTTCTGCCATGCACATCAAGTATGTAGTACTTGTTTTCTACTTACTTCACTCTCTAGTATCTGATACTACTTCAAGAATACCTCAAGAATCATTAATTAAGTCCCTTATATTGATATAATTCATTATGTTCATTCAAAATATTATATTATGCTTTTCTTCAACTAGTAGTACTAGAAACTCATTCCATGTTTGTGTAAGCATGAAGTTAAGGATAATCACTTTTGGTAACTTAATATTGTGAAATTGTTGTAACATTTAGTGCATCGTATTTTTTTATAGTTATCCATAGGGACTCATTGGATCAAAACAAACCATGGTGCTCAGGTGCATTCTATTTTTCATGAGTTCTGTGGAACATTATTGATGTTAAGATGAGCCTTTTAAGGCCTTATGAAAATAGTGACACACATTGGATGTGGCTTGTGACCTTATGAGATCAATGGATCATTTCAATTTAGTATTCATAGTCCTAATGAGCACTCATGTGTAAAGTATTAGATAAAATTATCTAATCAACCTAATAATAGTGGAATGTAATCAACATAGTCATGAACATTTGTCTTATTAATTTTCATGCTATACTCCTTGACAAATATGATGTTATGTTACACAAAATATATTCAATATACCTTACACTGACATTTTTTTTGCATGCACATCTAGGGACATGATATATGTTGGAGAGGAGCATTAGGAGGAGACATCCAAGGGGGCTATTTCTCAGACTTAACGCGGCTTTCATTTGATGTAACTAAGAGTTTTTCCCTAGCGGTTTGCTATATATTTAAGAAATGATATAGTATTATATTGGTATTATATTGTGACAACCTTATAGAATTTTTTATTTTCCAGCTTAACTTTTTATTTGGAATATGAGAGATATGAAATTTTGTGTGTTAATCATGTGATTGTTTCAATTAATCTTTACTATTGGAAATTAAAATAATACTTGTGACATACGCTTATAAATCAATGAAATTTCAGCTTCCTCCCATCAATATGAATGTTTGAAAAAGGGGGTGTTACAACAACACAAAAAGGAAAATCATGCTAAATAAAAATACAATTATGAATACACCTTTATGGTGAAGATGACTATAACAAATTATTGGTTTTTAAATATGGAAATATATATAGTTACCGATACAAAAGGTACACTGACAACAAAAAATATAAGAAATTTTTGATCTAAATTTTTAGATAAATGTCTAGTTCTCCAATTTTTATTAGTCCAATTACATCTTATAGGACAATGAATACCATGTTCATAATAAATTATTATCCTACAAACATTTCACTCATGAAAAATGCTAGTGGGAAACATGATGCATTACAAATAGGACGGAAGGTCATAAAAATTTAGAAGGTCACCAAGTTGTAAAGACTTATACACTTACGTGACCCTGACTATGAAAAATAGAAGCTGATGATATTGAAAATGAAAAAAAAATACATGGATGTCATTTGAATGTTAGATGTGTTTATGAAGGTTCTTCTTAGGTAGATGCCCTTCTCCTCTACATGTACATTCATATGCTTTACAAATTATATATATATATATATATATATATATATATATATATATATATATATATATATATATATATATGTGTGTGTGTGTGTGTGTGTGTGTGTGTGTGTATGTATATATATATATATATATATATATATATATATATATATATATATATTACATAGAAACATATTGCAAACCTTATAAAGTCTTCTACTCATGTTTAATGCTTTCTATATTAAAATTTTCATAACATCGACCACCTCAAATCCACTTGAGTTACAATACAATGAATCCTTCTAAATAATATCTCCCATGTTATAGCTACTTGATTAGATAAAAAGAAGACAACCCTAGATACTATGACACGACTTGTGTGTGTTAACTTTACCTCTTACAATGCGAACTCAAAAGAAAGTCATGTTTTTATAGGAATTTAAATGTGAAAAAAATCCTAAAGTTAAAGAAATGTCCTACATATGCTCATATTCTTTCTCTACCTATTGAAGTTAAACCTATTTTATTTTTATTTATGTCTTGTACAAATAGTTGGAAACGTCATTATCAAAGAAGGAAAGATGATTTACTATATATGCATATGATTAGTTTTGAATGAGTGATAACACCCAAATTCAGACATGGATGCTAAGCATTTTTATGGTTTTTGTGTCATTATAGCTTTACTATGCCCAAAATAACCCTAGAATCTTATCTTTTAGTAATTTATATCTTTTCATAGATTGAGTTGCTCAACTAGCCAATTTTGAAACTTGTAGACACCAAACTCAAGAAGACATCAATTCTCCAAATTCTGCCCCACAAGTGTCACGTTATGTGCACCAACTTAGGAGACAGTGGTCCCGCTAACCGAATTGTGGACTCAAGAAACTATTGATATCTTGGAGCCTATTTTGATGGCCAATATTTTATCAGAAAGCATTCTCATCAATCAAAAGGTTCATCGACACAGGCCCATCGACCACCAGTAATAGTCCCCCGGGGTGGGTTTGTCCCTCAGGAGCATAGGATCGCGACCAGTACATTGTCCCGACCGTAACACTCGGCACTGTTGGGACTAGCCCGACACGATCTGGATGAGGTCAAGGTGTAGCGATCACCACACTCGTCGCGACTGCTATAGGGGTTCGCGACCGCTATAACCACAACCACATCAAGACTATCGTGACCGCTACACTAGTCGCGACCGCACCACTTGTTAGACCATAACACGAAACAAGTGTTATTGGATCTCATCTGCCACGACCGAGACACCCGGTACGACCATGCCTAGCCTCACATAGTTGGGTCGAGGATAAGGGCCAACAACCATCTCGATCGAGACATCCGTCCTGACCGAGATATCTGTCCCGACTACGACATCTGTCTCGACTGCTTAAAGCTCTACATTTACCACACTTATTTCTCCCATGTTTCTCGACCTCTACACCCATCCCCAGCCATGCTGAGCCCAGTATAGTCAGATGAGACTGGGATAAAGACTGAGACAGGCGTCGCAACCACTTATTATATATACTCTACCTTCACCTATAAATACCCAACCCTCACTAACTAGTGGGGGGTTCTGAGATTTTTTGGTTCCACATTAGGGTTCTACATATTTTTAGTTCTCAGAGCCCCGTGGGAGAGTTTCAAGGTTTGAAATAGCTGAAATATTCATCCTACATATATCTCTTCAGTTTGTTTTCATCTATCATCATTTTCTGCCACTGTTCATCCATTTCCTACCATTCTTAGTCATCTTCCACCTCCATACACCTACCAAATTGTTGTTCGGGGTGGAATCAAAGAGAAAGGAGGCCAAGGAGTCCATAACACCAATGAAGAGGACCCAAAGATGATATCCGACCCATATGGATGATATGGAGCGAGATCCACCTCTCCTCTACAGGCAAAATATCTTCTTCTTCTCCTTTATTCTATTTCTCTCTTTAGTTTCTATATAAATGATGTTTTTCTATCTTTGTTCAGTTCCAACTATACTTGTCCATGGCTAGTTGAGTTCCTTCTTGGCTATGTAGCCCATTTTGGGCATGTTTATGTACTTTTACCTTAAGAAAGTAGTTTTATTTACGTTTTCTGTTGTATCTTCTTTTTAGGGTTATGATTTCTAGTTTGGTAGATCTCTTTCTTATTTGAACTTCTATTTCTATCTATATTCAAAGATTCATTGTCGAAATAGATAAGAGAATATAGTTTGGATCAAAATATGAAAAGAGGATGGTTCAAGGTGATTTGTGCAGAACCATAGACTTGGACATTGTCGGGGCCAACCGGACACAGTCGGGCCCATTACTAGGTTCTGCCCAAATCACATATGTTCCTAGCATGTTAGTATATTTTAGACATGAGAGGGTATCTAGAATATTCTAGGGTATTCATTCATCATCCTAGAAAGAGGTTTTATATCTTTAATGGGTTTTAGTCACACTGCACGAAAGCGAGTGGGATGACCCTTCTGGAACAAATACCACAATATGAACTATGTGTGTATGTAGGTTTCTTACTGAGGTGTTTGAGGGTTGTCTATGCCCGAGAGTGAGTGCATAGACTGCTCAATTCATGGTTACATAGCCAGGAACTCATTCTATTTGATTAGTAGAATCAGATGGACTCTGTTTTGTTTTGTTTTATTTCGTGACATCTTACTAGACTAGTTCTAGTTCCAAACTCTTATTAGCTATTGGATAGGCTTAACTGGTTTAAGAGAAAGATCTTACACATCTTAAACATATTCATGTCTCTGTGTTTGACCCAATATGTCTACTTAGATCCTGTAACAAAGTTGTGAGTGTTATAACCTCATTTTTCTAAACCATGTACTGAGATTTGTAAATATCCTTTTAATTGATAAATGAAATCAATGGTTGAATTATTTGTTTGAATTGAATGATTTTCATGCATAATAGCCTTGTATATTTTCTTAATGGGCTTTATTGGATATTGAGCCCAATTGAGAGAAAAAGAAAAAGAAAAGAAAAAGGAATTCAAGTGAATAAACAGATAAAAAAGAAACTGAATAAATGATAAGAAAAAGGCTAAGGAATATTCCCAAGATGGGATTTTGAGTCGATAAGGTTCCTTGAGGTTCAAGGAACTCAGGATAAAAATATAATAACAAGGAAAAGAGAAAATATGTAGAAAATGTATATAATTAAATGATGACTTGTAACCCAAATTTGGCATGATGAGAGATTAAATCATTAATGAGATTCCCTTAAAATTTGAGATAAAAATGAGTTACGGATTATGAGTTATGATTTTCTCAAATTATCCTAAAAAATATGAATTATCTTGAATATAGGAATTCTTTTCCTTTTTGGTTGAATGTGTGGGATGAGGGCCGTTGGATCTTGATGCGACAAGCGCCACTCATCGTCCAGTTCCAAAGGAACTCGGACTTTGGCCGAGTTACCGAAGAATTTTTCCCCTCGATTTCCTCTCAATCAAGTACATGTGCAGTCTTGGAAATAACTACATTGAGTCTGGGAGAGGATCCCGAACCCTCTCGAACTTGGTTTGTTGATCTCTTGAAGCATTTAGGCAAAACACCTAATTCACCCGAAGGTGAGGGCGGCGATCGAGGGAGAAACCCTAAAGGGACCCCTCCTAGCCCTATCAAAGACCCCCACTCGACTCTCCAACTCACACTGATCCCGAACGGCTACCTCAAAAGCACTGAACTCTTCTCTGTCCTTGGATTTCCCTCGCTCTGATGAGAGTTCTACCGCAGCACCACTGCAAGTTTGCGTGAAGAAGAGAACGAGGAAGAGGAGCAGCAGCCATTGGATAGCAATCCACCATGGTCTCGCGTGCCGATCCAACAAACCAAGGAAGGGACGACTAAGTTAGCCGCACGTGATGAGAGACATCAGATTAAAAGGGAGGATCACCACAATATCAATCAAGCGGCCGCCATTTTTTGGTAAATTCTTCTCTCTGACCGAAATTCCAGAAAAAGGGTTTTTCTTGTGAAATTCGTAGAAATTGCTAGTGATCTCAGATTGATAAACTTTATATATGAAAGTTGATCAGAAAAATTTGAGGAACAAGATAAAAATGGTTTGGTAACCTATTTCTGTCTCATTTTGCAAAAGTATATTAATTTGATAGGAAATGTATTAAAAAGGTAATTAGAAACCCTAATTGAGTATAAAGGATAAATCTTTGAGGTTTAATAGATTAATTTGTGAAGTATTATACTGTTGAATATTATAGTCAATCTTCAATCTATTTTACATGAAAAGTTGACTAATTTAGGGTTTTATCTATGTATAAAAGATAATACTTTTATAAATCCTAATTTAGGGTGATAATGAGAAAAACCATGTTTATTTCAGATTATGGAAATATATTATTAAATAATGATCCTAAGCCTGTTAGGAGTGATAAGATGAGAAATTTAACGTTTTTATGTAGTTTTGATGAATTAGGCTTTATAATACTAAAAGTGGAGGCAAAACCCTAATTGTAAAGGAAACCCTAAAATTGGAATAGAAATCTTAAGAAACAAGATGGGTTTGGATAAATCTTGATAAAATGAAATTTGTATATTTATTTCAGGATTTCTGTGCATACTTGCTTGCTTGGTTGGGTTTTCTCTACTTGATTGATTCTATCTCAAAAATCTACAATCATAGGTATGTGGTTACACTTATGAATATCTCGAACTAGTTTTTCAAGGATTTCTAAAGTTTTCATCAGTTGCTTGAATTAAACTATTGGATGAATATAATTCATGCATATTATAAAGTGACTATGACTATCATCCTAAATGTGTATACCTGACTAACTCAGATCTTGGTCCTCCTCTGTGGCTTTGCAAATGATGAAAAGGGTAACCTAATTTACGGTCTTCCTGTTAAGTAGGACCATGAGGTTATCAAGAGTTAGTGATTGGGCTACTTAAGGGTTGTGCCATGTGACTCTTTAGCATATCATGAGTTAGGGATTGGGCTGCCCATGGGTAGTGCCATGCAACTCATCAACCCTATGTATTGATCTACCTGTTAGGTAGGATCATGGGGGTTAATTGGGATCTACCATATGAGAGGTAGTATCCATGTCCACTGCTGGGACAACGCAGAGGCTAGGGTATGTAAGGATTGAGTAGTCATGTTTAAAACATAAAGTTGTTTGTTAAATCATAATTGATTTCAATATGTTGTTACAACTAAATGCATGATTGGTGGTTTCCCCCACATACCAATATAATTCGCTATACTGACCGACGTTTTGTTTTTTAGTGATTTAGGTACAAGATCCAAAAGGACAAATAGTAAATTGTCATAATGTGAATAAATGAATTAAAGTACAAGGAGGATTAGCTAGTATAGTTTCAGTGGTGAATAAAAGTTTAGTAATCCCAAGTTTTAAAAGATATGCAAAGTTTTATTTTATTACATCTTTTCAGTATAGTCTTGGTAGCATTTCATAATTATTATTGATTATTTGTCGAACATTTGATCTGGAAATTGGAATAATGGCTCTGACCTCTTGGTCTCCGTTAATTGGGGGTTACCGGGAGGTGGGGTCATTACAATTGATAACAGAGCCTAGGTTCCTCATTTAATCTTTAATAATTATTAAATTTTACAAATTCTGTAGAACCGAGGGAGTTATTAGAGGATTATCTGAAAGACAGAGGTGTCTAGAAAACAATCACGTCCGGGGGCTGGAAATATTTTCCTCCGCACCGCTAGTCAGAATACGAGGACTCCTGGATTTGCGTGACTGCCTGGCCAATGTCTCAGGATATAACTAGAAATAAGATACCTTTAGGAATCTCTCATCTTGCTCATCCCTTCCTGTCTCACATTCTATTAAGGATTTTAAGAGTTAGGGTTTTTCTCTCTCTTCCTCACCCTCTTGAGGTATGGGTAAGTATGTTAAAGATTAAGATATCATCCATCAAATTAATAAAAGATATGTAATAAGATGTCATCGACATAAGTATAATTAGCTTAAAAGTATAGACTAAAAGGTCTATTTGTATGCTTATATAGATGGCTCGAGTGAAGACCGTGGCTATTCCAGATGCCCCCAATGGTGGTGGATCTTCTCACAAAGGAAAAGTATCTTTCGAGAAGAGGAAGAGGAACCATAGTGGTGAATCATCGAAAAAGAGGAAGAGATCTGAAGAAACTAGAAAAGAGGTCCCCAACCCTGAACTGATACCCTTCAGCAACCTTAAACAAGAGGAGGAATAAGTGTACGAGGAGGAACATGTGTACGAGGAGGAGGCCAAGATAGAAGAGCACAAATTTGGTGGTCCAAAACCAACCATGGTGGTTCACACCCCTAACACTTTGTGGATGGAGCAACAAAAGAGGCTGACATAGGCCATTAGTGCCTTGTCCCTCCAAGACATAGCTAGAGGTGAGAATGGCGAGCCACTTCATGTTCGTCCTCGACTTGGAGCCACCATCTTGGAATTTGTCAAGATGAACATCGAGAAATTCTGGGGAGAGGATAAGTCTGGCTGAGGCTTGGCTGCTTGCAGTCGAGAATGGATTCTACATGCTTGAGGTACAACCAAGCAAGAAGGTTCTCTTTGTTTCTCACCTCTTGGAAGGAGCAGCCAAGATATGGTGGGAAACACACATAATAGGTAGAGATTTGGCTGAAGAACCAATGTCGTGGGCTGACTTCAAGATGATCTTCACTGCCAGATTCATCCCTGTCTCAGCTAAGAAAGAAAAGGAAAGGAAGTTCACCAACATGACTCAAGGAAACTCATTTGTGGTAGATTTTGGGCACAAGTTTTGAATCCTGGTGCATTTTGGGCATATGATGGATGCGAAAAGAAGGGTGGACCACTTCATAGAGCATCTTCAACCTGTCATCAAGCCCCATGTGATGGCAAGTAAACCTAAAACCTTCTCTGAAGCTTACAACACTGTCCTGCACATGGAGAGGATGGTGATGCCTGCTCATAATCCACCCAAGGGATATCCGGGTTTCACTGAAGGAATCCAAGGCCAGAAGAACAATCACAAGAAAGGTCATGGGCGTAACCATACTAAGGGAAGACATGGAGGAAAAGGAAAACCTCATCAAGAGAAAAACCGACCTCAATGCCGCACCTACGGGAAGTGGCATACAGGTGAGTGCCAGTACAAGAAGAAGACCTACTATCGTTGTCAACAAGAGGGACATATTCAAGCTACTTGTCCTCTGCCAGATCCAAGAGGACCAGGACCAGTAGCAGCCCCACCTGTGGCAGCCCCACCTGATGGAGAAAGAAGACAAGATTGTGTGTTTGCTATTGACAATGAGGAGGCTCAAGCTAATGCTAATCGATTGATCAAGGGTAATAACCCTTAGAGTTTTCTTTTATGTTTTAAGATAAGCATGTAATGGTCTAATATTATGATGAAAAAAATGTAGGCATGCTTGAAGTCATGGGACACAAAGTAAAAGCTTTATTTTACTTTGGATCTACTAATACTTTCTTTTCGAGAAATCTCGCAACTATGATTTGTTTGGATATCAAGGATTTAGGGTATGTATTAGATGTTACAACCCCTAGAAGTCGAATATTTACATCTCTTTTGAAAACTCGGATGGTGCCTGTGAAATATCAAGATCATGAGTTTCCTACAGACTTTATCCTTCTTGATATGGATGACTTTGATGTGATCATTGGTATGGATTGGCTTTATACTTATAGGGCCAATATTGACTGTAGGGAGAAGAAAGTGGTCATTAAGAAACCAGGTCACCCACCTTTCATCATTAGTGGTAGGAAAGATGCCACCACCAACATGTATGTGTCAGCCTTGAAGTTAGAGCAGATGATGATTAAAGGTTGTCAATCTTTCCTAGCAGTAGTTACCGAGCCAGAGCCCAAGGTGCAACACTTAGAGGAAATAGAGGTAGTCAGGGACTATGCAGATGTTTTCCCAGATGATCTGCCTAGGATTCCTCCCGAGAGTGAGGTAGATTTTTTGATAGAGCTAGAGCCCGGAACAAGCCCTATTTTACAAGCACCTTATAGGATGGCCTCTACTGAGTTGCTCGAGTTGAAGAAATAATTGTAGGAATTGCTTGACAAGGGTTTTATCACTCCTACGACATCACCATGGGGAGCACCTATTCTTTTTGTAAATAAAAAGGATGGTTCGCTTCGAATGTGCATAGACTATCAGATGATCAATCAGGCTACTATTAAGAACAAATACCCTTTACCCCAGATAGATGACTTGTTTGACCAGTTAAATTCTGCTCGAGTCTTTTCCAAGATTGACTTGAGATCAGGTTACCACCAGTTGATAGTCAAGAATGAGGATATTCCAAAAACCATTTTTAGAACATGTTATGGCCACTATGAGTTCGTGGTTATGCCTTTTGGGTTGTCCAATGCACCCAATGTCTTTATGAATATTATGAATAGTGTGTTTCAACCCTTCCTTGACTCATTTGTCATAGTGTTCATAGACAACATCTTGGTCTATTATGATGACTTGGATCAACACCGAGACCACCTAAGTAGAGTCCTTGATATATTGAGAAAGAAGAAGTTTTATGGGAAATTCTCCAAATGTGAGTTTTGGATAGAATGAGTCATGTTCCTCAGATACATCATCTCAGGAGGAATGATCGTTGTAGATCCAGCTAAAGTGTTGACAGTTCGAGACTGGCCTACACCAAAGAACCCCTCCGAGATTTGAAGCATCTTGGGGTTAGAAGGATACTATTGGCGCTTCATCATAGATTTCTCAAAGACCGCCTTGCCGTTGACCATGTTGACTCAGAAGGATGTGAAGTTTGTGTGGTCAGATGCTTGTGAGGCTCATTTCCAGGAGCTGAAGGAGAAGCTGACAACTATCCCAGTGTTGACTCTACCATCAGACAATGAGGGTTTCGTGATTTTCACCGACGCATCAAACATGGGACTTGGCTGTGTGTTGGAACAGAATAGGCATGTGGTTGCATATGCCTCCCGAAAACTCAAGCCCAACGAGGTGAATTACCCGACGCATGACTTAGAACTGGCTGTTATCATCCATGCATTGAACATTTGGTGGCATTATCTGTATGGTGCTACTTTTGAGATCTTCACTGACCATAAGAGCTTGAAGTACCTCCTGACACATAGAGACTTAAACCTATGACAACGATGATGGATGAAGTACATGAACGATTACAACTTCACCATCGCCTATCATCTAGGAAAGGCGAATGTCATAGATGATGCTTTGATTCAGAAACAACTTCGGTGTGCAGATGTTTTGTCCAATCAGTGGATGAGTTTAGAAGAGCTGGTGGAATGGACCCCACAACCGTTAGAGGATCGAGTTTGGTTGGCCAACATCCAGATCCAATCTGAGTTGTTGGGTGAATTTGTTGCAGCCCAGTTGGCCAGTGGGGAACTTGACAAGATGAAAGACTTGATGCAGAAGCCACAGACCCATCTTTCTATGGGAACAGACAGAGGGATCAGATTCGAGAATCGCATATGGGTTCCTGAAGATTCACCGTTGAAGGAACATATCCTACAAGAGGATCATGGTTCCAAGTACATGGTGCACTCGGGAACTACCAAGATGTTTAAAGGCATGTAGAGGTTTTTCTGGTGTCCAGGAATGAAGAAAGATATTGTGCCATATGTGGCCAGCTGTCTTACGTGCCAAATGGTAAAGGCTGAAGATCAACGACCCGGTGGACTTTTATAGTCTATAGAGATTCCAAAATGGAAATGGGAGCAGATCGCCATGGATTTCATGGTGGGTCTACCCCGGACAAAGAGAGGTCATGATGCGATATGGGTAGTGGTAGATTGCCTCACCAAGTCAGCACACTTCCTTTCCCTAAAGACCACTGCCAAGGTGTCAGATTTAGCTGAGTTATATATCAGAGAGATAGTGCATTTGCAAGGCATAGTCGGTTCCATCATCTCCAATAGAGACCCAAAGTTTACTTCCAAATTGTGGAAGAAAGTTCAAGAGGAACTTGGTACAAGGTTGAAGTTTAGTACCGCTTATCACCCCCAGACAGATGGTCAGTTAGAAAGGACAATCCAAACCTTAGAGGATCTGCTGAGAGCTTGTGTGCTCGATTGGGGTGGATCATGGGAGCAGTACTTACCTTTAGCTGAGTTTTCCTACAATAACAGCTACCAAGCTAGTATTGGGATGCCTCCATATGAAGTTCTTTATGGGAGACCGTGTCGGTCACCACTTCATTGGGATGATGTTGGTGAAAGGACCCTATTGAGGTCATATGAACTCCAAGTGTACGCTGATAAAGTCACTTTGATCAGGGAAAGGTTGAAGAGAGCCCAGGATCGACAGAAGTCATATGCTTATGTAAGGCAGACTAATGTGCATTTCACTGTGGGAGAGCATGTATTTCTAAAAATCCGACCACTCTGAGATATAGCAAAAAATAGAGGAAAGTTGAGTCCCCAATACATGGGTCCGTTTGAAGTATTAGAACGGATTGGTGAAGCTAGATATCATTTGGTGTTACCCCCCCCCAATATAGTATGATGCATTATGTGTTTCATGTGTCCAATATGAAGCGATATGTGCAAAATCTGAGCCATGTGCTGAGCATTGAACCCATTGAGCTTCAACGGAAGCTAACTTATCCTGAATTACCTTTGCGCATTCTAGATACCAAGGTGAAAGAGCTTAGAAATAAGAATATAGAGATGGTAGAGTATGAAGCCACATGGGAGCTGAAGACGGACTTGGAAAAGACATATCCAGATTTGTTTGTTTGATTGAAGAATTTTGAGGGCCAAATTCCTATAAGGAGGGGAGGATGTTATAACCTCATTTTTCTAAACCATGGAATGAGATTTGTAAATCTCCTTTTAATTGATAAACGAAATCAATTGTTGAATTATTTGTTTGAATTGAATGATTTTCATGCATAATAGTCTTAATGGGCTTTATTGGTTATTGAGACCAATTGAGAGAAATAGAAAAAGAGAAGAAAAAGGAATTCAAGTGAATAAAGGGATAAAAAAGAAAATAGATAAATGATAAACAAAAGAAAGGCTAAGGAATATTCCTAAGATGGGATTTTAAGCCATTAAGGTTCCTTGATGTTCAAGGAACTCAGGATAATAATATAATAGCAAGGGAAAGAGAAAGTATGTGGAAAATGTATATAATTAAATGATGAATTGTATCTAAATAAAAGGACCCAATTTATTTAGATAATAAGATAAAATTTGGTATGATGAAATACTAAATCATTAATGAGATTCCCTTAAAATTTTAGATAAAAAGGAGTTACGGATTAGGAGTTATGATCAAATTATCCTCAGAAATATGAATTATCTTGAATATAGGAATTCTTTTCCTTTTTGGTTGAAAGCGGGGGATGCGGGTCATTGGATCTTGATCTGACGAGTGCCACTCATCGTCCAGTTGCAAAGGAACTCGAACTCTGGCCGAGTTACAAAGGGATTTTCCCCCTCGATTTCCTCTCGATCTAGTACATGTGCAGTCTTGGAAATAACTCCATTGAGTCCAGGAGAGGATCCCGAACCCTCTCGACCCTGGTTTGTTGATCTCTCAAAGCATCTAGGCAAAATGCCTAATTCACCCGAAGGTGAGGGCGGCTGTCGAGGGAGAAACCCTAAAGGGACCCCTCCTAGCCCTATAAAAAGACCCCCACTCGACTCTCCAACTCACACCGATCCTGAACGACTACCTCACGATCCCCGAACTCTTCTCTATCCTTAGATTTCCCTCGCTCTGATGAGAGCTCCGTCACGGCGCCGTCGTAGGTTCGCGCGAAGAAGAGAAGGAGGAAGAGGAGCATCAACAGTTGGATAGCGATCCACCGTGGTCTCGCACGCTAATCCAACGAACCAAGGAAGGGCTGACTAAGTTAGCCATGTGTGACGAGAGACGTCGGATTAAAAGGGCAAATCATCAGACTATCGATCGAGCGGCCGTCGTTTTTTGGTAAATTCTTCTCTCTGACCAAATTTCCAAAAAAAGGGTTTTTCTTGCGAAATTCATAGAATTTGTCTCAGATTAATAAACTTTATATATGAAAGTTGATCAGAAAAATACTAGGAACAAGATAAAAATGGTTTGGTAACCTATTTCTATCTCATTTTGCAAAAGTATATCAATTTGATAGAAAATGTTTTAAAAAGGTAATTAGAAACCCTAATTGAGTATAGAGGATGAATCATTGAGGTTTAATAGGTTAATTTGTGAAGTATTAGCATGTTGAATATTAAAGTCAAACTTCAATCTGTTTTACATGGAAAGTTCACTAATTTAGGGTTTTAATCTATGTATTAAAGATAATACTTTTAGAAACCCTAATTTTGGGTGAAAAGGAGAAAAACCATGTTTATTTCGGATTATGGAAATATATTATTAAATAATGATCCTAAGCCTGTTAGGAGTGATAAAATGATAAATTTAAGGTTTTTATGTAGCTTTGATGAATAAGGGTTTATAATACTAAAAGTGGAGGCAAAACCCTAATTGCAAAGGAAACCCTAAAATTGGAATAGAGATCCTAAGAAACAAGATGGGTTTGGATAAATCTTGATAAAAGGAAATTTGTATATTTATTACAGGATTTTTGTGCATACTTGCTTGCTTGGTTGGGTTTTCTCTACTTGATTGATTCTGTCTCAAAAATCTGCAATCACAGGTATGTGGCTACACTTATGAATATCTCGAACTAGTTTTCCGAGGATTTCCAAAGTTTTCATCAGTTGCTTGAATTAATCTATTGGATGAATATAATTCATGCATATTATAAAGTGACTATGACTATCATCCTAAATGTGTATACCTGACTAACTCATATCCTGGTCCTCCTCTGTGGCTTTGCTAATGATGAAAAGGGTAACCTAATTTATGGTCTACCTGTTAAGTGGGACCATCAGGTTATCAAGAGTTAGTGATTGGGCTCCTTATGGGTAGTGCCATGCAACTCTTTAGCATATCATGAGTTAGGGATTGGGCTGCCCATGAGTAGTACCATGCAACTCATCAACCCTATGTATTGATCTACCTGTTAGGTAGGATCATGGGGGTTAATTGGGATCTACCATATGAGAGGTAGTATCAAGGTCCACTGCAGGGATAGCGTAGAGGCTAGGGTATGTATGGATTGAGTAGTCATGTTTAAAACGTAAAGTTGTTTGTTAAATCATAATTGATTTCAATATGTTGTTACAACTAAATGCATGATTGGTCATTTTCCCCACATACCAGTATAATTCACTATACTGACTAATGTTTTGTTTGTCGGCGATTTAGGAACAAGATCTAAAAAGACAAACAGTAAATTGGCATAATGTGAATAAATGATTTAAAGTACAAGGAAGATTCGCTAGAATAGTTTCAGTGATTAATAAAAGTTTAGTAATCCCAAGTTTTAAAAGGTATGCAAAGTTTTATTTTATTACAGATTTTCAGTATAGTATTTGTATAATTTGATAATTATTATTGATTATTTGTTGAACCTTTGATCTAAAAATTGGGATAATGGCTCTGACCTCTTGGTCTCCCTTAATTGGGGTTTACCAGGAGGTGGGGTCGTTACAACGGGGGTCCTTGAAGGTTTTGGGTTACACATTTATAAGTATGATCCTCCTTTGGGAGTCGATCAATGAGGGATCTGGACTTTTCATGAATTGAGGTGGTTTTGATCGTATGGTTTGAAAATCTGACAACATTATATGTACAATGTTCAAATTGAGGTGTTTTGTACTGTAATAGGCAATTTATCTTTATACTTAGAAGGAACAATACTTTGTTAAAGTTTTTGGATGAAGTATCATAAAGACTACAAATTTATAATTTCATTGTTTTTTATTAGATAAAACATTATTGATGACACCTTAAGTATGAAGAAGGAGTTGACTATGATGTTGCATGGTACTATGCTTGGAAGAAATTTTAAGGAAGTTCAAGAAGGATGCATAAGCTTCATGGTGAATATGAGGATTCTACAATAGAGGACTATATTTCATATTGCTATTATGACAATTACACCCTCATGATTTTTGAGGTAATAGATACTATGTTGCTAATTTACATCTTAATGACATCAATTAGATGATAGAGAAGCTAGTGTCTGAGTTATAGAATGGATTATATGGAGATATTCATTTCTTACATCATTTTTGTATATCGATTGCACATTATTTTACAGAGAGAGAATGGTTAATGAAGCACATGGTTCTGGATTCATATTTCACATTTACATGACTAAATTGTATAAAAACTCACAAGAAAGTTTTTAGTGAAAGAACATGAAGAAGGATATGGTTTCTTTTTTGCCAAAGTCTTACATTACTCAATAGATAAAGATAATGCACAAGAGATGTGGTTTTCTCATCCACACTAAATTCCATATTGGAAGTGGGTAAGATTTCTATGGGTTCATGTCTATATTTTGGAGGTGTAAAAGGGGACATTATCTGGTTAGGTTTGTTATTGGTCATAAAACACAATCTACTCACTTTTCTTTAATAAACTCCACTTAAGGTTGTTTTGGTTACTAATATATGTATAAACTAGATTGCTAGGTTGCATGTAAATTTAAGTTGATTTATTATGGATGTAATCCTAAGTTTACGTTAATGTTGTGGCAACTAATTTTGGATAGCAAGGGCTTTGACTTATGGCTATGTACAATTTATCACCTGCATATAGATGGAAATTTTGGAGTACTTGCTAATGGTTCCTATGATGGACTGAGAAGTATCTCATAATGAATATGTCACTACCTAAGCCTTCTTATAGAAATATCTACCACGGTAGTATTTTTATATCCCACATTGAGGTATTTTATGGTCAACATTTTCCTTGTGTTACACACTTGAATAATAATGGAAACCTTCTTCATTTAATAGTGGTGGCATATATATGATCATTGATAATATACAATTTATTGAGAGAGTATCATGGCTTCCCAAGATAGGTGAAGATGTATGTAAATAAGTAGAAAATTAGATTTGAGGTTTCTGTTAGGTGACTACATGTTCTTGAAGATAAAACCTATCATGTCTATTGGAAGGTATAAGTGAAGGAATAGATATGAGGAACCTTTATATCTTAGATAAGGTAGGGGAAATGTGCTTACCTTTTGTTTCATCTTACACTTATGGTAAGACTCATAATGTATCTCATGTATCCTTGCTCAAAAAGTATGTGATGGATCCTACTCATTAATATATGTTGAGATCTTAGACATATAAATATATGATTATGAACATTTCCCTAAGAAAATTAATTATCCTAGAGTGAATCAGTTGAAGAATAACAACAATGAGTTAGTCAAAGTTCTAGTAAAAACATTGACTTCGAAATTCAACTTGGGAGCTCAATGATATGTCGTGACCTTACCCCTCTCATTTCCCATTACATTTTACGGACGAAATACATTGTATGTGTGGATTTTGAAACATACCCAAATGTCAGTATGGACTTTATTCCTATTTACATAAATATTACAATGTTTAGGCATCCAATTTCATATTTCATTTGGTATGGAATATCTATGTTTCTTATACCATAGGAAGGTATTTCAAAATAAATTACCCATAATTGAGTATACTTTAGTAGAAGTTAGTGATTTAGTTGGAGTTCATGTGAAACCTTGTTAATGAATGGATTTTTAGAAGAAACAATTAACAAATATTTTCCCTAATAATCATTAATAACTATTAGAACTAAAATATGAAATATTAATTGAAAATACTTAATTGGGTAATATGTATACTAATTCGGTCGTTAAATTCTAATTTATTAATTATATTTTAATGGACTAATTAATTAATAGATGGTCTCTAGAGGGGAATCATATTCAAATTCTTATTATATTAATCAATGTATTGGCTTGTTTTTGTATAACTTTAGTACATGGTCTAATTTATTTTAAGAAGACGATATGAACCGTCAAATCCCAAATATAGTAGAATTGCACTTTAACAATTTAATATCAATTTATATAGTTAGTTGTCATATGGAGTCACATATATCTATACTACTATAAAAAGAGCGAGTTCATACTGTGCTCTCCTTGATTCTCTCTCTTCTCACAATTTTTCTCAACTTTTTATATATTTACTCTATTTCTTTTCTCTTTCAGGATAAAATCAGTTGCCGCAAACCTCTCAACTTATCTATTACATTCCTTCCTTCAAACATGCATTTTCAGAGTCAATAAACAACACATGTCCAAATTTTCTACAAAACAGTTATGAGAATTACCATTATCCTTTTGGAATTTTTTTTTCAAATATTTAATATAAAATAAACACGTTCAATGGGAGACGTGCATGTGCACGTGTGTGTTAACTAGTTTTAGATAATTTTGGATTTTCACATACCATCCAAACTTAATATGTTTGAGGGGGTAGCATCCCGCCTTGCCCATGCATTTTTTGGAGATGGAACAATACTAGATTTTTTTCTTGATTGGTTCTTTCTTTCTCTTTTTAAACAAATCTTAAAATTTCTTTTAAATGAAATCCTTGTGACATACCACATCCATGGAGACCTTATACACCTTATCATGTTATTCTGGAAATACACAATCATTTTGGTGTTTCCTTCTTTGATGAAGCTTTTAGTTTCCATATTCTTTCCTAAAACATTATGCCTATACACACCCCTATGCCTCCTTTGTTACACGGTACCAAGTTTAACTGAGATTTTGAAAAGTACTTGAGATTCATCTTCAAAGATGTAAGTAGGCTCATGTGCCTTGTTCCACCTAGAAGTGTTAACTCTTAGGGCAAGATTCCCTAGGAACTACCTTTTCTTTTAGCAATGTTCTTTTGATGTGCAATTTGTTGATTCTCATTCCAATCTAGTTTATAATAATTAAATGGTGATATTCATATAGGAGTTTTATTTATCCTTATATTGTAGAGTTTTGTACATATATGAGGATTTTCTAGCCCATGTATTGATTTGAATTGGTTTTGTTCTCCTATTTTGTTTTATTATGTTCCTAATATGACAGTTTTAATTTAAATGCCTAGATGTTTATCATCCTTTTGTGTTTGAGTTGATCCCTTTACATTGTCTTTATCTCATTGATTCTTATATTGGTTTGGTTTTATTTTTGTGTTACTCCAGTAATGAGGGTGTTAGGGGTGAAGTATCCTTATCCCTTCTTTCACCTCATATGAGATCATTAAGTATGAGATATTATTGAGCTAATGGTAAAAGCCAAAGTGAGTGTATCATGAGAGATGATGTGAGTTTCTAAACATTCACGGTTTAGAGCTTATTTGCTGGGCTTTAACATTGAAATTTCAGATTTTGATTTTATCTATACATCCTCACACAAATGTGAATATGTCATGCAATGAAAAGCAAAATTAAGTCTTACTGCATAACAGTAGATGTGTGCATCTTTAAATTAGTGAAAATATCTAGGTTACTAATAATGTGTTTATAGTCTGACCTATGATGATAAGGTACTCACATTTTATACGAATTGAATTTTAATTGTACTTTCAATAGATTGTTTAAACTTGGAAAATTCATATGTAATTATATAGAAGTCATAAGAATAATACAAAATAGAATTTGGAATTTGGAAATCCTCCCTGTCATTTTGGAAGGTTTCAGAAGTTGTTTTTTTCTATTGTGAAAGTCCTTTTTAGGATATATATATATATATATATATATATATATATATAGAGAGAGAGAGAGAGAGAGTCAAGCTAGAATACACTCAAGTGTACATATCACACCGTACACCCCAATGATGTTTGCCTATCTAGACCATTTTTTCCAAAATCTAATCCATCGATCTTCATGTTTACAATAATAATAGGTCACATACAAAATTTGAACTCATTTGGATGAGTGTAAGTCACTCATACAAGGACAACAAAATCGACGCACAAAACTAATTTGAAATATATGATTTTTGCCTCCTTTAGATACACAACCTCTAGGTGTCCAAATGAGCTAAAATTTATTATATAGTATGTTCTTATGATAATTAAGAAGATCAACGGTTTAGATTTTTCAAAAATTTATTGTATCTTCAAAAATGACTGAGGTGTACGGTGCCTCTAGTACACTCGAGTGTACACTAGCCTGACTCTCTCTCTCTCTCTCTCTATATATATATATATATATATAGACACGCACAAATATATATATATATATACAAAGATATATATATATATATATATATATATATATATATATATATATAGACACACACACACACACACACACAGATATATATATATATATATATATATATATATATATATATATATATATATATATATATATATATGTGTGTGTGTGTGTGTGTGTGTGTGTGTGTGTATAGACACATACACACATATTTATATATTATAATTTAGCTCTAGATTTTATAAATATGGTGTTATGTAAATTGGAAAATGAACATTAGAAATACTTTTGGGATGTTATTATGGTCATCTTATCATATTATATTGCTTCAAATTTTTATTTGTGAAATTAAACTCTTCTTTGAACCTTATTCTTAAAAATAGAAATTTTATCCATATCTATGAAAATACCTTCTTGTGAATCCTAATAGTACAACACTATTTGTTGATGTACATAATACCATACGCCATGTGTATTGCATCACTTGTTCACTGAAATTGTTACATGTTTCCTTTACATTTATTGCATTCTTAATTGAGTATACTACCGTAATGTATTTGTATTTGTGCATCTTGGTGGTGGTGCCTATATCATAAAATATAAAATTATATTCAAGTTTATGTGGTGGTTCCTAATCCCATGTAAATGGGTGGTGGTTTGTATAGTCTATTCTTATGTACTATGTTAGAATAGGGTATGATGTGTTTATGCCTCTACCCATGGTTTGATATGTTGATTCTTTGACCTTACATTCTATATGTGTCTAGAGTTCTATCTAATTTATGCATACAATAATGATTTATTGCCAATAGTATTGTTCTAGGTAAGAATTAGATTATGTATCTCTTATATTGGCCCATCAAGTATTTCATTGACTCTCTCGATTGATATTTCTTTGTTGGAAAATACGTTTTCTTCATTCAATAGAGGAACAACTTCTATTGTTTATCATTCATCCTTATTACCTACTAAATTGGGTAAACATCACATACTATTTTTATTGACGAACATCTTCTCTTTTCCTACCAAATTTGGGTGTAGTTCTTAAACCACTTAGTTGTAAGTATTCTACTGGAAGAGTTTCAAGATAAACTATATCTATGAGAGTATCCCTAAAATAGTTGTAGATGTCCATGTCTCCCTTTGCAATTGGTCTTCATATCTATTTCTTAGTCTATGCTTTCCTATCATTGTCATTCCATCTATATTGGATAGTACAATGGTATTTCATACTTGCAAATGGAAATAAGTTCCTTCCTTTCTACATGTTTTGTGGGTTTGGTTATTGAATTCATGTCTTTAGTTCTATATTTTTTGAGTGGAAAGCCTCTTGTAGCTTCTTATTACACTTCATTAGCAACCAAATGGATATTTTGACAAAGTAGATGAATATGAGATTGATGTTAGAAATAAAGCTAGCCTTGTTTCACTAGGTTATGATTAGTGAAAGAAATTTATTTTGTGAAGATATATAGCTAAACTAGTTTCAAATTGGTATAAGTAAATTATATGAACGCAATAATGATGTTAGACATAAATCTATACATATTGTACAAGGATATTTTGATGAAGTATATGCTGAAATATCTTTACTATAACCTATTATACTTGAACATATCATTCATCCTTTTCAAATTTGTGGTTATTTGGTAAATATGTTAAGTACTTTCTTAGTTATTATTAATTTGGAATATATTTATGTTGTGATACTATTTTTTATTACAATATAATGTTTCTAAACCACTTTTATGAAATAATCTTAACCTTTATTTGTTTTAAAATAGGCTTTGAGAGCTTCACATACAAAAACAAAAGTCTCTTGAACATAATAAATATGATATTGGACTTCTAGTCTGTACATTATTTTATAAGAAGAAAACTTGTTAATTTCAATCGTTATATTGTTCATGACATCATATATGGTGTTACTCAAGAGTATTTTAGTTATTATACTACACATTTAATACAAACATAAATATAAATGACTATGATAATTATGCTAACTTATTTCAATCTACTCAAAATTATGCAAACACCAAATGTTATTCTATTAACCAAGGTAAGCCTACATGGGAGTTACTATGAAAAACTGCAACATCAAGTGATGCAAGCCCTCTTCTACACCAATGTCCATGCTATTCAATTAAAAGGAAAAGAGAGGTGATCCTACAATCAATAATGTACATAGAGGTATTGCTAAAAAATCACAATACTTAACCACCTCTTGTTCCAGAACAAGTGTTGTCTAGGTGTTTGAGAATAATGTTTCAATAAACTCACATCTCAAGGAAATATATATAATAATTTGTTATCCTACTTCATTCCATGTATTAGTTACGTTATACTAAAAAATTACCTCCTAAACTACTAACTTTTAGTATTGTTGAACATGTTGGTTGCAATAATATCATAAAAGTAATATGTGTGCATTTTTCTCAAATCATACTTAATTTCATGGTTTAGATCTAACAAAAACAAAATTTCACTCTTAATTGTTAATATTGTTTATATGGTTACAAGAACTTGTTGTGAACAACTACTTTGGATGAATAAGGTATTATTATTTTGTAACATATCTTTAGAAACTACATCTGTATTTTCTGATAAAAGTAATGGTAACATTTATCTTATAATGTAATATCTTACAACCGTGATAACATAGTTATGGTAGACACTTTTCTTACTGGTAATATTTTAGAGAATATGTTATGATTAAAAATCTTGATACAAAAATTGTTGTGATGATTTCTATGAAAAGTGTTATATTTTTCTCAAAAGAAGGATCGGGGTGACAAAAATCATAGTCCCAACTACCACTACACCGAAAGCCCATATACTAAAATATATATGTATCACAATAGACCTTGTACAAGTGGGACTATACTACAAATTTCTAGTGTCTTCTAGTTATGGAGATCATGTTAACCAATATATGAGTTTTTTCTTGATTGCCTGAGTTAGATCCTTGGATATCTTATCAAAAATATCCTTATCATCAGTTGGTTTCATGCCAATGAGCCTTTTTCCAGAAACAAGTATAAAATATGAAATTAACTCATATTATAAAAACTCTAAGCTTACTCAAATTGCGTTATTCTTATTGTTGGTCCATCCAATGGACTTGCTCAAGTAAAATGTAGGATTTTTAAGACATCCATTTTCTTGGCCTATTCTAATCCATTTGTATATGTCTATCTTATAGTTGGATAAGGGATGTGAATGTGACTCCACACCCTCCATGCAATGGGAACAAACATGGCCAGCCTCAATACCCCTTGTTACCATCTAACTTTGGTAGGGATCTTACCAAGGATGTATCTATGTTTCATAGTTGTAGATATTGTTGTATGTCATTTACACTATAATAAGGATACTTATGTTATTTTCATTACCACAACAGACCACCTAGTGTTTTCTGTGAAGGTTTAGAAGGGTTCTGTTACAACCCCAATTTTTGGGTTTATTTGGTGAGAAATGCAATTTCTCATATTAAGGATATTTGAACAAATAATGATATAATTTGGTTCGAATAAATGGATTTTGGTTACAACGGCCTTGATGTTTGTGTTGTGGGCTTTATTGGCTATTGGGCCCCAATAACAAGAAAATTCAATTAGTGAATGAATAATTGAATATTTGAGAAAAGAAAAATGTGGAAACCTCTAGAAGGCAAATCCAAAGAGGGATTTCATGCCTCTTGGGTTCCAAAGAGTCCAAAGTTGCATAAAGAATTCCATTAGAAAACAAAAGATCAATTAAGTACTTCTTTATTAAGAAAGAAATTGAAAGTATTGATGAAATATGGAAAATAAGTGAAAAGAGGTATAATTGAGTTATCCTTAGTGGAATTTCGTATCCCAAGGATTCCTAAGGTTGAAAGGAATACCAATGAAGAAAATAAAAGAGAAATAAAGAGAAAACCTCAAAAAGAGATATTTTAATGAGAAATAAACAAGATAACGTGAAATAATGCATATTGATGCATTTAAGGATAATGAGTATTCCTTAAAAAGGAATTTCGAAATAATAGAGTTTCTTGGGATCCAACGAGTCCCAATAAAGAGGAAAGAAAGAGAAAATACCAAAATTGCAAAATAAAAGGGTAATGGGAATACATAATTAATGGAATTATGTGGTTTTGTTAAGAAGGATTATTTCCTACTTGAGGAGAATATAATTTTGAGGCAAATGAATTAAAAGACAAGAATAAAGAAAATAAGGGAAAGGAATTTCGAATTCCTAAATATCAATGCAATAAGGAATATCAAGGAAATAGGAGATAATGAAGAGAGAGAGATGGTTGCTTCACAACCAAGGAAAGTATGTTTCCTTTCGAGTTTGGGACTTGAGTCCTCATGGAGGCATGCCTTAGGGCTTCGATTCTCACCCTATATAAAAGGGGTAAAGCCCTAGTTCGAGTCTGAGAGATAGAGAGAAAGATCCCACACTCTTCTCCTTCTTCTTTATGTGTAAAACCTAGTCGAGGGTATGGATCTAACCCTGGAGCAACAAGGGGATGAGAAGGAGGCGCAATGGAAGCCCAACACTCCCACGACAACACTGGAGGAACTAGGCCATCTTTTTGTGCTCTAGGACGTGCGCCACAACTGTTAGATGGCTGCAAGATGTCTCCAGGTCACAGACCTTGCGTGCCCTGTCTAGCTAGCTAGACCATGAGCTGGGCGGTGCCCCAGGTGCGGGGGAGGGTGGAGAATCTAGGGAGACCTTCGGCGGAGGTCCTCGCACCCTAAGCAGGAGTGGGTAGCCCCGAGTAGGCTGCAGCCGGCGGCCAATTCGCGTGGCTCAAGGTTGAAGACAACCTTCGGTCATTGGACCATTTTACCCTCCCACAGATTAAAGGACTGGCCACTTATGTAAGGGTAGAATTGTAAATCATTTATATTTCCAAAAGAGCATGTTGCAAGGAGCAGGACACTTGGCGCGCCTGGATTGGCCCAAGTAAGGTATTTCTTCCAAAAATCATAACTCTTTAATAGTAGCTCGGATGACAAAAGTTTATACATGAATTTTTCTCATAAAAATGAGGGGAATCCATTAAAAATATAATTGGAGCCTGATTCAACTTGCAATTCGAAAAGTAATGGAAGTTGTTAATTTTAATGTAATAATGATTAAGAAACCCTATTTAGATATGATTAATGTGATTAGTAGGGTTTAATTGATGGTTAATGTTGATATTAACATGTTAATGATAAAAAGGGACATTAGGAACAAAAAGGATTAACTTTGCATGTAATTCATTTAATTTAGAGTTTAGGTGCATAAATAGGCTTTAATCGGCCTTGAAACCCTAATGTTGGTAATTAGGACTACTAATGGCTTTAATTATTCGATTTCATGTATAGAACTGAGTTTTCATGGTTATAAGCTATTTTGAGTATTAAAGTTCCTAATTTGTGGATAATTAAACTTAATATATAAATTAGGGATTTTGAATGAATCAAGGTAGAATTAATAATAAATAACTTTCATATGAGCATTAGACCATGATGAACTACAAATTGATGATAACCGAGAATAATGACTTTGTCATAGATTAAAAAGGGTCAAAGTGATAGATTTAATGTAAAAGAGGCTTAATGAACTTATTTAATGGTTAAATGTGCCTTTAATCTGAAACTGAGGATTAGATGTTGAAATAATTAGGGTTTGTGATCAATTGCGTTAAATTAGGGTTTGGAATAGTAAAAGATGAAGGGAAACCCTAACTATAATGGAAACCCTAAAAGTGGACTAGAAACCCTAGGAAGTGAGCTAGATTTAATAGATCTTAATGACATGAGTAATAAAAGGAAATTGTATAATTGTTTCAGGATCTTATTGAATGCTTGTTTGCCTATTGATTGATTGGATTATTTCTATCTCACATCAACTTGACAGGTATGTGGTTACACTTATGAATATCTCGAGTTAGTTTTCTGAGGTTTTCCAAAGTTTTCATCGATGACTTGAATTAATTGTTGGATGAATTTAATTCATGCAAATTATAATGTGAATATGACTATCACATAAGATATGTGCCTACTAGCTGAGATCCTAGTCCCCTATGTAGCTTAATGGGTTGACCTAGTACATGGCTACCAATGGGGTAGGCCCATCAGGTCATTGGATGACTTAGTATATGGATACCAATGTGGTAGGTCCATCAAGTCACTTTGAGTCAGGGATTGGACTACCTATGGGTAGTGTCATGTGACGCAACCCTAGATATTGATCTACCTATTAGGTAGGATCATGCAGGGTTTAATAAGGATCTACCTAGAGAGAGGTAGTCAGTCCACTGTAGGGACAACACAGAGATAGGGGATAGGAAAGGATTGAGTAGTATGGTTTAAAATGTAATCTTGGTTGTTAAATGATAATTGGCTGATTACTTTGTTATTATAGTTGCACGATTATTATTCCCCCCACATACCAGCTTCTTGCTAACTGACGTTTTGTTTGTCAGCGTTTTAGGTACAACCCTGAAATGAACAAACAGTAAAGTGACACATTGTGAAAATAAGAAGTAAAAGTGCAAGGAGGATTTAGATAGAATAATTCAAGCTCTGGATAGATAGATTTCCAAAGTTTTCAAAGGTAAGCAAAGTTTTATTTTATACCAATTTTCAGTTTAATTGGTAAAGTTTATTAATTATTATTGATTATTTGTCGAACCTTTGATCCGGGTTATTGGTTAACGGCTCTGACCTTTCGGTCTCCCTTAATTGGGGGTTACCGAGAGTCGGGGTTGTTACAATTGGTATCAGAGCGAAGGCTCCTCAATTAAATATTTAATAATTATTAAATTTTACAAAATTTGTAGAACCCAAGGGAGTTATTAGAGGATTATCCAAAAGACAGAGGTGTCTAGAAAAGGATCACGACCGGGGGCTGACAATATTTTCCTCCACACCGCTAGTCGAAATATGAGGACTCCCGGATCCGTGTGACTGTCTGGTCAAAGTCTTAGGGTATGATTCGAAATAAGATACCTTTAGGACTCTCTCATCTTGTTCATCTCTTCTCAACTCAAATTCTGTTAAGGACCTTAAGGATTAGGGTTTTCTCTCTTTTCCTCACCCTCTTGAGGTATGGGTAAGGTTGATAAGGATTAAGGGATCCTCCACCAAATTAATAAAAAGCATGTAAATAAGATGTAATGGACATAAGCTTAATAGAGTAAGCGTAAACGAATAAATACATGTTTAGGTCGTATGACATGAGTTGTCTTTGCCCTCAGGAGAGACCTGAGGATAGACCTCCTTGTCAGGAGGATGAGTGGAGAGAGTTAGTCTTGGAGGTAGAGACCTCCATTAAAAGTAGAGACCTGGCACATCCTCTAAAAGATGATGTTAACCCTAACCCTAAGTGAAGGTTAGAGAGAGAAATGACATGAAGAGTTAGATGTCATGGTAGACCAGGTGTTTGGATGGATACACCTTGGGATGCCATATGAGCCATGAGAGGTTGGATGACCTAGTACCTCTGGCGACCCAACCCTAGGAATGATCGTGCATGTTAGAGTGAAGGATAACTCCTTCATTGATGAGGTTAGAAGAGAACTTATAGAAACCCTATGAGCTTATGCAAGTAGGGTATAGCTTGCACCCATAGTACATCAGTAATGTGAGTAGTAGGTTAAAACTAAGGCCAGAAGGATATGACATATGGCTTATGATATAAGCATAACGATAATCTTGAGCACGACCCCAAGTAGGGAAGTTGGAAGTCTAAAATCCTAAGATTTGAGGAACAATGGGGAGTTGAGGATAATGTGACCTAAGTGGATGATGCTTCTGGTACCTAAGTGCCTATGGTATAAGTGGTTACCTGTTGAGATGAGACCAGGAGTGCCTTAGACCCTGAGGAGGTTTAAGTAACCAGTTGTGAGGCATTATACCTAGTTGGTTGTCCTTGAGGAGGACTCAACCCTAAGATGTTGCTCATATAAAAGGATCATGGGAGTACATGACATACCTTGGACATGTTTGATTCATGTTAAGAGTTTGAGCATGTAATAGGATACCCAAAGGGGAACCTAGGGTTCCTAGGCCTAAGAGGGGAAGTAGTGTATCCGACGCTCATAATGAGATTTGAGTCTCTATAGTTCGAGCATGGTACTCCTCATGTGTAGAGGTAAAAGAAATCCCTTAAGTTAAGGGTATGTTTGAACCCCTCACAACTAAGTTGGTCTAATATGGAGGATGAGAACAAGGGTGACCTAGCATGGTTTAATAGGTGGTATGCTTGTGCCTTAGTAGCTGCTGGGTTAGGCATGCTCATGTGAATGTAAGCCCAAAGGACGTTTGTGACCTTTGTTAGTGAGGTGAAGCTTTCCTCCCATCCTGGGAGAGGGACCCTTAGGTAGGGTGTATACCAGTTTTGTTGGTTTAAGTTAACCTAAAGAGGTTTCACGGGATCTTGAGAAAGCTAAGTGAAAGGTACATGGTATGAGAATGAACCTATAGAGCCACAGATAACCATCTCTATGTGCATGTGGAGGTGTTACCATGGAGGTAATCGGTATGGGACCTGACCAAGGCAGGCAGGTCGCCATTATCCCTGAGAAATGATGAAAAACAGCCCAAGAATGCAGAGAGAGACGATGAAGGATTGGGTAAGGTTCTAAGTTGAACATGTACTATGATATAATCCTAAGTCTATCCTAGGGTCAGGTAGGGATAAGACCGATGGAAGTAGGAGTTGCCTAATTCCCTAGTTGCACATGACCATAGGGTCGGGAGGTAACAACTATCATTGTCTGAGGGCCATGGGTTAGGAGATTGATCACCTTCATGAACTCATGGGACCCAAAGGGAAGATGAGTAGGGCACTCTCTGGATGCATAAGGGAAAATGGATGACCCCAAAAGTGTTGGCACCCTATAGACCTAGAGGAGATGACCAAGAATTGTGTGATGACCCAAGTAGGTTCGAAACCAATTTTCCATGGAAGCAACTTTGATATCAAGATGATGGTGATGTAGAGACATAAGTTACACAGTTCAACTTTGATTTGAAAGTGTACTGGCAATGTGGGATGCACCATCTCTACTCTTGGAATAGGAATAACTTTGTGTTTGGACGACCGCCAAATACTTATTTCCTCTTGCTATGGGAGTGAGAGATAGGACAGTATGCATGCCATACACCAAAGATAAAAGATGATGCGAGTTGGAACGTTGCTACAAGGTATGAGAATAGAGATGATAACATACCTTGGTGGAGTGAATGATACATGGATGGTTTACAAACACTAAGAGAGATAAGGTAGTCATCTTATAAGGATGTTTTTTTGCATGAGCTATGTGGTATTTGCAAGTTAACCAAGGTTGAGTTTGATCACCATGAGGATGAGCTCAGAGTTTCTTGATGAAGACAAACTTAGAGTTTGAGATGAGATGATAAGTAGAATACATAGAAGTATATGTCTTCAACATTACCTGACACCTAAGGAGGTGAAGTGGTAATGGATGCTCTGGTTGAGATATAGCTATCTAGTTTAACTAGAGGCTAGAAGAAGTTGAGGTTTCTTCAGATAACCCTAAGTTTGGAAGAAGATGTGTTTTGGCCAACACTAGGATGTAACAAGATATGTTGAACATGTTAATGGTTGTTTGGTTAGCCAGTTTAGTCCTTGATGTAATGAAAGGATGGTGATAGAACCTTGGATGCACATCTTTGGATTGGAAGGTAATAAAACCTGGTTTAGGGCTTCTGAGCAATCAATCTTGAGGAATCATTACATACCGGAAATCATGGTTTTAAGATCACCAAACACCGTGATACTACAAAGATAGTAAGTGATAGTAGCACTTTGGCTGCTTGATATGATGTTGCATGTAGCATGCAAACCAGGAGGTGAAGGATGAACACCATTAACCCTATGCATGGATATAAAGTATAAAGAGTCCCGAGAGGGAATGGGAATTCATCACTATGGATGTCGTGAGTCTCCCCTAGACCAAGGAAGGTAAAGATGCAATATGGTTTATGGTAGATCGCCTTACCAAGGTGACATGAGAAAGAAAGATTTCCGTCATAGGACAGATCTGGTTGAACTTCTTATAAGAGAGAGATGGTTCAACTACACCATGATGCGAGTGCAAAGTTTTTGAGAATAACCTAAAGGTTCACTCCCATGAGGTGGAAGTACATACCTGAAGAACTCGATGTTAGAACAGTTTATCACCCGTAACTAATGGTTAGTATGATCCAGACTAGAGGGTCTGATGAGAGCAAGTGTGCTTGTCCAGGGTGATAATGATGGTGGCAATGATGGCAGCGACAGTGAGCGCTCTCCTGAATATCCTCCTGTTGTACAACCCCAATTTTTGGGTTTATTTGGTGAGAAAAGTAATTTCTCATATTAAGGATATTTGAGCAAATAATGATATAATTTGGTTCGAATAAATGGATTTTGTTTACAATGGCCTTGATGTTTGTGTTGTGGGATTTATTGGCTATTAGGCCCAAATAACAAGAAAATTCAATTAGTGAATGAATAATTGAATATTTGAGAAAAGAAAAATGTGGAAACCTCTAGAAGGAAAATCCAAAGAGGGATTTCGTGACTCTTGGGTTCCTTGGGTTCCAAGGACTCCAAAGTTGCATAAAGAGTGCAATAAGAAAAGAAAAGATCTATTAAGTATTTCTTTATTAAGAAAGAAATTGAAAATATTGATGAAATAAGGAAAATAAGTGAAAAGAGGTATAATTGAGTTATCCTTAGTGGAATTTCGTATCCCAAGGATTCCTAAGGTTGAAAGGAATACCAATGAGGAAAATAAAAGAGAAATAAAGAGAAAACCTCAGAAAGAGATATTTTAATGCGAAATAAACAAGATAATGTGAAATAATGCATATTGATGCATTTAAGGATAATGAGTATTCCTTAAAAAAGAATTTCGAAATAATAGAGTTTCTTGGGATCCAAGGAGTCCCAATAAAGAGGAAAGAAAGAGAAAATACCAAAATTGCAAAATAAAAGGGTAATGGGAATACATAATTAATGGAATAATGTGGTTTTGTTAAGAAGGATTATTTCCTACTTGAGGAGAATATAATTTCGAGGCCAATGATTTATAAGACAAGAATAAAGAAAATAAGGGAAAGGAATTGCGAATTCCTAAATATCAATGCAATAAGGAATATCAAGGAAATAGGATATAATGAAGAGAGAGAGATGGTTGCTTCAAAACCAAGGAAAGTATGTTTCCTTTCGAGTTTGGGACTTGAGTCCTCATGGAGGCATGCCTTAGGGCTTCGATTCTCACCCTATATAAAAGGGGTAAAGCCCTAGTTCGAGTCCAAGAGAGAGAGAGAAAGATCCAATGCTCTTCTCCTTCTTCCATACATGTAAACCCTAGTCGAGGGTATGGATCTAACCATGGAGCAACAAGGGGACGAGAAGGAGGTGCAATGGAAGCCCAACACTCCCACGACAACACCGGAGGATCTAGGCCAGCTTTCCTTGCTCTGTGACGTGCGCCACAACTGTTACATGGCTGCAAGATGTCTCCAGGTCGCAGACCTTGTGTGCCCTATCTAGCTAGCTAGACCGTGAGCTGGGCGGAACCCCAGGTGCAGGGGAGGGTGGCGAAGCTAGGGAGACATTCAGCGGAGGTCCCCGCACCCTAAGCAGGAGTGGGTAGCCCCGAGTAGGGCTGCAGCCGGCGGCCAACTCACGTGGCTCAAGGTTGAAGATAACCTTCGGTCATTGGAATGTTTTACCCTCCCGCAACTTAAAGGATTGGCCACTTATGTAAGGGTAGAATTGTAAATCCGTTATATTTCCAAAAGAGCATGTTGCAAGGAGCAGGACACTTGGCGCGCCTGGATTGGCCCAAGTAAGGTATTTCTTCCGAAAATCATAACTCTTTAATAGTATCTCGGATGACAAAAGTTTATACATGAATTTTTCTCAGAAAAATGAGGGGAATCCACTAAAAATATATTTGGAGCCTGATTCTGCTTGCAATTCGAAAAGTAATGGAAGTTGTTAACTTTAATGTAATAATGATTAAGAAACCCTATTTGGATATGATTAATGTGATTAGTAGGGTTTAATTGATGGTTAAAGTTGATATTAACCTGTTAATGATAAAAAGGGACATTAGGAACAAAAAGGATGAACTTTGCACGTAATTCATTTAATTTAGAGTTTAGGTGCATAAATAGGCTTTAATGGGCCTTGAAACCCTAATGTTGTTAATTAGGACTACTAATGGCTTTAATTATTCGATTTCATGTATAGAACTGAGTTTTCATGGTTATAAGCTATTTAGAGCATTAAAGTTCCTAATTTGTGGATAATTTACCTTAATATAGAAATTAAGGTTTCTGAATGAATCAAGGTAGAATTAATAATAAATAACGTTCATATGAGTATTAGACCATGATGAACTACGAATTGATGATAACCGAGCATAATGACTTTGTCATAGATTAAAAAGGGTAAAAGTGATAGCTTTAATGTAAAAGAGGCTTAATGGATAGCTTTAATGTAAAAGAGGCTTAATGGACTTATTTAATGGTTAAATGCGCCTTTAATCTGAAAATGAGGATTAGATGTTGAAATAATTAGGGTTTATGATCAATTGCATTAAATTAGGGTTTGAAATAGTAAAAGATGAAGGGAAACCCTAACTACAATGGAAACCCTAAAAGTGGACTAGAAACCCTAGGAAGCGAGCTAGATTTAATAGATCTTAATGACATGAGTAATAAAAGGAAATTGTATAATTGTTTCAGGATCTTATTGAATGCTTCCTAGCCTATTGATTGATTGGATTACTTCTGTCTCACATTAGCTTGATAGGTATGTTGTTACGCCTATGAATATCTCGATTTAGTTTTCCGAGGTTTTCCGAAGTTTTCATCGTTGACTTGAATTAATTGTTGGATGAATTTAATTCATGCAAATTATAATGTGAATATGAATATCATATAAGAGATGTGCCTAGTAGCTCAGATCCTAGTCCCCTCTGTAGCTTAATGGGTTGACCTAGTACATGGCTACCAATGGGGTAGGCCCATCACGTCATTGGATGACTTAGTATATTGCTACCAATGGGGTAGGTCCATCAAGTCACTTTGAGTCAGGGATTGGACTGCCTATGGGTAGTGCCATGCGACTCAAACCTAGATATTGATCTACCTGTTAGGTAGGATCATGCGGGGTTTAATAAGGATCTACCTAGAGAGAGGTAGTCAGTCTACTACAAGGACAATACAGAGATAGGGGATAGGAAAGGATTGAGTAGTATGGTTTAAAACGTAATCTTGGCTGTTAAATGATAATTGGCTGATTACTTTGTTATTATAGTTGCACGATTATTGTTCCCCCCACATACCAACTTCTTACTGACCGACGTTTTATTTGTCGGCGTTTTACGTACAACCCCGAAATGAAAAAAATAGTAAAGTGACACATTGTGAAAATCAGAAGTAAAACTGCAAAGAGGATTTAGATAGAATAATTCAAGCTCTGGATAGATAGATTTCCAAAGTTTTCAAAGGTAAGAAAAGTTTTATTTTATACCAGTTTTCAATTTAGTTGGTAAAGTTTTTTAATTATTATTGATTATTTGTCGAACCTTTGATCTGGGTTATTGGTTAACGGCTCTGACCTTTCAGTCTCCCTTAATTGGGGGTTACTGGGAGTCGAGGTCGTTACAAGTTGGGTCCCCTACATCATCACAATTATATAGACGTCTAATTACTTCCCACTAGAACTTCATCCTCCTCCTAACACAAGAATCTTGCATTCAATGGTATTAGACCCTTTCATAATCTTCTCGTATCTGGCATGCAACAGATCCTAGTATAGCCGGCATAATTTTTTGGAATATTGGTTTATAGTTGCCGTAAGTCGGGCGTACCACATAACTGAGGCACAATCGTACTACCACCAAGATGTTTGCATGGTTTAAGGGAGCAATTTTGATCGTGATTCACTGCCTTCTTGCAAACTCTATTGAATAAAAAAAGAAATAAATAGTCGGTTATTAATTGAGATAGAAGAATAAGAAATCGTCTCAGCAGCCATCAAAAGGAGACGAACCCTAGCTTCCACAATCCACCAACACAAGGTGTTATCCTAGATTGATTGGATGACTACCAGTCATGGTGGCATTAACGTTTGCCACCACAATATTGCATGATGCGCACATCATCCTCCCAACAAACTGTTATTCAACAACTCAACATAAGCGGGTGAGAATAGGACGACAAGGAGAACCTTCATGTGCATCACCTAATCTGGTAAGTCTAGCATACGTTAACGCTGGGTCTTGAAAATGGACTTCTTCCACTCATTTTTTATGATATGCCCTTGATTTTCCCTAATCCACAACCTCTTGTGTATGATGGACCAGTTGGTAGACATTTCGGCCTTGTTGGATTATGTGGTGCCCAGAGGAGATGCTATGCCAAGGCTGGAACACACAATTGAGCATAGGTGGTACATCTCATCTTTTTCCCAATCATGATGGTACAATTGTGATAGTACTAATGACATGGTTCAAGAATCAAAAGTATGGACATGACTGTCTCCACTACGTAGTTTTTTTTTTGGTCGGTCCAAAAAGCGTGTTACTATAAATACCAAAAACTTTGGGTACTAAGTACACCATTACATCAACCTGAGCTAAAATCTCATTACAACCAAGATGCAAAACACCCAAAGAACAAAAGCAAAAAAAACAGAGCTCCTAATGAGCCAACAATCTGGACAAGGAAAGGGAGGGGACATATCTGTCAGCCAGACGACAGTCCAAAGAACACCTAACTAACCAAGACATCAATAGAAATATCCACATCCTACTGAATTTATGATGCCTTAGGAAGTAGATAATAAAAAAAATGACAGCATAGCATGCAGGTCCAAAACCAAACGCTATCCAGAACCCAGACAAAAGTATCCAGTTAGCAAGATCTCAGGACACCAAGATATCAAACCCAGAAGACGTGGAACCAGAACCAAGACCTACAGTTGACCATCCAAACACTTGCAATAAACCACAACTTCTGAATGAGTGTCGAACAACCAACTAAGGAACGTCGTGCTGACCCAAGAAAATAGGCTAATCCCCTGATGAGCTGATAGGTTGCACCCTGGAAGCCAGCCTCCATGTCACACGAGCAGCAAGGCTCCTCGTCAGATCCCTGGGAAACCTACAAGAGAGCATGAAACACCCACACAAGGCTTGAAGCCCCTATTTGCACTAGGTCGTATCAACAAACACCTAGCAGGCGACACAAGGATGTTGCTCATCAACACCATAGTGTTGTTCTTCCTCGTACCCGCCAACAGCAGCTGCACTGCAGAGGATCTGATCAACAACTAACAGACCAGTTGCTCCTGTTTGCACGGAGGCAACCCGGAAAACAAGTTGTTGTTTACACAGCAACACCACCGGCTGGACAAGCATCGAGCACCCTGAGGGCACCCCCACACGCAGCAACAGGGTACCGCAGGGAAGAACCCAGCCGCCAAAGGAACCACCCTCCGCCTCCTTGTCCAACCAGGGGAAGCGTTGGCGCAGGAAATGGAGCCAACGGGTCAGGGACCTGAACCCCAGAAGGGGGTGCCGCCATCACCGGAGAGGTGAAGCTGCAAACCCGAGCATGCCGGGGGGGACCCGAACAGGAACCCACCTTAGCCGAGGAGGACCAGGGATGGGACCACAAGGAACCCATCCAACGCCATGGCTCAAACATCAGTCGAAATAGGACAGTCGAGGAAGAAGGCCGTTGTAGCCCTGAGGCCAGTTCTCAGCATAGTAACTGTGCGAGAAGGAGCAGAGGCGGAGGCGAGGACCCTACCCTGTGGTGATGGAGCAGCTCGCTTGATCTCAGGACGGAGGCACCACTCCTCTCCCTCTGCCACTCATGGGCGAGAAGGAGTTGACTAGGTCGATCAGCTGAACCATAAATCCGTCCATTTCTCCAGTGGCGCAACACGTCCCCTACTCATCCGCTACCGTGGAGAGACCAAAGCTGCGTCGATCCTTCCGCCTGTGACTCCAAGAAGACACCACCGAAGTCGTTGGGTGCCAGGGGGAGGAAAGCACCAAGGAGGCGCTCCCTCCCCCCAGCGGTAGCCGCCAGGAGGGTAGAGAGAAGGGAGAGCTGCCGAACCCTAGAGAGAGAGAGCAGCCCGCTTTTTCCACAATATCTCCACTACGTAGTTGATCGGAAAAGATCTTTTAATAGTATGTGCCAGTAATTATTATATTTTCTTGCCCAACAAAAATCGTAAGATTTTTTAGTGAATTTGAGTATATTATTCAGGGGTTTCATTGTCTTTCCATTATGGAATTTGTGTGCTTCTAACACATATCTTTGTTATGACATTGATTCTCATCTCATTATCTGAATTCATTACATTCTAGCAAAAAATATTACCTGAATAAGAAGGCATTGGCGTATGGTATGCCTTCTGTTGTCCTTCTACATTCCACAAGAAATAATTTTCAAACTATTTTTGTGTTCTAATATGGGCTATGACTACACCTTCTTGGACTTTGATTTAAAGTCCTTATCTAGATTGAACATGGTAGGGTTGTTCCAATTAAGCTTGTTGATTTGTTTCTCGTAATATATAATTGTTTTAATATATTCAAATATATATCATGAGTACATTTTTTTTAAATCTATGTCTATATCTTCTGTCGTTCAAATTCTATTCGTGAATTCTTTTTATCTTCACACATGTATGTCACTTAATGATCTCATTTTAATTTGTTTTGTTTGGTTCTATTAGTGACTTTAAACAATAGAAGCTTACAACTATAGGAAAAGCTAAATTGGCGAGTAATAGAGATGATTGAGAAGCATAACCAACATCTTATTATTGAGGTATGTCATACTTTATCAGTATTTTCTATCATACTTGATGAATAGCCAACATGTCAGCCACCAACATTGGGTTCCTTTAAATTTCAACATGTCTTTTTACATAATACATTTTAATTATATATATGTAGACAATTCTCCCATTGTATACATGTATGTATATCTTTTGGAATAATTGATCTTTTGGTTGAAGTATGGACCCAGAATCTTTTGAATGAGAATATTATATATAGATATACACACATCTAAACCATATATACTATTATAATTTTAGTGACTTATATGATAACTTTGGGACTTTAGAATGGAAATATGGGGCTCTATAGAGGCACTACAATATTTTAACTTCAATTGAAATCCTTAAAAGAGAGAAACCATAGTTTTTACATATGTACGTGTATAGTTGTACATTTCTCGGACCAGACCGGATCGACTATTCAGCCTGGTCTCACAACAATAAAATTGAATTTACGACACTATTTTATGGCATTTAAGAACTACAATGCCGAAATTAAATACATGGCATGATGGGCTAAACATCTGCACTGCGTGCGAGTGGTTTCACTCCAAATTCCCCCTAACCCACTTCCCCATGAATTCCTCCCTCCACAAACTAACGCTCTCGTCGAACTTATCAAACCCCTCTTTACTAAATCAGAAACCCTCCCCATCGCTCCCAAATATTTGTCTGCCACCGCTACGACATTGTCACATACATCCATTCATTGAAGCCAGTTCGATGGCTGGAGGCATTAACCAAGAACACACGAGAGAAAGCCACCAAGGTCAAGGGTTCAGTTCCATGGGCATTTTTTTACTGTATCGGTGGCTCAAGGGTTCAGCACCATAGGCATTTTTGGTTGTATCGGTGGCTCTACAAACGGGAAGGCTACTGGTGGTCGTGATGCATAAACAAAGCATACATATAGGAAATTTACTGCCAGAGGTTAAAGGTTCATTGCGACAGGCATTTTATTGCTCACTAGTGCGCTCCTAATATACAACTACGATCATTTACATGCACAATTGTTCAAATTGTTATTTTGACCTCAGTAGAAGATTTCTCTCATTTTCTTACGTAAACATGACTATATATTATCTTAAACTGTCTCACTCTCTTGTTTTACTAGATTTGAGGTCTGTATCGGCCAGACATATAATTTTGTTTCACCATATGGGCCCATAATGATTGGGTAGGTAAAGATACATAGATTTGGTAAGATATAGGTCATGGTAAAAGTTGTTTAAAAGTATAGAGAGCTCTCTCATGATACAATCTTTCACTTAATATTATCATATGTATAATCAATATACTATGTGCTACAGGTCATCCATGGATTTGTGGGAATAGTGTTTCTCCTGATAAGTATTTAAATTTTGCTAATATTTCAAACCTCTATGATGATCAACTTTCTCGAGCCAGCATTACACACAAGGTTATACCTCTTATCTTAAACAATATTTAGTGAAGAGTTTTACTATTAAGAATACAATGCCAATTTTGATGATGATGAAATAGAGGTTCTTTTCTCTCTGGAATGGATATTCTTCACCTATCTCTTTTACATGTGCCACTCATGAATGGAAATATGAGCTTCTGATCACTATCGTAGCTCAACTGTTCACCAATAATGGGTGTTTGAAGTATACAAATGAGATATAGGTTATATCTACACCATGACCGAGATATTTGAGTTACATCTTAAAAATCTTAGGATTCCAACCGCATGGTTGTTTATTAAATATGCATATCCTGCAATGAAACTATAGCAGCTCTATACCACGAGTTTGCAGCCACTGCACCAATATCATGACATATACAAGTATGTCTATATAAACATATGAAAAACGTATAATATGTACTTATGTTTAACAACAACAAAAAAAGCAAGTTCGATAGATTTGCATGCACAATTTGATGTCCCTCTATTACAATACTTTAACATTAAAAACTTGTTATATTACGATCTATTTTTTATTCTCTCCCATAACTAAATAAATTGTCGAGTTAGTCTTGGTTATGTCTCCTCTTTCTTGACACTAGAATGCTATCCTAATCAAAGTTGTTTACAGTTCCAAAGAGCTAGCCCGTGATGCTATTATTACTTTAAAATAGGATAGGGTAGATTTTTTGTTTTCATTCACAGGTGGTTTCTAGGGTACTTGATGATTACAAGCTAGCTTTGAGGAATTTGACTGTGGGGATTGGAGTGAAGATTTTGATGATTTTATCTATCATACTGACTGTGCGTGTACACTTGTAAACTATGAAATTAGCAAAGCTTTATTTATAACTCTCTACCCCTGAAGTCAAGAAAATATGACTCATGTTCGTTGATACTGGGATGCCAAGTAAGGAACACTTGCATGCGTTTGCATTTTGTTATATTAGCTATATAAATAGGGTGCATATATATTATGTAGATTATTGCATTTATATATTTGTTCTCATGCAGTTTAGGCGGCATCCAAAGCATTATTTGTGAAATGAAAGGACAACCGAATGATCCTAGCCTACCTCCAGAAGTTCCTGCATTATACGGAATAGTCATGAACAACGCACAACAATTGTGTTTTCTGCTATGCCTAGTCATGATTATATCATCTACAATGTGATAACGTCCAACGTTCCTGCTGGGATGGATTTCTGTGCTCGTGTAGGTTGCACTCACTCATAAGTTGGATTGTAAGCAATGTCTAAGAACACTAGGTGCAACAAAAGTATAAAAGAGAACCTTGAGTTAATGTATGAGTGCAGTGTAGTTGTGGCAAAGTAGGTCTTTGCATAGTGATGGTGTAAATACAGAAAAATGTAATTTTGTTGTGTACATCCGATGCTTATGTGGAAGCAAACCATTGTATAAAAATATTTTAAGTAAATAAAATAGTGCTTTGCAAGTTTGTATAAAAAATATTTTAAGCAAACAATGAATATATATATATATATATATATATATATATATTTATATATATAGGTATATATATATGTATATATAGATATATATATATATATATATTTATATATATGTATATATAGGGCAACGATCTAGTGAGAAACATATCATGGTGAGAGCATGAGAGGAATTTGAATAACTATTCACATAGATAATTTTTTCATAATCCAACCCTACAAATTATAAGTATACCTTAATATTTGCCTTCCTATGAAATTTAATCACCATCCAATTTGTATATCCTTCACAACAACCAAGTACTTTTCGACGCTCTATATTGAATTTCAGGCTAACCATTGGATGTAAAAAGTGCATATTGTACATATGGACATGTAAACAATGTTTGATTGCAGTGATTTTTTGTGAGAAGGTAAACAAAATGATGCATTTTACATCTATACAGTCGGATTTTAAAAAAAATACTTATGAATTTCTAGTTATTCAAATGCCTCTCATGCTCTCACCGTAGGATGTTTCTCACTAGATCACTTCCGAGTATATATATATATATATATATATATATATATATATATATATATATATATATATATATATACACATTATGGAATCCAAGTGAAATTCAGTTTGATATCATAATGCATATTATATGTCCCAATATCACTATGACATCCATGAATGCATCTATTACTTGGTTTGGTGATAATTTGCGGCACTTCAAGATTCATCCCGACAAATAAATACTGCCGGTTTTGATGTCATTCCGGCATATTAAAAAGTACCAGGACTTTTTACGACATGCTTTTCAACGACATTCTCCCAACATTCTGAAATATGCTGGAAGCAAACAATCCCAGCATCATTTCGGGTTTTCACTGGCATTTGTGTATGCTGGGAAAATTAATATTTTTTGTAGTGGCACCAGGAGGTCCATACCACCAATGGTTGTCTCTAAAAGTGATCAATCCTTTTGGTATTGCAATCTGTCATGATCTCATGCATGTCTTCATGCCTAAGGCACAATAGAGGTAACATGTTCCTTAATGCTCAAATAATTTACTTGGTATATTCCAAAATGTGCACCAAAACATGACTTCCATTTGAATCTCATATCTTATCTAGACTAGCCACCTAACCATTGATATGCTCATCCATACCTTTTTGTCAAGTGAGATTCAAAATTTAGCCAAAGGTAATCACTAGAAAACCTTCCCCAAGACATAGGACTCTAAGGTATAGTTGACAAACCCCATGTTCTAGGCCAATAGAACCACTTAGTTTTTTAATATTTATAAAGGAAATACAAGTGGAGAAAATTAATTTATTAAAGGTAAAAATTGTAAATCTATTATAATATTCAAGTTCTTGGCTTCCCATTGTTATCCTCTTGTCAAAAGTATTTTTCTTGGCAATACAAGTGTGGTACATACTTTCACATAATGTTTGTTACAAAAAAGTAACGATGTTTTCAAGAAACTTTGATCCACCATAAACATGCTAATGATGAACAACGCATCTCATTTAATTAAAATTAAAACGTTAAGATTACATCATTCTCTAATAATAAATAAAATATAAAAAATTCAAAAAAATTGGCAGAGCATCATACTGGTAGTGTATGAAAAGTTAATGTAAGTTGGAAATAGTTGTTCCAACAACTATTTATCCTATAATTTTCATCTATGATACTTCTTAGTTTATATAATAAACAAATGAATACCTATGTAAAATTCATATAGACACCAAAGTAATCAACCTATATCTTCAAGTGAAGTTTTCCATTGATATAAGTACTTTTAGATATGGTTATTACAACCTTTGATTCAGTATCCTCGTCATTTATATCTAATACTCATGATGCAGTCCTTTTGCCTAAATGATTGATGGTATAGCATGTAATGTGATGCACTAAGATCCTACTGTTATATATTATATATTTTGGTGGAAAAAATTATTTCACAACTTATATAGACACTGGAGAGGTAGATTTTAAACATCAGTTGGTTTTGTTAGTTGTCTCAATTGGTAAGTATAGTCGGTTTTCAGCTATAGATCGGGGTCGTGGTTAGAGATAGGAATGGTAGTCCTATACACTATGAAAAATTATAAGGATATGTTATTGTTATTACTATTCCATTTATTGTAAACTTAGTAAATACATGGTTGTAGTGTCTAGAAAAGTAATGTATTATGGTATAAAATTTCCACCAAAGTATATGGTGTAAAAGGCAATGTGTGATGACTAGGACTTTCCTCTCTCCTCATGAATGTACTGTGAACCCCATATATGGACAAGCTTCTCCTTCTTGACTTTTATTTCATGAATGTATATGGTTTTATGCTTAATTTAATCATCTTATGTACATATAACATATGGTGACACTCAACTTAACATATAACCTAGTTTATGTACATTTCACACGACCCTCTTCGTACCTATTTTGAACTCACCTATTTGTATCTCCATATCCTAACTTTATGATAGTTGTGTAGAGGAAACTCTCATGTTTCTAGCGCACCAATTCTCATCCAATTTGAATGTCATAAGAAGGAGATATGCCTTTTCGAAGTGTACAACTTCAAAACCTAATTTTGAATAAGTTTATCCTTTGTTTGCTTGGTGGGTAGGATTTTGGGGCCCATATATGGGGTGCACGGCCCATCCATGCCTCTTTCTCATCCTTTAATCAAACACAATCAAACTCTTCTCATGTCGACCAATCAAAAACATGGATCCAAAGAGCTACAATTTGTGGCCATTGGATCTCTCAACCTAGGATCCAAGAGACCATCCAATGGCCACACATGTGCTTCCTTCCTCCATACACCATGGTTGGAGGCTATGGGTCTAACCCCTACCTAACCTACCCTCAAACCTATATCATTCCAAATTTATGTCACTTTTTTCATTTTCCTTCTTTCTTTAGTTTTCCCCTCTTCTTGTGCTTTCATGTTCCCGAAGCCCCCCTCCACACCATTTCTCATTCCACCTAGTTGTATCAGGGCCTCTGTCGGGTGTGACTTGGGGCATCATACCCACATGACCGCATGACAATCCAAGGTCGCTTCGGCCCGATCCTAGAATCTGTGATGGCGTGCGGTAGTTTTGAAGCCATGCGGTGCTCTCCGTGTACAACCCATCTTCTCTAGATGGAGCTCTCTGAATGTAAGGAAAGCATGGACTGTGTTGACCAAGGATGGAAAGGAAAAGGGTGGGCCCAGATTAGCTCCACAAACTTGGTGGGTCTTGGCTTTGTACCAAATGGACCGACAACCAACCAAAGGGAGCCTCTCCCTCAAAAGATAGCATAGAAATAATATGCAGTCTATCTGGAACATATGGCCCAAGATTTTCTTAAATAGTATCAATATTACACCACTCACAAATACTCAAAGAGATTCCCTTTTCTTGTGAAAACTATAGATTGTCGATGGTAACTACAAAATAGTCATATAACATGATGTTTTGACCAGAAAAATAAGACCTTTTCTTAAAAAATGGTCTTAGACATAGTTCCCATATATATCTAGAATGCATGCATGTATGATCATTTTGATGTAAAATGTCTACTTTAATTCTCAATTATGACAACTTGTTTAGATCAACTTAATAGAAACTCTAATGCAATTAGAACTTTTCTAGATCCTTGGATCATCTTGATGTATATATAATGACTATCTTGGCCTGAAAGTGACTTTGTTTTCTTGGTTGTATGATAATGCCTAATCAAGACTTGAACTTTATTTCCATTAATTATTAAATGATTTTTTATAATTTATATCAGTAACCCTTATATTATTTTGTGACATGATCTACTACGATATTATGCCTTTTGCCATGATGTAAAACTTATGACCTTAATGAATCATGTTATATGCCCAAAAGTATAATGATTGAGTACTTTATGATAGGATATTTAATTCATTATACAAAGGTGATCCTACAAAGTTGAAACCTCTATTATTAACTTCAACTCATACCCTATAGTTTTTGTAACTCAATATTCCATGTAGCACATTCAAGTTCCCTATTGACTACATGTAACACCGACTGTGATCTAAATACATATATTGATAGTTAGACTCTAATGTTTAAAGATTATGCTCTGACGTTACCCATGATATCTTATTGATTTCAAATCAGTAGGTTTATCATACTTGTAGAAATTAATATATACCAACTTGATTTGTCTTTTTATCTTAATGTTGCAATGATTTAGTAGTATGACACTATGACATGTAAGTGATGTAGTATGAATAATTTTGATCTTGAATGACCAAATCTTGATGATAATACAAATACCATGCTTTCCCTACTTCTAGATCAGAGTTTATCCTTATCTTGTAGTACTAATAATGTGGGTGGTTCATCTGCACCTAAGGTTTAGTGTTGATGCTTATATTATGTTGTATCTATGCATGCATGTTTGACAAGATTGGCAGACAAGGAGTGGCTCAAGTGGTCAAACACGGTGTCCCCTAACAAAGGGACCCGGGTTCGAATCCCAGTTGCCACGTTGATTTACCACCCTCCCAGGCATTCGGCCTCCTCTACGAGCATGGGAGAGGGGGTGAAATCTTTCTCTCTGAATCCCATGTTTGACAAGATTGGACCATACTAAACCTATATGATACCTAGGTTTAGGAGAACATCCACATTACATGATAGATGGTCACCTTAACAAAACTTGCTGATATAAGACCCCATATAATATCTTTTATATGTTAGCCCCCTGGGGTTGGAGCTTGTCTAGAATCTTACTCATGGATTATGACTTGTTCACTACTCACAAGGTACACTTAATCTCTTGACCATACTATGATATTGGTTTGTATGTATGCTCTTATGAATGCTTGGACACTTAATTACATGGTTGAGCTAATGTTCCTATGAATTCTACTTTCATGTTATATTACGATATGTTGATAAAGCTTGAAAATATTATAGAGATATCCATTATATAACCATTGTGCATCTGCCTAAATTCTCAGGTTAAGGGAACAAGGCATGATTGAAAATGGGTTAGCTCATTGACTTTGTTCTTGAGGTCCCTCATGTATAAATAGGGTGACATATAGACTTTGTGCCCAGTATGCCCCTCACAAACGTTTTCTTTGGAATTGGTCAAAGGTGTATGATGATATAATGGTTAAAGAAACCTAAAACATACTTTGTATGAAAAATGTTGTTCTAAGTTTTTTTGACTTGTTTCTTATTCATGCTTCTTATAATAATCTAGCCAAGCAATTTTTATATACTATTAAACTATTTTTACATGCCCTATCATAGCTTAGTTAATGCTTGATCATTAATATGTTTTTCTTATTAAATTGTTAGTTTCTTAATGAAGATGCATTGCACTCCATACCCTAATCATGAAATGAAACACCAATAGGTATTCTTGATATGGTAATGGGTACATATCTCATTTTTTGTAATTAATATCTTGTTATCTCTTTAGTTTTGTTATTTCCTTTTTCATATATATTTCTTGTGTGAGACTATGTGTCATTATAGGGACAAACGTTCAAGTCCACTCGCCTTTGGCTTTTGGGGACCATGTTTGGGGGGGCGGGGTCGGCCAGTCTGTTCCCATTGATACCCCTTTAATCAAACACAATCTAATTTTTCTCCCGCTAACCAATAAAAAATATGGATCCAAAGATCTATAATTTTTTGCCATTGGATCTCTCAACCTCATATCCAAGCCACCATCTAATGGACACTCATGTTTCTCCTTCCTCCATACACCATTGTCAGTGGCCATGACGTAGAGCCCTACTTAACCTCCCCTCAACCCTATTTCACATCAAATTGATGTACTTTTACCCATCTTTCTTCTTTCTTGAGTTTTTCCATGTCTTCCCCTACTTTTTGTTCCCGAAATCCCCCTCCACACCATTTCTCATTCCAGCTAGTTGTCTCAATGCCTCCTTCAAGAGTGATTTCAGGCTTCGTATCTACACAATCACATGATAATTCAAGGCCTCTTCTGACTGCAATAGGCATTCACAATGGTGTATGAAAGTTTTTGAATCCCAATGGTGCTCTCTGTGCATGGCCCAACATCTCTGGTTGGAGTTCACCATAGCCAAGGAAAATGAATATCATGTTGGATGTGGATGGATAGGAAGAGGGCAGGCCCAAATTAGCTCCACAAACCTAGTGGGTCTTGGCGGTCCAACAGTCAACTAGAGGAGCTACACCCTCAAAGGGTGATGTGGATATAATATGAGGCCCGTAAGGCGCATATTCAATGGCCCATAATTTTCTTAAATGATATAAATCTACGCCCACTCACAAATACTCAATGTGATACCCTTTTCTGAAGAAAACCATAGTAAATTGATGGTAACTACAAAAGTAGGCATATTATATTTTGTTTGACCAAAAAGTGAGACCGTTTTCTCAAAAATGGTTTTACTGGCTAATTCTTCTCATAGTTCTCATATTTTTTTGAAAACGCATGTCCTTTCTTTCCTTTTGATATAAAATTCGTACTTTAAAGTTGAATTATGACCTCACTTGTATATATCAACTTAAATCACTAACCTAGATGCATTACGAACTTTTCTAGGTCCTTGGATAATCTTGACGAACCTATAGTGTCAATCTTGGCCTAAAAGTAACTTTGTTATGTTGATTTCATGATAATTCCTAATCAAGACTTGAACTTTGTTTCTACTATTCATTAAATTATCATTTCAGTTTAAAATTAGTAAACCTTATGTTGTTTTGTGACATTATCTACTAAAATATTATGCATTTAGCCATGATGTAACTCCTATGACCTTAAAGACTCACATTTGTCCTCTAATATGCCCTAAAGTATGATTATTGAGTACTTTATCATTGGATATTTAAATATTTATAAAAAGGTGATCCTACAATGTTAAATGATGTATAATGACCTTCAAATCAAACCCTATAATTTTTTTGTAACTTAAAATTCCATGTAACACACTCAAGTTCCCTATTTACTATATATAACACCTAATATAATCTAAATGCATGTATTGATTGTTAGACTCTAATATTGCAAGAATTATGCTCTAATGTTATCCATGATATCTTCATGATATCAATTTAGTATGTTTATCATACTTTTAGAACTCTATCTTATGATCTTAATGCTTTTGTGACTTGGTAGTATGACACTATGACATCAAAGTGATCTAGTATGACTATTATGATCTTGAATGACTAAATCACGATAGTAATCTAAATATCATGCTTCTCCTACCTCTAAACTAGAGTTTATCCTTATCTTGTAGTACTCTTGATGAGGATGGTTCACCTAGACCTAAGTTTTATGGTTGATTCTTACACTATGTTGGATCAATGCATTCATGTTTGAAAAGATGGGTTTGTACTTAAACTAGATGATACCTAGGTTTAGGAGAACATCCACACTAAATGATACATGTTTACCTTAACAAAACCTACTGATCTATGTTACCATATTATGTATTTTATATGTTATGCCCCTTGGGCTTGGACCTACTGTTATGTATGCCCAGAGAACCAATCGTGTGATGATTATAACGTGGCATGATGTAATTGACTTGATAATAATAAAAGGAAATTATATTTATAATGTTTTATTCAATTATAGGATAATGATGTAACATAATAAATGCCTAAATAATGATGTTACTCGATGAAATATGTCTTCAGGTTGATTATTAGAACAAAGGGATCATATGTATGATAAGAGTACATATAATCTTATTATGTCCCTAGTCGAATATTACTGTGGATGCAAAATAGACAACAATGATATGTTAGACTAGAATGTGCATTGCTTGATGACAAAATCTCATTAATCATGATATGTGATATGAAACCAAGCACATAGGTACTTGTTAGAGAATAGTGTACCGGACAGACCCAACATGAGAGTGATACATGGAGACCATGGAGTGGTAATCTGAATCATCTTTCAAGTGATAGTTCTGCTTGTGGTTATTAGACCTGAAGTCACTACACTCATCACATGTCATTTAATGTATTTTGACACCATCCAATGTGACCTCGAATAAAGGTTGCCATAAAGGTGGTGCTAAGGTACGTTGTAAAACATGGGGATTGATTGTGAGTGATGTAGATGAGATTTTTCCCTCCTATAAGAGTTTGATATCATGGCCACTTGATAGGCGAGACTAAAAAATTCATGGCCACACTCATGTGAGTCAATTTATGATATTGAGCTCATATGTATCTCAACAGTCTACTCTAGCTCATGTGTATCTCAACACTCTGCTCCAGTTCAAGAAACATGGATTGAACATTGAGAGGATGATGATTCCATGCTTCAAGTTCAATCTAGATATTAGAGACAAAGGAAATACACAATCACTATAACACTAATCACAAGTTATAGGTTGATGTTGTTCTCCATATTTTTAATTACTTGGGTAGCACTGATGTGTTTCTAGATACCACTCAATGCTTGTGATGACATAAGCCGATTATGTACATTCATTGCCAACACAACTTCAGACTTATACGGCCACACACATAGGATGCACATGGAAAAGGACTTTACTCATGAATATGGTTTACTTGATTATTAAAGTGTTTAGGTATTTAATTTAAACAAAAATGGATGGAAATTGACTGACATGACAGTGAACCAATCAGTTACAGTATTGAACCATTTGATTTAAGTGTCATGTCAATTTGAGCAACATTGATTGAATTAGAACTTGAACTGCCCAATTTAGGAATGAACCAAATAATTCAAAGAAGTGGAACGAATGGTTCAAGTTGTGAACCGACTGGTTGGTAGATCAATTAGATTGGATCAAGGATTGATGCTAATGTCATTTTTTGTAGTAACCGTCACATGGAAAGTCAATATGTTTCCAAATAGGAAATATAGTGAACCGAAAGATTCAAGTGTTGAATCAACCATTAACATATGAACCAACTAGTTCAAGTTTTGAACCAATTGTTTCACATTTGAACTGACTGGTTCAGTAGTGAACTAACATGTTCATCACTCACAACTTCTAGAAAATTCATAAAATTCCATTTCTTCGACTTCTAGTTGATTAGGAAACCCAGAAACTGACCCTCCTATAGATATATGGGTAGTCAAGGCTTTCAAGAGACACAACAATAAGATCTGGAAATTGTTATCATCTCATAGTTGTCGTAAAGTGAAAGCTCGAGCAAGTCTTACCCGCAAAAGGAAGGGACAACAAGGGAGAACAAGTCAACACTAGCACGTTGACGTTTGAAGGGACAACTCCTTTCTTCCGGCTCTGGTAGAACAATGTGGAGTTCCCGGTGATCTTCATGGACTACGTAGAGGAGTGAAGGTCATTCGAATCATGCAAGAAGGTAAAAAATCACCACTATATGTGGTGTTGCACAAAAAGGCCATTGTTGCATGTTGTATGTGTGCGTCTAGCAAAGAGCACACTCATCACCAAGAGTAGTCATTGCACTTTCTCTAGGGCCAAGTATAACTAGTATTACCCTCTTTCGTAGATACATTGTTATTATCACAATATATTGGTAAAAGAATATGGAATTTTTTTTTGTTTCTACTGCCTTCTATGTTGTCCCTATTCCTCATAGTGGTCTCAGAGCCACGTCAAATTTACGATGTATCAGGGATCTAAATCGATATGATAGATTTATTTTATTACATGTAATAGGAATACTAAAATGATTAGTGTATACATGATTAAATATGACATACAATCCAAATATAAATGTTTATGATACAATATATATATATATATATATATGCAATCTATATGCATCTCCCAAAAAACATTTTGATTGTGAAAGTATGTGTGGTTATGTCCAAAACCCTACGGACTGTGTGTATGGTTGTTTGGTTTATTTCCTGGTGTTATTAAGTTTGCATACCGAGCCTCTCCCCTCATTCCCAAATGTAAATTAGTGCTCCTTTTCCTATATTCCTCTCAAATGTAACTCGAGATTTTCCCTTTTACAACGTAACATGGAATAGGATAGTTTTAGTTTATATTTCATCATGTGAAGACCTTGTACACTGGATGAGCTAGTCGACAGATAGTCTAGCTGATCAATGGGAGGACCGAGGAGTTCATCATACTAGAGGGACCATCCGATAAACTTGAAGTCCAACTGATCGACTGAAGGGTTTAGACGAATGAACTGGCTAGCATTAGTTTCCAATACATGATACTACATGTGATGTGGACCTCAGGTTGTAGTAATTCTTTGTGGCACCAATGAATTACATTAGTATGTCCATAACCATTTCTTGTACATTTCTGATTACATGTTTTTCATTTGTGGTTAAGGCATTTATATGATACATACTATAAGTATGCAATGATTATATATGTATATGTACTTATATAAAATCCCTCAATAAATATTAAGTCTTAGATTCTTTTCGTAAGCAACACACATGAAAATCTTGATCGAATAAGTGTGTGTTATGCAAATGTGTGGTGCACCATCTATCTCGTGGAAGTGTGACAGTAGATATCTAGATCTACCACAACTGGGTGCATATTCTGTCATGTTGTTTTTTGGGTCAGGCTTAACTAGTTAATCTTAATGAGATTAAGTACATAGAAGCAAAAACATGGATTGTGACAAGAAGTTCTACACATTATCTATCCAAGAGTTGCATGAGATACAAATGGAAAAAGTTATCTACCTAAATAGTCAAGTTGTGGGTGATCAATCAAATTTGACTCATGATTTGATGAAGTATGAACCTTGGATCAATAGAAGATTGTATGTTGCAATCTTTAGAATTGATGGTGAGGGCTATTAATTTGAACAAAATAGCGGGAGAGAAAATTAATACAAGTCACAATTAATATCTTCAATATTATCAAATAAAAATAAAAGTGTTTTGGCAAAGTGAAATTTTTACTCTTGTAGATAAATGGAAAGCATACAATCACTGTGATCGGTCTATGAGAAAGACAATCCAAACATGATAGACTTACTTAACTGGTTAAGGACATTGAGAAGTGTTCTCTATGTTCTTGAAACACCAATACTAGTGGAACCTACTCGATATGTTCCTAAGGATGAAATGGATGCTTACTTGAAGCATTCCAATGATGCCATAAAGACCAACATTCTTATGTTGGTGTGTTGCATAAACAATATGAAAATCAAGAAAGGTGAAATGTCTCCAAGGAATTTTTTTAGTACAAACTAATAGAGGGAAATCCAATAGAGCCCCATGTGCTTAATATGATAGGGTGTGTGGAACATCTAGAGAGACTTGGATTTCCTTTAGGTCAAGAGTTAGCCACAAATATGATTATGCAATCAGTACCTGAATCATATAGCCAGTTTATTGAGTATTATCATTTGAGTCACTTGGCTAAACTACTTTTTGAGTTTCTAACATGTTGATTAATGTCGAAGCACAAATGAATAAGGACAAAAACATGATGGTGGTCAGCGGGATAGAGTCTATGGACAAAGGAAAGGCCAAGAAGTGTTCTATTGCTAAGTTGAAGTCCAAGTCTTCTTCACTGAAAATAAGGAGAGTGGTAAGGAAACCTAGGAAGATGAAGGAAGGGATGCATACATCTACTTATGATATATATGTAATTGAGATTAACCTTCACTACTTCTTCATATTGGGTACTAGATACCAGATGTGGATCACACATTTTCTCAAATGTGAAGGATCTGAATAGAAGTAGACCTTTGAAGAAAGGTGAGGTTGAACTGTGTGTTGCTAATGGAGCAAGAGTTGATGCCAGTATAGTTGGAACATCTAAGTTATCTCTACCAAGTGGGTTTGTAATATAGTTAGAGAACTGCTATTAGGTACCTACAATTAATTGAAACATCATATACGTATCTTGTTTGGACAAGAGAGGATTCAAATTTCTTATAAAGAATGGTCAATGTTCTTTTAGTAAATAGGGATCTTTTATCATAGTTCCTCAATGTATTATGGTCTATACTTGATGCATCTAGAGACAAGTATGTATAATATAAATACCAAAAGACAAAAACTCAATAAGTCAAACCAAACATACCTTTGGCACTGTCGATAGGGAACATAAATGAGAAACACATCTCCAAACTCCATAAAGATGGTTATCTAGACTCATTTGATTTAAAATCAGTAGAGATATGTGAATCTTGTTTGTTAGGAAAGATGGAAAACACTCATTTCAATGGAAATAATGAGAGGAAAAGTGATCTATTAGGACTCATACATACTGATGTATATGGGCCTTTTAGATCAAATTCGAGAGGGGGTTATCAGTACTTCATTACCTTTATTGATGACTTTAGTAGGTATGATTATGTTTACTTGATGAAATATAAGTCTGAAATCCTTGAAAAGTTCAAGGATTTCATGAATAAAGTACAGAACCAACTTGGTAAAAGTATTAAGGCACTTTGCTTTGATCATGGTGGAGAATACTTAAGCCAAGAGTTTGCGGACCTTCTGCGAGACTGTGGTATCGTATCACAATAGACTCCACATGGAACACCATAATATAATGGTGTATTAGAAAGGAGGTATTGTACATTACTAGACATGGTGCGATCAATGATGAGTTTTGTTGATCTTCTGTATTCTTTCTAATGTTATTCTCTAAAAACTACAACCTTTATAGTTAACTATGTACCATCTAAAACGGTTCAACAAACACAATATGATATATGGACTAGGAAGCATCCCAAAATGTCTTTTATGAGGATTTTGGGATGTGAAACTTATTTGAATAAAATTTTTCTTGAAAATCATGGCCCTCTATTAGATAAATGTTATTTTGTTGGATACCCCAAAGAAACCAAGGAATACTAGTTGTATAACCCATTTGACAACAAAGTCTTTGTTGTAATGGCTGATGTATTCCTATAAAAGGAATTTATTTCCAAAGGAATTAGTTGGAGGAAAGTATAACTCGAAGAGTTTTAAGACCAACAAGAAAAAAATGAACCTATAGAGGTATAGGAGGAACAAGGAGACTCACAAATTTCTATAAATATCGAGTTCCTCATGTAACACAAGAACCTCATAGATCAGTAGGATATGCATTGATCCTAAAATAGTAGGTTATCTTGTGACTCAAGATGGTGGTGAGTTGTTCAAAGATGATGAGCCAACAACTAACCTAGAGTCTATTGACGGATTAGAGCCTGATAAATGGCTTGAGGCCATGAGATATGAGTTGGAATCCATGTTTACCAACACGGTATGGACCTTGGTGGATCCACATGAAGGGGTAAAACCCATATGGTGCAAGAGAATCTTCTAGAAGAAGATCGACACGAATGGTAATGTACAAACCTATAAAGACATATTAGTTTCCCAAGGGTTCAAACAAATTCAAGGTGTTGACTACGATGAAACTTTTTCACCAGTTGCCATGGTTAAGTCCATTAGGATCATTCTTGCCATTGTAGATCATTATGACTATGAGATTTAGAAGTTGGATGTTCAAATTGATTTCCTCAATGGGAATCTTCTTGCGGATGTGTATATGACACAACTTGAGGGTTTAATAAATCCATAGGAATCCAATAATGTATGCAAGCTACAAAGGTCAACCTATGGATTGAAGCTAGCATCTTTGTTTTGATGAAATGGGAAAAGAGTTTGGCATTAGTAAAAATGAAGATGAACCTTGTCTGTACAATAAGGTTAGTGGGAACATAATTGTATTCCTCATATTGCATGTAGAGATGACATGCGATTGATGGGGAATAAAATTCCTACTTTACATATGGAAGAGAATTGGCTTGGAAATACCTTCTCTATGAAAGATTTAGGTGAATCATCCTATATCTTAGGAATCAAGATCTATAGAGATAGATCTAGAAGGCTTCTTGGCCTAAGACAGAGTACATACATTGACAAAGTGTTGAAGAGGTTTAGCATGAGGGACTCAAAGGGAACGAATTTTCCCATGTTATATAAAATTATCCTCTCTAAGGCCCAATTCCTAGTTCATGTGAAGAACGGGAACACATAAGTAAGATTCCATATGCATATGCAATTGGATCTATAATGAATGCAATATTATGCACTCGTCGCAATGTTTGGTATGCCTTCAGCATGACTAGAAAATATCAGTCAGATCCCGATGAGAGTCACTGGACTACCATAAAGAACATCCTTAAGTAATTGAGTAGAACTAAGAATCAGTTTCTTTTTTATGGTGTAGAGGAAGAGTTGAGTGTAAGGGGTTACACCGATGCAAGCTTCCAGACTAACAAAGATGGTTATCGATTGCAATCAAGTTTTGTGTTTTGTATCAATAATAGAGTTTTGATATGGAAGAGTTTCAAGCAATAGACATTTGTTGATTCTACAATATAGGTTGAGTATGTTGATGAATCCAATGCAACAAAGGATGTTGTCTAGATCTAGAAGTTCATCCATGAACTTGGGGTGGTTCCAACCAATATCGACACAATAGAGATGTATTGTGACAACAATGCAGCTATTGCACAAGCTAAGGAACCCAAATCACATCAGTGTTCTAAGAACATACTATGGCGGTTCCATCTCATACAAGAGATTGTACGACAAGGTGATGTGAAGATTTGCATAATATTAACTGGAGGCAACATTGTTCGATTAAAAAATCCCTTTTACAACAGAAGCATGATGGACATGTTATATCACTTGGAATAAGATTCATGAGTGATTGTCTCTAAGTAATAGTGGGAGTATTTTAGTATGTAAGCCCAATGAACCAATCATGTGATGATTGTAAGTGGAATGATGTGATTGATTTGGTTATAATAAAAGGATAATTCCATTTCTTCTATTTTATACAATTATGAGATAATGATGTAACATAATAAATGTCTAAAGAATGATATTACTCGATGACGTATGTCTCCAAGTTGAGGACTTGAACAATGAGATCATATGCATGATAAGATTACATATATTTTAGTTATGTCCCTAGATGGATATTACATTGGAAGCATGTCTTAGTTGATGACAAAATCTTATTAGTCATGATATGTGATATCAAACCAAGAAAATAGGTACTCGTTAGAGAATAGTGTACCAAGCATATGTACCACGAGAGTGATACATGGAGACCACAGAATGGTAATCAAAATTGTCTCTCATAGTTATTGTGGTGATTGTTTTTCTTAGACTTGAAGTCACTACACTCATCACATGTCATTCAATGTATTTTGACAACATCCAACATGACCTTGAATAAAGGTTTCCATATAGGTGGTGCTTGGGTAAATTGTTACACATGGGAATTGACTATGACTGATGTAGATGGGATTTGTCCCTCCTATAGGGGTTTGTTATCCTATCTACTTGATAAGCGAGATTGAGTATTGCATGGCCATGTTTATGTGAGTCAATATGTGATATTGAGCTCATTTGTATCTCAATAGTCTACTCTAGTTCAAGAAACATGGATTGAATGTTTAGAGGAGGATGATTCCATGCCTCAAGTTCAATCTAGATATCAGAGACAAAGGAACTATACAATCACTACTACACTGATCATAGATATTAGGTTGAAGTTGTTCTCCAACTTTCCATTTACATGGGTAGGAGTGATGTGTTGCTAGATTCCTCTCATTGCTTGTTATTTCATAAATTGGTTATGGACATTCACTACCAATGTAACTTGGGACCTCTAGGGTCACATACATAGGATGCACGTAGAAAAGGAATTTACTCATGAATATCGTTTAACTCAATTACTAAGGTTTTTAGGTATTTAATTTAAATAACAATGGCTGAAAATGAACTGAAAGGACTATGAACCAATCAGTTTGAGTGTCGAATCGATCTATTCAAGTGTCAGGACAATTTGAACAACATTTGCTGAACTAGAACTTGAACCACCTAGTTCCGGAATTAACCGACCAGTTCAAAGATGTGGAATGATCGGTTCAACTTGTGAACTGACCGGTTGGAAGATTAATGAAATTGGATCAAGGATTGATGTTAACATCATGCCATGTATTAATCGTCACATTGAAAGCCAATATGTTTGCAAATAGGAAATGTAGTGAACTGAATGATTCAAATGTTGAATCAACCATTTCACATATGAATCAGCTGGTTCAAGTGTTAAATAGATTGTTTCAAATATGAACCGACTGGTTCAACAATGCATTGACTGGTTCACCATTCGTATCTTCTAGAAAATTAATGAGATTCCATCTCTTTGACTCACAGTTGATCTGGAAACTCTGGCCCTGGCCCTCTTATAAATAGAGGGGCAGTCAAGAACTTCAAGAGATGCAAAAATAAGATCCAACAATTATTGTCCTCTCATAGTTTTCATAATGTGAGAGCTTGAGCAAGTCTTACCCGTAAAAGGGAGAGACAACAACGGAGAGCAAGTAAATGATAACACATTGACATTTGAAGGGACAATTCCTTCTTGTTGTCTCTGGTAGCACAACATGGAGTTCCTAGTGATTTGCATGGACTATTTCGAGGTGTTAAGGTTGTTTCTGGCATGCTAGAAGGACAACAACCACCACCGTCAGTGGTTTTGTTCTAGGAGGCCATCCTTGCAAGTTGTTTGTGTGCATCTAGCGAAGAGCGCACATCATCACCAAGAGTAGTTGTTGGACTTAGACTTAGTCCAGGACCATCTATAACTCTTCTTATTGTCTTTCCTAGATATATCGTTGTTGATGTGATCTGCTGGTAAACAAATAAGGACAAAATTTTGTTTCCATTGCCTTATTTGTCCTCCCTATTCCTCAACAAGACATTCTTTAGAATCTTACTCATAGATTATGACTTGTTCACTACTCATAAGGTCTTCTTAATCTCTTGACCCTACTTGTATGAGTTCTCGACTACTTACTTACATGGTTGAGCTATTGTTCATATGAATACGACTTTCATGTTTTCTTATGATATGTTGATAAACCTTGAGCATAATATAAAAAAATCCATTATATAACACTTGTGTACCTACCTAAACTCTTGGGGTAAGGGCATAAGGCATGATTGAAAAAGGGTTACCTCAATAACTTTGGTCTTGAGGTCCCTCATGTATAAATAGGGTGACATATAGGATTTAACCCTGAAATGCCCCTCACTTACTCTTTTTTGGAAGTAGTTGAATGCCAATGTTTAAATTATGGATAAAGAAAATCTAAAATATGCTTTGTATAAACAATGACGATCTAATTTTTCTCACGTCATTTGTTATTCATGCTTCTTATAATGTTTTATCCAAGTAACTTTTATATACTATTAAATTGTGTTTACATGCCCTTCTATAACGTACTTAATGCTTTATTGTTAATATGTTTTGTTTATCAAACTTTTAGTTGTCAACTGAAAATACATTGCACTTCAGACTCTATGCTTTGAAATGAAATACCAATGGGTATTCTTGATATGGAAATGGGTACATATCTCCTTTATCCATGATTCATATCTTGTTATTTCATTTTTTATACATTTTTCATGTGTGAAACGATGTGCCATTCTAGGGACAGATGTCCAAGTCCACTCACCATTGGCTATGTATCCATTAGGAGTGTGGACTTGGATAACAAACGGTTCTGTGATAATTAGCATCAGATCCATATACATTCCTCTATATATGTTAAAGGAATAAAACATCATAGAAACCTAGGGAGAATGTAAACCCATGATGACAAAACTAAAGCAATGGGTATGGTGCTAATGTTGGATAAATTGGATATTATGATAAATCCCTTTGTTTCGATGATGAAAAACATTTCATTCTTATTAATCTAACGAGCTACTTGAGTGTGCAGGACTAAGATGGATGGCAAAATAACTAGGGAAAATCCCCAAGCTAAAATGTTTATATTTTCATGCAATGTAATCTTTGTTGTAAAAACTTGTACAAATATATAATGTACAAGTACTTAGAATTGCATGTAAATCAAGCGTTAGATTTTCCCTAGCCAAACACTATAGTTAGACACGCCATCCCATTTAATTAGGATCACCTTTGCACACTCACACATAAAATTAATGCTTAAATTGAAACCTTGAAACAGGATCATTCTCGGTCGACAAATTCCTCGACCGAGACACTCTCGGTCGACAATCTTCTCGACCGAGAAAGATCCAAAGTAGCCGTTAGACACAACAGACAAGTTAGTTGGCAGTTGAAGAAAGACGTTGCAAATCACTTGTTTCAGAGAGCCTGTCGGCCGACAAAAGTTCGACCGAGTAGGTGTCTCGGTCGACCATTTGTCGACCGAGATGGTCTCTGACAGCAACTGCAGAATAAATTAATTAGCCGTTGTTAAAGCAACAACTTTGTACCTAACGGCTAGTTAAGCACTTAGAAACCCTTAGAAGTTGTCTACAACGTCCTTAAGCATACTTAGGCCATTCCTATAAATAGGACAAGCCATAGGACACTAGAATTCACTTGTTACACTTGAGAATACACTTGAGCATACTTGAGCAATCTATTGCAAGAAATTTGAGCACTGTGATCATTTGTCTACATTCTCCTTAGCTCAATTTCATGTCCTATAGGCTAGATTCTCCTATCCACAGCAATCACAAGTTCACACACTTGGCTAGGAGATCTATATGCTTGATCTAGGCATATCAAGCCTTGGGCTTAAAGGATAAGTTGTAATTTCCTTTTTCTTTCTTGTTCCTTTTTATCTTTTGTACTCTCCTTGCTACTCCTAGGGTTGGAGGCTGCGGATTGGAGAGGGTTGACTTCTCAGGTGGAGAAGGGGACTTCAAGCTACTTCAAGAAGGCTATCGCAAGGGAAGCTACTTCAGAAGGCTGGTGCAACGGGAGTTGGTGCATCTACTTCAAGGGAAGGCTGCTTCAAGGTTGGCGATTACTTCTAGGTGAAGGCTGCTTGAAGGGTTTAGGAAAAGAGATTGTATTTTATGTAAATTCCTTGAGAGGTAATAAAATAAATTTCTTTTCAAATCCCGGTTGGGTAAGCAACCGGGTAGTGGATTGATGGCTATAGTATTTGCTATAGTTGGAACCACTCTAAACCTTGTGTCTCCTTGTCCAATATTTTCATTGTGGTTGATTGAGTTCAATAATTGTTAAATTATCTATAAAACTCTATTCACCCCCCTCTAGTAGTTTTCAATTGGTATCAGAGCAGGCTTCAAGGAACCCTAACCAGGTCTTGAAGAATGGAGGGAAATGGTGAAAAGTGCTTGGACGAAACCACTACATGCTGCAATTGGTGTTTAGGAACAAACCACAAAACAACCGGATGCCCATGGAGATCAAAGGAAGAGGATAAGCACAAAGAATGCTTTATTGCTACAACTAGTGAAGAAGAAGAAGAGGTAAGTCTTTTTGATTTATCTAAAGAAGAACTAGTTGCTATTATTGAAGAAACACATAATAAATATGTTGAGTGCAAAAAGAAATTAAAGAAATCAAATAAGGAAAATGATGATCTAAATGTTAAACTTCTTGCTCTTGCATCTGCAAATGAGGATCTTAAAGAGGGAAATAAATTTTCTGATCTTAAGTTAAAATCTATGGAAGCCGATTGCAAGCTCCTTTCTGTTGAAAATTCAAACTTACAGACTCAAGTAAACGATCTTCAAAAACAACCATTATTGTGCACCCATATAGATTATGACACTATTTTTAAAGAAAGAAATTTATTGTCATCCAATCTAGACCAAGAAAAATTAGACATTAAGAAAAGAATGGATGAGATTGCCAAGCTACAACAACAAGTTCGTAGTTTGAATAACCATGGCATTCTTGATCAAATTCTAGATAATCCCTATCAACAAATTGGGAGAAGGGGATTAGGTTACAAGCCTAAAGGACAATCTCATCAACAACCTAGTCAGAGAAAGTCACAAACCCAATCTATATATGTACCTAAAAGGACATCCTCACCCAATGACAACCATAGAAAAAGATATGAAGTTGACTCAATATGTTGTCATTACTGTTTGCGCCTTGGTCACTATTCATTTTCATGTCCTTATAAGAGAAAAGATGTAGAGTTAGTTTGGGTTCCAAAACCTCCAAACTAAATGAACAAAATCATGTTGAGATATGACCAATGACATTAGTTGCATATTTCTATGTCTATCTCAACTCTACATAATTACAAATGTAAATGAAATTAATATTAGTTTGTTCCCTAGATGATTTAAATCAAATGAAAAGAAAATTCCTATTTTCATATGATTGTTTCGTAAATGTATTTTCTGGTCCATTCATATACTAATTATAAAATGGAATTATCATTGTATGCATGGATCCATGAAAATATATAAGCAAGCAAAATAATTTATATGTTATTGCTTGCAACAAAATCTCTAACTCAGTATCTTTGAAATAATTAATTGTGCCTCCAATTAAGTAGTATGCTTCAACTTGATATTTAAATTTTATGCAGATATTATATTCAATATATTCAATCTGAAAAATCTGCAAAATTTGCCTCTTGGTCAAAATAAAACTTGACTAAGGGGCGCTATGGTCGTAGTCAAGGGCGACCTAAAATAAGCTTCGACAAAAATTGCTTATTTTGGAAATTCTCTCTTTGGACCTAAATATAAATTTTTCTTGAAAATTAAATCATTTGTTATCATTTAAGCCTTAAATTATCCCAATATTACTCCCTTAGAATATCTATATAAATGCTCTACAAAAATAATCTACCTTTTGCATTAAAAATTCAGCTTTAAAATTCTTACTCAGTAAGTCTGTCGGTCGACGAATTCTTCGACCGAGACCCTCTCGGTCAGCTCACCTCTCTCGACCGACAGAATCTAAACAGACTTAATATCGGACGAACTTTCGGTCGACAAATGCTCGACCGAGACAATGTCGGTCGACAATTGTTCGACCGAGAAATAGCCGTTGGATACGACTGTTGTAAACCGACCGTTATGACCGTTTATGACCGTTATTTTGACCGTTGGAGAGCCGAGTGGCGCGTCTGCAACATGACCGTTGCGGACGCTCGGTCGACGAATCGTCGACCGACCTGGTCGCTGGAATGTTATAAAAAGGGGCAAAAACGGGACACTTACTCACACTTGCATACTCTTGCTTCCTTTGTCCCTCTCTAGTGCATTTTTGTGCAACTCCTTAGCATCCTCATTCTCACACCTTCCTTGCTTCTTCTCCACACTTAAGTAACACAAATGGCCTCATCATCAGCTACCCGTGGGAAGAAGAAGGTCGCCGGCAGGAAAGGACGGGAAGCTCGGGAAGCCACTCCGCCACTGACGATCATCAACGACATCGCCTTCGTCGATGGAGATGCTGGTGATCGATATCTACGGCTTTCCTCCAAAGCCCCTCTTCCACGACGACCAGTCGAAGTCATGGACTTCATCAACATAGTCGATCTGGAAGATCTCTTTGAAGTGCAAAAATTGAAGGACTTCATCAATCCCTCTTTCCCTTTCCATTCCACTAAGGTAGTCAACGAATTTTATGCCAATCTCATATCCCATACTGAAAATGAAACCACTTTCTTCTACACCATGGTCAATGGGCATAGCCTTAAATTTACTGAAGGGGATATTCTTGACATGCTAGAAATTGACATAGATGAATACCAAGATTCCCTTGATCTCACCACCGGAAATCCACTAAATCTACTTTCCCAAGATGATCATACCATTAGCCTTAGTGCCATAAAAAGAGCTATTTTTCAATCCAACACTACTTGTCATGAAGATAGGGGAACCTACTACGCTATAAATCTCAAACCAGCCTGTAGGATTGTAAATCTCATTGTTTCTACAAATATTCACCCTAGAGCCAACAAATCTGAAGTTCCAATATTCCGTATGTGCCTCATTTACGCCATCATAAGCCGCATTCCCACAAACTTCATCTGTATCATTCTTAAAAACATGATTGAGTTTTCTGGCAACCCACCATATGCGGATTTTGTTTGCCAAATTACTCAACATTTTCTTAAAACAAACATTGAGGATATGGGATATACATGGGAGCGTCGACCACAAAAGATAAGTAAGAATACCGTAGAGAAAATGGGAATAGATTTTGGTCACAAAAGGGCTAGAGTAGAAGGAGAAACATCTCATCAAGACATACCACCACCTCCTCCTACTACCCTACCACAGGACCCCATTCAAAATACTCTTACTTATATTGCTGGCTCCCAATATCACCTTAGTAGACAATTAGACTACAATCATCATGCCATGACATATTTAAACCAAAGAATGCAAACCCTTTCCCCAAACCAAACTGATGAATATCCATATTCTTTAAATCCAGGCATGCTCAATCCATACAATCCTTCATACAACTACTATCAAACTCCACCTCCACCATCCATGGATCTAACACATACTCAATTTTCATCTATGCAATTGCAAGATATTGTTGCTCATTTCCGATTTGACCGAGTTCCTACATTCGTGGAAGCATATGCTTTAACCAAGACAAAAGCTCTAGATTGGAAAACCTTGGTCCAATACTATGGAACTGAGCCATTTATTGGGAAAGATCCTGACGTTGATGTAATTCTTAAATCTTTCCAGTGAGTGTTGGAGTAATATTAGTTGTAAATGACTTGCTTTGAATGATTGTTATGGATCACTTCTGTATGATGTGTCTATCTTTCCATGCTTATTAATGAAATTGTTTATCCTTTTGTTGATTTGGATGGATATCTTTTCGCATGTGAGACATCTTGTAAATAAATGGATTATAAAGACTATTATTATAGAGCATACAAAATAAAGGGAGAAATAAATAAAACCTTGTGGCTAAATTGATAATGTTCTATGACAAACAGTTCTCCAGAAACATTCTCAGTCGAGTCACTAGTCGACCGAGAACACTGTCGGTCGAGAAATCGTCGACCGAGCAGGTCTCTGTTGACAAGTCTGAAATAATTCTGCTGCAAATGATTGCTCATCAAATAATTTTAAACCAAGGATGCATGTTGAACATCATTTGTGAAACAGAGTATTCTTTTATGCATATGGACACTCTTCAAACATATTGCAAAGCATTTAAGTCTTTATTTGGGATATCTAAGGGGGAGATCATAAAAACAACTTTGACCAGTTGATTGAAGAAGCTTACAAAAACATTGTAATCACCATGTGTAGCTGGAAATTTTCATTGATTATAAAGAAATTTATGAATTTATTGAAAATGGTATCTTTTACTTGAAGGAACTCTCTACCCAAAACAGGGCTTAACATCCCTTGCATTTGGATGGAGACATTTTTATGTACTCTAAGATTAGAGGATTCTCATTTAATTTATGGCTTAACATCCTTTGATAAATAAGAAATAAATATACATTCATCATACGCTTAAGGGAATCTCATATCATTTCAAGGCTTAACATCCTTTGCAAATGATTGAGAAACAAATTGTGGACAAATTAGACAAAAATCCATGTTTCGAATAGGATATCTATTTAAGGGGGAGCATAATATTAAGGGGGAGAAGAAAAATAAAATATTCAACTTGGATATCTTTTTGAAATGACAAAGGGGGAGAAAGAATATAAAAATCAAAAATATAAATGAGTTTCATAACATCTTGGCCAGCACTCACTTACAAAACATAAATGGCTACAAAAGGTAATTTTCAGGTATGAAACTCACATGCTTTATATTTCCTTATTTCATATTTAGGAAATGTTTGTCATCTTCAAAAAGGGGGAGATTGTTGGATAAATTGGATATTATGATAAATCCCTTTGTTTCGATGATGACAAACATTTCATTCTTATTAATCTAACGAGCTACTTGAGTGTGCAGGACTAAGATGGATGGCAAAATAACTAGGGAAAATCCCCAAGCTAAAATGTTTATATTTTCATGCAATGTAATCTTTGTTGTAAAAACTTGTACAAATATATAATGTACAAGTACTTAGAATTGCATGTAAATCAAGCGTTAGATTTTCCCTAGCCAAACACTATAGTTAGACACGCCATCCCATTTAATTAGGATCACCTTTGCACACTCACACATAAAATTAATGCTTAAATTGAAACCTTGAAACAGGATCATTCTCGGTCGACAAATTCCTCGACCGAGATACTCTCGGTCGACAATCTTCTCGACCGAGAAAGATCCAAAGTAGCCGTTAGACACAACAGACAAGTTAGTTGGCAGTTGAAGAAAGACGTTGCAAATCACTTGTTCCAGAGAGCCTGTCGGTCGACAAAAGTTCGACCGAGTAGGTGTCTCGGTCGACCATTTGTCGACCGAGATGGTCTCTGACAGCAACTGCAGAATAAATTAATTAGCCGTTGTTAAAGCAAAAACTTTGTACCTAACGGCTAGTTAAGCACTTAGAAACCCCTAGAAGTTGTCTAGAACGTCCTTAAGCATACTTAGGCCATTCCTATAAATAGGACAAGCCATAGGACACTAGAATTCACTTGTTACACTTGAGAATACACTTGAGCATACTTGAGCAATCTATTGCAAGAAATTTGAGCACTGTGATCATTTGTCTACATTCTCCTTAGCTCAATTTCATGTCCTATAGGCTAGATTCTCCTATCCACAGCAATCACAAGTTCACACACTTGGCTAGGAGATCTATATGCTTGATCTAGGCATATCAAGCCTTGGGCTTAAAGGATAAGTTGTAATTTCCTTTTTCTTTCTTGTTCCTTTTTATCTTTTGTACTCTCCTTGCTACTCCTAGGGTTGGAGGCTGCGGATTGGAGAGGGTTGACTTCTCAGGTGGAGAAGGGGACTTCAAGCTACTTCAAGAAGGCTATCGCAAGGGAAGCTACTTCAGAAGGCTGGTGCAACGGGAGTTGGTGCATCTACTTCAAGGGAAGGCTGCTTCAAGGTTGGCGATTACTTCTAGGTGAAGGCTGCTTGAAGGGTTTAGGAAAAGAGATTGTATTTTATGTAAATTCCTTGAGAGGTAATAAAATAAATTTCTTTTCAAATCCCGGTTGGGTAAGCAACCGGGTAGTGGATTGACGGCTATAGTATTTGCTATAGTTGGAACCACTCTAAACCTTGTGTCTCCTTGTCCAATATTTTCATTGGGGTTGATTGAGTTCAATAATTGTTAAATTATCTATAAAACTCTATTCACCCCCCCTCTAGTAGTTTTCAGCTAAACATGGAGGTTCTAACTAGTAATCACCTCCTATGAACTAGTGTGGTGGTTGAGGTTACTTTGGACACCTACCTACATAAAATGGATCCAAGACTGGATTAGGTTTCTTCCCCTCAAACTTAGAGAGTCTTCTCGCATCTCATCTCTTATTTAATGGCCATCTGGTTCATCAAAGTAGATGATGATTAATTAGGATTTTTGTCTACTCATGTGATTCTTCTCTCATGACTATTAATCACATGATTTCTCAAATATGGGTAGCTTATGCATGTCAAAAGTCATTTGAGTCATGAAAGTTGACTAAGATGATAATGCCATTATCTGACCTTAAATTAAAAAGCCTTATTGATTTCTAAAGTACTCTTGAAAGTGATGCAATCTTGTGTAAATTTTATGCAAACGCAATGTTACCAAATCAGATTTAAGTGTTTGTTATGTTTGAGGTAAATTTTTGGTATAGTGAAACAAGGTGGAACGCCTGTTTTATTCCTCATGGTTAATGAGATCCCTATTTATTAAACCTATGTTGTTCCTATTTTGGTTAAACCTCAAACATAACAAATAAAATATATCCTATTGATATGTCTCATGTTGCATACTTTGATACAGCTATGCCTTTAGATCCCTAGATCACGATGTGAAGACTCGTCATAAGACTCTCATCCCCTATGACCATTATAGCTTTTTAAAAGGCTCAATTTTGAATCATATGAATCATATGAGTTCTTGACCACGACCTACAATACTCTAACTCTTGGAATTGCCTATTTTGACTTCCCTATTTCTGTCTATACATCGTTTCCTTTCTATTACTATCAAACCAAAGTCCCCTGAGTTTGTGCCACTAGAGGTTTCTGCTGGACGTGAACCTCCTTTCATTTGTCTTTGCATGATTTGTGATCTTTTCACTTGAGAGTCATCCTTTTTTTTCTCTATATCTGATGAAAACTAGTTTCTCAGGATTTTACAAAATCTTGAAAGATGGCTACCCTATTTTGAATTTTGGTCTTTTATCCTGTGACCCTATGAAGTACATTTTGATAATTTGTACTCACCCTATTTGGATATGTGTGATGTCTCATGTATAATGTTGGCTAATGTACTAGATTTGATTAGTAGTTTACTTATTAATCCCTTAACCTAGGTCACATCCCTATTATGACTACCTCTAAATTTTTATCTTGTTAATTATTTAGAGTTTAGGAGGGTAACCCATTCTACAAAATTTTGATTTCTTGAACTAAGCCTTAAATAGGTCAAATCTATGATGATATTAATACTCAATATTAAACCTTAATTTGATGATGATCTTCAAATATGAGGATCTTGACTATAGCTTGTGGTCGACTTCCTAGAAAGACCTAAGCTTAGATCATGCGTCAACCTTGATACCATGACAATGACATTGATTACTGAGGTATTGACATGTTGCTTGAATATTGCTTCAATATTGCGCTATCGTTGTATATAAATGAATGATCATACCTATGGTTTAAGTAGGAATCTAAACTCTATATCTGATTATGACTAGTTTCTCCAGATTTTGCAAAATCTTGAAAGATGGCTACCCTATTTTGAATCTTGGTCTTTTATCCTGTGACCCTATGAAGTACATTTTGATAATTTGTACTCACCCTATTTGGATTTGTGTGATGTCTCATGTATAATGTTGGCTAATGTACTAGTTTTGATTGGTAGTTTACTTATGAATCCCTTATCCTAGGTCACATCCCTATTATGACTACCTCTAAATTTTTATCTTGTTAATTATTTAGAGTTTAGGAAGGTAACCCCTTCTGCAAAATTTGGATTTCGTGAACTGAGCCACAAATAGGTCAAATATATGATGATATTAATACTCAATATTAAACCTTAATTTGATGATTATCTTCAAATATGAGCATCTTGACTATAGCTTGTGGTCGACTTCCTAGAAAGACCTAAGCTTAGATCATGCATCAAACTTGATACCATGACAATGACATTGATTACTGAGATATTGACATGTTGCTTGAATATTGCTTCAATATTGTTCGATTGTTGTATACGAATGAATGATCATACCTATGGTTTAAGTAGGAATCTAAAATCTAGCTTTGAAATGTTTGGACCTATTACTTTGATGTCCAAACTTGACTCTTGATATTGAATAATGAAATGATGACTCATGATTAATGAACTTGATATTGATTTGAATCCTACGGTCACCCTATTTCGATATTGAGATCACCCTATCAAAATTTTAATATGATGATTATGTTGATTCAATTGATCTATGACTAAGGTATGAACTTTCATGTAGAATAGGGTGGGACCTTTCATTTATTTTTGAGCAGAAAATCATGATATTGAAACATGATGTATGTGTAAAATTGTTGAAATATGGAAATTTCAATAATGGATGTATAAGCCCACATAGGCCAATGAAGAAGATAGAACCCTAAATGTTCATGAAGTCATATTGTACTCTTAATTTGAAGATGTTTATTTGTGTGAACAAATGTGATCTATGTAAAATTTGATCTATAGGATAATTGCACCAAATTATTACTAATGTGATGATATTTCCAACTGATGATTTATTACTATTGTTGGACCTTGGTCCTCAATTTCTAACTTATCACACACACACACACACAGATATATATATATATATATATATATATATATATATATATATATATATATATATATATATATTCATGGTACCTTGTTGGGTAACCTAGATGAATGTGATATGGAATATGAAATCCCAATATTGATTGAGGAATTGATTTAATTTTGGGAACTTAATTCCTTTTAAGGTGGGAATGATGTGATGACCTACACTTTCATCTCACCTCATGTGTGTACTATGAAGCTCATATTTTCATAAACATCTCAATCTTGAATTTTGTTTCATGTCTGAATATGTTTTGATAGTTATTTAATCATCTTATGTAAATATAACACTTAGTGACACACAATTTATCATACAACCTAGTTTGTTGTGTATTGCAATCCATCCTCTTCTTATCCACTTTAATCTAACCTATGTCTCTCTTTGTGCCCTAGCTTTATGATAGATGTGTAGAGGACATTCTTGCATTTTAAACACACCAATTCTCACCCAATTCTGAGGTCAAATGAGAAAGATATGCCTTTTTTTAAGTGTACACCTTCAAAACCTATTTTTGAATCAATTTATCCTTTGTTTTCTTGTTGGGACAATTTTTGGGGCCCATGTTTGAGGTGTGTGGCTCATATGCACCCCTTGATCCCTATTTAAACAAATACAAACTTTTATCCCTTCAAATAACCAAAAGTCGGGATCCAAAGAGCAACAATATTTTGCCATTGGATTTCTTAACCTCAGATCCAAGCAACCATCTGATTGTCACACTTGTTTCTCCTTCCTTGTTACACCATGGACAACGGCCATGGTGCATAGCCCTACCTAACCTCCTCTCAACCATATTTCATGCCAAATTTATGTCACCGTTTCTCTTCTTTCTTTTTTCCCATACCCCCCTCTTCCCATGCTTCTCATCGCCGATAAGTGCCTCTCCACAACATTTCTCATTTCACTTAGTTACCTCAGTGTTTCCGCTAGGCATGACTTGGGACTTCATCCTACAGACGACCACGGGATGACCCAATGCCACGTTTGACCGCTCTGGGCATATGAAATAGTGAGTGGGAAATTTTGAAGATATGTAGTTCTCTCTGTGCACAACCCAACATCTCTAGATGGAGCTCGTCAGCACGCAAGGAAAACAAAGACCTTGTTGACCATGTCTAGATAGGAATAGGGCGGGCCTAGATTAGTCTCTAATCTTGTAAGAATTATTCTCTAATGTCATCCATGATGTCTTAATGATTTCGAATTAGTAGGTTTATCATACTTGTACCACAAAATACCAACTTGATCTGTATGATCTTAATGCTCGTATGACTTGGTAGTATGACACTATGACATAAAAGTGATCTAGTATGACTAATTGTGGCCTTGCATGACTAAATCTTAATAATAGTCCAAATATCATGCTTTCCCTACTTGTAAATCAGAGTTTATCCTTATCTTGTAGTACTCATAATGTGGATTGTTCACCTAGACCTTTTTTTACAATAATATTTTTTTAACTACATCATGAGTTATCCATCGAAAAAAGATAGAACCCATGCTCCAAAGATCCCAACCATCGAAAGAAAAAATCCACTAGTGAAGAAAATGGAAAATAAAGTCATCTATCAAAGTAAACATCCCTATACCATGTATTGGTCATCCCAAAAAATCAACGAACCTAAAACTCCCAAAAACCAACACAACATAACTGCACCAAAGAAACAAACTACAGTAGAGCGTCAAAAATCAAAGAGCATCCAACTAAGTGACTCATTATCATCCGTCCTCGCCCTTCTGTAAGCGCCTCAGAAGTTGAATCTCTTCATGTTTGAGCCTCGACCATCATCAAAGACTTTTCCAAGAACATCCCCGTAATCATGATCACTGTATGCATACCTACTACTAAAATCATCGTTTGAGAGACTGCAAACTTCACTAGAACTCCCTTGACTTATACACAAGTGTGCCACAATGAAATCATCCTAACTACCTCCTAGGTTGGCCTTACGTGTCCTACAACCATGACGACATGGTGGAGGACTTTCTGATACCAACTTTGTTGCAACGAAGTCCTCCAGGAGAAGATGAGGTAGAATGCATTGCCTCCCATCCTGGTCCATCACTTTTCGCTTTGAGGGGGAGACAACACTCTAAATGGGGTATGATACCAACAACTCAGACTCTAATGACTTCTTGATATCAATAGAACGAGGCACAGATCACAGAAGCTCCAAAGGAGGTTGTAAGGACAACCCAAATCTAGAGAGGGAAAGATCCTCTGTATCATTATCATAGGTAGAAACCTACAATAGCCTCACTGTGAACTAAATATCATGAAAGTGGACCCCAAAGAGTAAAGATAAATCATCATCATGTGCCTCTACAAGAACCAAGAAACCTGATGACAATAGACCAGGTCACTTCCACCTCATGATAGAAATTACTACACCAATTGGTTCCATCATGTGCGAAATAGAGCGCAAATCCCTGCAAACAAAAGGGACCTCCTCAAGCTGAAGCCACCTATGATCTCTAGTCATGCCCAAATCAGAAATCTCTACTAACTTCATGGTAACCTCTTGGTCAAGTAGCTAAGGAGGCATATCCTTGATCACATTGGCTACATCTTCAGTTGTAGGGAAGAAAACCAAAGTGCCGTTGTCTGAGAGATGATCAATATTCCGACAAAGGGGCAAAGCTTCTGAAAAAACATTACAAGATTCCTCCCAAAGAACAACATCCTTCCAACCAAAAACCACTGCCTGCTTCAACTCCAAGGTTGCACTCGATCTGGCCTCATCAAACTCGTCCAAACAAACAAAGGCCCTTCTCAAGGGATGCTTCTCCCATGACAAGGAACACCTCCTCCTCGTACTTAGGATAGAAGATTGAGACTTCAAGTAGTTGACAGCCAAATGCCACAGACAACGACATTGATAGCAGTGACACAGAGCATGACATTGGCTCTACCAATGACCCCTTTAAAGGCATTAGTAGAAGGTATCTTTGAGCATTGGGAAGAATCGACTCTAGGGAATTTTCTACATCAAGTGGTGTGAGGAGGGGGACCAATGAATCTATTTATGGGGGTGGACTACATACTCTGTCTAGATCTGGCAGTTCATGGAGGGAGGGATCAGGATCAAGGATGGCATCGGTGGATGCATCAAAGCTATTGGTCTATTGGTTAGCATATTCTATGCAAGGGGTAGCTTCTATCGATTGAGTAATAGGGGTAGGAAACTCTAAATCCCTCTCAATAGCCTTGGTTGAAGCATGATTCATCACTAGCGGCACCCCGCTAGGTCCCAAGGCCATTCCCTCTTGATTTTTCTCCATTTGTGGCTAAAAATTATCAACAGAGTGAGTGGACACCACCAAACCAGACTCTAAATATGGTTGAAGATCATCAATAGAGTGATTGGACTCTGCTTCAGCCTGAAAGGTCAAGGCATTCCTAGGAGAAGAGTCCATCTAAGGTGTCAAGAGTGGTGGAGGAATGCGCGAGCCACCGCACCGCAACCACATGACGAGCTGTAGAAACTCAACCCCCACAAACTATTGGGGAAGGAAGAAGGCGGGGAAGCCCAGTGATGTGACTAAGCACTAGAGACAAAGTAGCAAGCGACGCCGGTAGGTGCATCCTGTGGCAGTCTGGTGGTGGATTGCGAGTAGGAAAAAAGGAAATGGGAGGAATGTGATGTTGGTGGAGGATTCAAACTATAGATTGGGAGACACTAGGGGAGGGGCACCATTCGGTGGCCACATTGTGGAGCTAGCTGTCATGGCATGAAAGCCCTAAAACCCATTGCCACTCTACCATTGTCTTTCTAGATTGGTGACAGAATTGGTTTAGCTGTTGGGTTCAGAGCAAGGAGGAACTGACAGTCTTTGAAGACTGCTACCCTGCATGATATGTGATGGTCGAGGTCCACGTCAGTATCTAGAGAAAAAGGAAGGGCAACAAGAGTTGTTCCGTAAGGCCTCTAGTTGCAAGGGGAATTGGGCACCGGTGGCTAGGTCATTCTTTCAGTCGTCCTGTCAAGATGGCTCTCCGATTGTTTCACCTAGACCTAAGGTTTAGTGTTGATGTTTATATGTTTTATCAGTGTATGCATGTTTGACAAGATGGTACTATACTTCAACTATATGGTGCCATACTTCAACTATATGATATCTAGGTTTAGGAGAGCATCCACATTACATGATATATGTTTACATTAAAAAAACTAATGATCTAAGACCCTATATTATGTCTTTTATATGTTAAGCCCCTTGGGGTTAGACCTTTTCTAGAATCTTACTCATGGATTATGACTTGTTCACGAGTCACAAATTAAGTTTAATAGCTTGACCCTACTGTGATATCGACTTGCTTGTATGTATCCTCATTTGAATTATTGCCTACTTAATTACTTGGTTGAGCTATTGTTTGTACATATACTACTTTCATGTTTGATTATGCTATGTTGATACCCTTGAACTTAAAATAGAGAAATCCATTAGATAACCTGTGTGTACCTATTCGAAATCTCATGGTAAGTGCACAAGGCATGACTGACACAGAGTTAGCTCATTGACTTTGGTCTTGTGGTTCCTGATATATAAATAGGGTGACATATAGACTTTGAGCCTCAAATGCCCATCACATACTCTTTCTTTAGAAGTTGTCAAAGGTCTATGTTAATATAATGGATAAAGAAACCTAAAACATGGTTTGTTTAAAGAATGTCATTTTCAGTTTTCTTGCCTTATTTCTTTTTCTTTTTTATAATAATGTTTCTAGATGACCAACTTTTATATGTCATTAAATTGAGTTTATATGTCCTTTTATAGCATACTTAATGCTTAATATTAATATGTTTTGTTAAAAGAAATTAATTTCCAAATGAATATTTGATGCACTCAAGACTCTAAGCTATGAAATGGAACATCAATGGCTATTCTTGATATAGAAATGGATACTTATCTCCTTTTTTATGTATTTAATATCTTGTTATCTCTTTAGTTTTGTTATTTCCTTTGTCATATACACTGTAAAACTATGAGTCATTCTAGAGATCCATTATTAGTGTGGACTTAGAATAATAAATAGTTATGTGACACAACCCATCTACACTTACTCAAATTATTATTTCTGAACATGGAATTTATACAAAGAATTCCTACCTTTTTGATCAAGTATTTATTATTTTATAGGGGAAAATAATGGAATTGTATTTTTCCTATTATCTTTTCATTTGAAAAAAGGAAATGATTTCTTCTATTATTTGAATATCACAATTTTAAAGATAAGAATTAAATAGAGTATCATATCAAACTTCCATAGTATTGCATATGGATTTGATGATCTACATACATTTTGTTTGAAGAACACACATAATCAATGCCATAAATATGCTTTTACTCAAAATTATATATAAGATAAAGTTTTTAGTTAGAAGTATATGCCAATATAAAAATGGAGATTGTTGACTTAAAAGTGTTCGAACAAAAACAATTACAATAATGCCTAATCATTTCATATCTAGCAATTATGTTTGATTGTTTAAAAAAATTACAAAGCACATATGAGTTTTTTATACATGTGGTATCATTAAATATATATATCAAATAATGAAATATTATACAGTTATGTCTTACTAACATATCTTATATCCATAAGAGTTTAAATATAAAATATATACATATGTTCCCCCTTTTGAAAATTAGGTATAAGAACTAGATTCCATTTATGTAATTTGTCTAATGTTTACTAGTTTATAATATTGATTTAAAACTCATTCAAATTTCACTTACATGCTTTTATTTAAATTTTGACTAGTATATGAAGTTTATTGAGATTCTTAGTTGATTCTTCCCAAAACCTGTTGAAATAACTTTAAACTGGGTCAGTAGATGCTATGCTGACATATCTTCATGATTTTTGAATAGGGACACTTATAGTCAAATTGATGACACATATTTCAACATTATTTGTTATAGTTGTCTAATATGTAGAGAAATAAAATATAAAACAATAATGGTAGTTCAGTTGTATCTTTCACTTGCAAATATGTAATCCATTGCATTCATCTTTCAATGTGAAGAGAAATACACATATATCCACTCAAACTACTTGCGTGTGTGATCTTGTAACAATGTGAATCAAGTGCATGTAAAGATATTCAACAACTTTCTTATAAGATGTGGTAAGTAATTTTTTTGTCCTATATCTATTCTTGAGACGTATGCGTTGATATTCTACCATGAGTCTATATGAGATTCACATCTTTGGCCAAGGACATATGCCTTACCTATGGCTTACTCCTTGTGAATGTTCACATGCTTAAAAGAAGAATGGGCATTTCTTCAATAATGTTGGTCAATAAGTCAATTTGATGATGTGATTATTGTCCATGTAAATTGCCTAACTAGGGATGGCATTGGTGTGAATATGGTGTGGTTTATTTCAAAACCATAACTACACCACGATTAAAAATTAAACACAATATCCACATCATATCTACTACATTGTTTGATATGAGATACCATATCCGTAATACCAAAAAACATAGTTAACTACACCACATTACACCACATCAGGAGTAAATTGCACATTGCTCTTAATAACACTATGCATAAAAAAAATTCAAAAAAGTTTACACAATAAACAAAATAAAAATATATATATGAATCCACAATTCATGTTCATATTACATTACAAAACAAATACTAGGTTTTTTGTTCATGTGAATGTACATTCCAATTATTTTTTTAATACTAGTAAATGCAAATATTCTCTTTTCCAATGATACATATATTTTCCCATTCAAATTTGAAATATTATCCTCTTCTAAAAGTCCCCCCACTAATATACATTCTTTTTTTTCAAATGACATTGTCTTGCTTGAAATGGTTCTTCAAGTCTCTATCCCCCATTAATTCATCCTCTTCATTATATTAATAAAAGTTATGATTTTTTCTATATATATTTATTCATAATGAGAGAAAATGTAATAATATTTAGAATTAAGTGTAACGATATATTTTGATAGAGGGGGAAGGTTAGAACTTTTTCTATGCGAAGATGGTCAAATATTTTTGAATAATTATGGAAAAAGAGGACCAGTAATAATAGATGTAATCATCTATTCTAGATTCTTTCTTTCTCTCTTTATGCATTTCTATTTTATTTTCACAATTTCTTTTTTTTCTTAACTTGATTTTATCTCTACTAGTAACTACATCTATCAGTCGACATATAATATTTCACAAATAGTAATAAAACAAATTCTCATCTTAGTTATATGTATCATATTTTCTGATTGTTGCATGTTTATTTCAAGATTGGCATGAAGGAAGCCAATATAATCTACATAGGATACATTTAATGATTCACAAACGACAACAACTATCTACCATAGTTATCCATATGACTCTATAAATTTTTAGAAATACATATATATGAAGTGCAAATTCTATAAAAGTAAAACCTGAATGATAATATTTTCATATTTTAGGGGCACATATATGTTTACTAATTATATAAAGAGAACAATAGATGTATAGTTATTGTAAGAAAATGAAATTCCTACTTATTTATTCATTAAATGACACTTCCAAATGGAGATATAGTAATAGTTGTGTGAGAAAAAATAATAAAAAATATGATTAGAATATTACACTACATATATTTTATATACATTTAAGATTAATTAATTGTCATGAAATTTTTATCCATAGTTATTTTCTTTAAAACCATAATTGTACTAGAGTTGGTTTTAAAAATTTAAAAACAATATCCACACCACAGCCATTTGGTGCAGTTATGCATGTAGAATATGGTGTGGTTATCCATAGATATGATTTTTTACAATACCATTGTCGTCCCATTGTTTAACATACTTATTTGAGTAACATATAAATAATGTCTAGTTTACCAATAGGAAGGTCACAAGGAGAATTTTTCTTTATTTTCTATGGTTTTGTAATATTGTATTTTTTCGTAACACTATTATCTATGGATAATTTTCTTTACACCTCTTCAACTTTGCAAATGATGGTTTGAAGTATCTTTATCTCCTACTTGGGAATATCGAGGATTGTGAGTTGGAAAAATTAAAATCTATTATAATTTTGTTTTATTTGTTTTATTTTATAAATTTTTCCTTTAGAGGAGGAGAGAACCAACCTTGCCAGAAGCAATAAAGAGAGCCTATAAACCATCTTTTAAAGTCATCCAACTAGGTATGGAATCTACAACCTTTCATTAACAAACTGATCATGCTTACCAGTTGATGTGCATAAATTTTGTAGCTTTTTTGTTGACATTTGGTTGTTCATTTTTATATTTCACGATGAGGTAAATATTGGGTTTGAATCTATTTTTGTAGTATTCCCTATTATCCTTGTACCCATTTCCATATAACCTTCCAATCGACACCTTTTCATTGTATCCCTAAATTCAACACATCCATACTAAGCATCAATGACAAAGTTTCAAATCTAGTCAAATGTTACATTATCCACTAAAATATTAAACACAACCATATTCAATGTCTAATATGACACTCTTACAATGTTCACACATATAATGAAATAAGCCAACATACATTGCAAACATATGCAACATCCTATAGACCTTGAAAAGAGTGATGCAAAATGACAAAAAATGTCCTCTGATTGGTTTTGAAAGCAAGGAGAACTAAATTTTCACTCCATATCATATTATCAATTTAGAATCTAAGTAAGGTGATCCAAATCCCCCCTTTAGGCTTTAATCCATTTTGATACACCCCAAATAATGTAATGGTTTCGTCTACATACTTGAAATACTTTTTTGAGTGAGTAATAGTGAGAATATACCAAATTCACTATAAATTTTAACACAAATATCATACTTGTAAGAAAACCACATAATAATTTAAATTTGAACAAACATAAATTATATAGTCTACCCACTAACTTTAGATGGTTAAGAATGAACAAGAAAAGACAAGATGAAGTTAGTTAATTAATGGCAATGATTTAAGATCAAATTGGGCATATATTGTAATTTAAAAACATTATGGTAAATGAGTGTGGTCTTATGAATAAATGTCAGCACAAATTATTCCTTAATTCTTCTATCTACAATATAGTATGGTTTGATCCAATTTCATTTATCCTCAAAAGAATACCATACTTGCACCATCATTAAACTTTTAACAAATTACTTAATATATATATAAAAAGTCAAATTATTTGAATGTAAATTTGGGTATAGAAAAATTGTGGCATGTTTATGAAAACGTGCCATCTCCATATACTAACACAAAGCATAGAAGTAATTATATAGGCAATCTATTTTCTTACAAGAATATTTTAACTTAAAAATATAAATCATTTCTAACCTGTATCTATAACTCCAATTATAATGTCTTCTCCCCAAGTAGAATTTGTCAGTAGTTCTGATGGTTGAGTATAACTAATGCCGAGAAAGTCCCAACTTCTAGTGGTTTGACGTTTACATATTGTGCTCAGAACCACATGTTTTACATCTCGCAATTCTGGAAATAGAATATAATATATTATTATTCAACAGAAATTGTGTGAAAATGGATTCATATTGTCTAACTGATTTGTTGAATTGTTAAAATTACCATAACCTAATTAAAATTCATCTATGACTCATTTTAGTCTTAGAAAGTAGGAACATAAGTGACATGGAACATGTGATAAAAAAACCTATGTAAATCTAAGTGTTTATGTATCACTTTGGTGCATTTAAAAAGATATATCCTTCACATTATCTCATAGGCAAAGATCTTTACCATAAAGTGGTTTGTAAAAAATAATTCAGTTCTGATCTATTCCTGTTGGCATTATTTTTCATAAATTTAGCATAGATAGATTTTCAACTACATCTATAAATTTGTGACATTACATACCTCTATCATAGTAGTAAACATGAAAAAATAGCAGATTACTCATTGTATTTGTTAGCCACATAATGGAATTTGAAACACAACAGTTGGAAACATGAAGTTAAATTCATATAATAAGTTCAATTTAAGAACCAAAGGTATCTACTTACTTTAGTTTTTATGAACTTCTGACAAACCAGATGAGATATAAAATAAAAAGCAATTACAAAGTATTCATCTTCCTCTCCCTATATTTAAAATAAAAAAACCTCATCCTCATTCAAATATCTATATTCGATGGAAAAAAAAGAAGTTAACATAATAGGATTGCAATGTCAATACTCACATTAAATTAATTGAATATCATTTAAAATTAGACATAATAATAAGTATGTCATGAAATGATGTTGATCATGCTTCAACTGGATTTATTAATAATGAGAATATACATATATTACATCAAAACTAAGATCACTTTTAAAATTTAATTAATTTTGAGGTATATATTAGTGAATTTCAAAATAAAATAAAAACTATATATTATGACAGGGGTGGTGCATATATGAAATAAAAGCTTAAGGGATGTGGTGTTAAACAATGTATTTCCATACATCATTTACATGATCAAGAATTAAATGATGTTAATATACTGTTTAGGAATCCTACAGACCATGCATATATAGATAATGTAAATTATCTTCCATATGCCAATTTTTATGGTAGAATAACAAGTGTACTCTTTTGAAAACTACCTTTTTATAATCTATGAAACATATGTATAGTTCCATCTCAGAGTTACTACTAAGTACATTTTACAACAATATTTTATTTGATCACTAGTATTCCAATTATTGATATTGGTATCTATTCCAATCAAATGGAATGATTTTAACATTCTACTCAATTATGAAATTATGAAAATAGACAGTCATTGTAAATGTTAGAGATAAACAGGATACTAAATTTGACCATCAGACTAAATCGAACTTGACCAAACCGCACGATCAAGTCTAGTCTAGATGGGTTTGGAGGTCAAGTTTGGTTTGCGAAATTTTTAGACCACCCTTATATGTTAGAATATTTCAGTTTATCCAGAGAAGAATGCACTCAATTAGTTTTTTATATTGTAATCTTTCTTTTATAGTCTAATCTGTTGATCTTATTAAACATCTTGTGAAAAGTTCATATATAAAATTTGAACCCATTTGGACATTTATAGGTCATTTTATAAATACTACAAAAGTAATACATTCCAAATTAGTTTTATGCATAGATTTTGTTACCCTTGGATGAGTGACTTACACTCATCCAAATTGGTTTAAATTTGTATGTAGCATAATTATAATATGACAATAAAGATTAATGGTTTACATTTTGCAAAAAAATTAGTCTTGATATGCAAACACCACTTCAGTATACCGTGCAATCTATACACTCAAGTGTATTCTAGTCTGATGCTATATTTGTGTGTGTGTATATATATACAAATATATATGGGCATATATTTAATACCAGCATGGGTAGCTATCCGCCCCTATTTCAGTTATTTTTTTGGACTTTCTTACTTTTGATATGTAGAAGGTTACTTTACCTTGCAAATCGTTACATTTCATGCATAGAAAGTTATATTTGCAATAGCATATTCAAAAATACAATTATATATATAGTTGTTGTGTATTTTTCCCAGATTTACTTTTTTAGTTGTATAATTACTTTTTTATCGACATAGTTTCTTTTTTATTTACTCTAGTTACTTTTCTGACGAAATAGTTATTTTTTTGGCTGACGGGTAGTGAATTCCAGACTACCCGCACAAGTATTGAATGAACGCCCAATAAATATATATACATATTGATATATATCTATATATATATACATATTAATATATATATATATATATATGTGTGTGTGTGTGTGTGTGTGTGTGTGTGTGTGTGTGTTGTGTATGTGTGTGTGTGTTTGAGAGAGAGACATGTTCTACCTATTTAATGTAATATGAATTTTTTTAAATCATCAAATAAACGCTCACTAGGGGTTGGCTTAGTCTAGTTAAGTCTGATCTGACCCTAATACCATAGATTAGACAACATATATTGGTCTAATTTTTTTTCAAACCAAACATGACAGCTAAAGGGGCCTAGATCAAACTTAACTTTATCGTGAAAGTATGATCAAGTTTGGTATAAAACCACTATTTCTTATATTGACTAGTCACACACTTAGATCCATGAATCTCGCATTGAAAATTACTTTAATATAGCCTGATTCAATTTCTGGTGGTAAATTACTGACGCTCTTCAATAAATGATCTACTTCAAAAACATGAAATAAATTATTTTGGTTAAACATTATTTGTAATATTTTGTATATTACATATAATAAATATATTTTGAAAATTCAAAAATTATATATATAAAGCCAAATGTCATCTATTCAGGCGTGATGCAAGAGTTTAGCGGGTAGTGATCATAGAGAAGGCTTGGACGGAGGCAGGGGCTATGGGGGAGGAAGCATACATGGTAGAAAAGGGGGTGAGGACTTTTTGGGTGAAGAGAGTAACATTCAATTGGGGTCGTACGGGAAGTAGTGTTTAGACGAGAGTACAAGATAGCATGGCACACGTGGGACTCAATCTAGTCTATGACGGAATTAGAGGTGCAAAATATGGGGAAAAAGGAAATCTACACATAGGATGCACGATTACAATAATGTGTTCAATGTCGAAGCAAATTGGATGGCTAATGACAAAGCAATGCCACCATTGACCAAGCACTGACTCAATAAATCTTGACCCATTGGATTGTAGAATGGAAGTAATTCTAATAACACTTGTACTTTCAAAGAAGCTATGATGGACAGTCAATGAACAACTTCAGATTAGGAGATAATAGTTGTAAAATGGTACTAGTAATGCACGTTGTATTTGTTTTTCACTTAAGTTTGTCATTTGTAGTTTGCTTTGATTTTCCTATAAGAAGGCAACGTAAATAGATAACCTCCTTCTAACAAACAAATCCAAACATGGTCTACAACTAACCTAGACGCAATGCATATCCCTGATTTAAGGTTTATGTTAGATTTTAATGGATATAAACCTTAAACAATAAATTGAGAGCCTTTTGTTTTGATACATATCATGTTCTTGTTAGTTAGTAGGCTATATAACTTTAGTGAATTATAACCATCTATGGTATTTTTTTTCACTTTCGCTAGAATTATCGAAAAAACAATGTATCAGATTTCTGTTAGTATATGTTTAAATGAGTGCTTTGGTTTTTGTATGTATAGAATCCAAGATAAGAAACATTGATGTTGCAACAATTAATTGCTCTTATACATGTAATGTGAGTTTCTTTTACAAGACAAATATCAAATATGCATTATTACTTTTTGAAAAACTGTAATATCAAGATGTAGATATTCCATATTATGTTATTATGATCAGATGTTGTCTATTACCCCCAAAGAGTAGTCAGATTCCTTCTGAATCAAGTTATACGCCTCTAGATGTAGTGGAAGGATTCTCATTAAACATGAGTACCATTAAAATTATACTCTTTTTCTTTTTAACTCCAATGTTTTGTACACCTTTAGAATAAATGTCAATTATGCATGGCACATAGGCCCATACTCAGTCACGCTCTTCATAATATATTAATTGTACGAGTCTGTCTAAACTTTAATCTACAGATAATGCTGTACTGGTGGAGAAAAGATATGTTAAGTTGATTAATGGCCCGGGATGGAATTGGATTGATTCGTTACATCATCAATTGGTAAATCCATGTATCAAAAACAACATTTGTAACTCTACAAGGGTCATCGTAGTAATTTTTCTTACCAGCAATCTTCTTAGCTTCTAAATTTGTAAGCATCGCTGAAAATCCTGAGAAGCCATGCTTGTAGGTGTACACCATTGATCGAGAAGCTGCTAACTTACTATATATGAAACACAAAAACATATAAGTAAAGCCAACGAACAATCAACCATTTGAAAAGCTAATTAATGCACTGCAACGGCAAACCTTCCAAGAGCAAATGATAACATATCATAATGGAGAGCAGTCACAACATCGGGATCAGGGTGGTGTTTGTCACCCATGTATACAATGTACAGCTGTAATGATATTAAAGTACGAGGAGACTTGTTAATGAATTATGACCACTAGAAAGGATAGAAAGAATATACATTAATCGTTCTACATTGTCTATAACCATTCAACTTTTATGCTGAAGATTGCATTCTATTTGGATATTATTTCAAAACTTCTTGTATTCTTCCAACATTTTTTTGCACATTTTGGTTATTGGTGAATCATTCATTTTCCATTTGATTATTTCTTTTCTCCTGCAAAATCTAATTTTTTGGTATGTGATATCACCTATGATATTTATATTATCATCAATAAACAATATCAGCCATGGTATGCTATTACGAATTAATTTTGCAAAACTTTTCACACAATATTAAATCTTACACTTAGTTCAATGCAATAGACAAGATAAGAATAAATCAATTTTATAGAATTTTGTCACAAGAAACAATTCAATATTCTATGAACTAACCAAGCCATATTATGATATGCATGTCCTTCCTAGACTTAGTATAATATAATATACCACTTTATATATGTCTTAATAATATCAATTGCACATAAAATTTTGATATGATTGTGGTAATTTATTCTCCCAAATTATATTACATGAAATTAGATATTTAGGAAGACTACTTACCAAAACCAGTGTTGTCCATTTCTAGGATCATTTTTCTTTTAAACATGTAGGTTTTGACAATGACAAGAAGAAGTATGAATCCGTTTTAAAATTGTGTCATTTGTTGAAAGTAGTAATGGGGTTTTTTATTCCAGTGTTATTTTGAAGTGTTTGAATGTGAGTGGACTTATAGATTGTAAATTTATATAGTTCTGAAAATTCAAAAAAGAAGAAATCTTAAAAAAGTTATTTAATCACTTTTCCACTATCCTCTGATGTTAAACAAGTCAAATGTATACAAGGAAGAATAAGTTATAAAATTATTCATCACAATGATCTACATCTTCTCTATATTGTGTGATGAATATTGTTTTCACTTTTTTTTTTAGAATTTCCACTATTCTGATGAGGGCTACCTAAGAATACAGTAAAAGAGATGATGTTAATATATTACTTCATTTAGGTAGTTACACAACTAGGAAACATATTTAAATACTGGTAGGCATATGACTAGAGTGAAATGAAAATTTTATCCACCATTTTTATTTGGTGTGGATGTAGTATGTTTCATTAGCGATCTAACCAAAGTGTAGTGTATGTTATATGTGTAACAACAAAATGAACACAATTTCAGTACTGATGATTTTTTTTTCCAGATAAAAGTGCAACTTTACTTGCACAAATTTCTAATGGATGGAGCATGTATGAATATGTCATGAAAAATATTGAGTATACAAGAATTTAGAATCTTGTGAGGGTGGATATAAACTTACTTTTAATGCATTTCTTCAACATAAGGTCATCGATGGAAATGTTAACTACATAAAGAGACTGAACATAATTTCCTATGTTGTTTACATGTTTCATTTTACAAAAATGATGGTTATAAGAAATTTTAAAAATGGTTGATGATAGATGCCATTGCAGACGGCATGGCATAGGGGGAGAACATGAATATACAAAATCACCTAAAACAACAATGTGGAAGAAGGGGTCGTTCTTCAATATAGACCTTAAAGTTCAAGACCCAATATTTCCCAATATACTACCACAAGAAAAAGGCAATTTAATATGATCACATTTATAAGCAGATAAGAAAATGCACTATAAGGTGGCTCATTCGCAGATTGTCAATTAGCATAGTAATCATATATGAACATTGAAGATTTTGCAAACTAAGATTGTCATAGCACATGATAAGAGTATTGCATAAGTTGAAAACAAATATTTATTCTCAGTTTGAACAAAAAAAATAAAAGATATATAGATAGTTACCCATATTGATTAATTACTTTTTAGACAAGTTAAGTAATAGTTGTAGATGGAAAAAGAGGTATCAACCAATAGTAATAATAAAAATGTATGTATTCTCAAGTTTATTTGATTGTTGTCTCTTCTAACTTTTGTTTGGCATCTACTAGTACTTTCTTGTGAGCTAACATGAAAATGAAGGAAATTAGACGATGTCCATTGATTACATTGACAATCTCTCTAAAAAAAACATACAGAGATGACATAAATTACACCAGGACTATGTAGCTTTATTTATACTTAAAAAAGAACAACTAATAATATTTTGATAGAGGAAGTTATGCGGATTGATCAATATGCAAAGTAAACTATCCACTTTAAGCTAGTTTTGGTTTTGTTAGTGTTTTTTATATTTTATTAAGAAAGTTGATATATTTTTTGTGTTCCTCTAGAAAGTAAAAGGTTAGAGTTTTTTATAATGGTAATTTTTTCACAAAATAATAAATATTTTTCTTTTGCCAACCCTCACTACAATGCAACATAAAATTTTAAAACAATGACTATTATGTAAGATTTACATGCTATGAGATTAGGTTTCCACCATCATTGGACCACATAGAAGGATATAGAATCATCATTAGTTGTGGTCGAGACATTATTGAGTTGATGATAGTATAGTCAGAGTAGGGTACAGTGTGGAGGCTGCCTAAGCTTAAGCCCGATCCCAATAAAGGAGAGAAAATTTGTAATAGTCGAGCTACTAAAAATGACCAATTGACATGTCTCTTTGTAGATCAGTACACATAGTATGTAGCCACCAACTTTGTTATTTTTCATCACTCAAGTCACATGCTCTTTTTCATATAGTTTGGAGGTAGGAAATGTCTATTTTTCCTAGAAAATTAGAACACCAATTTTGATATGGATATCGTATGCCTTCATCCCCCCTCCTTCTATGATTAACTGAATAATACAAGACAATTTATGTAATGATTTATATAATCAAACTCTAATTATACTTCTTTGAATATGTTATCAGTGGAATCTTATAGAGTTATCCATTCTAAATTCTAAAGTTTGTGTGCTGAAATTTCTTGTGTTCTTGCCAATTAGGTCAAAAAAACCTTGTTGAATTTTGAAGTTTTGATGCTAGCATTCCTTTGTGTTCTCAAAAGATGCATTTTATGCATTACACTAATTGAGGTTATTAAATAACTTCATGGAAATTTATAATGCATATGCCTTGTTTTGTTGGTTATGTCATTTCCAAAGGCAGAAGTGTAGGCTTAATTGTTTGAACACAACTAATATTAGCTATGTAGACCAATTCAAGCTAGTAACATGAGTTTTAGGGTTCAATAAACACTAGTCTTCAAGAATCAAACAAGAAAAAGTTTCATTTTTTAGAAGTAGGCATGTCTTCATTTTGGTGCTTGTTTTTATTACAAAAACTATACAACTAGTCTATATGTGATTTTATGGCCATCATAATTTGTTTTCAAATTATTGTTATTGTTCCAATATATTTATTATCTAAACAAACAAATATATGATATGTGGGTTGATATGGTTTTTCTTTGGATAACAACTTCAAAACACACTTTATGTAGCAATTTAAAAAATAATGGAAACAAGCCTACTAATACCTAACAAGAAGCCAAATTGGACAAAACATCAATTTATTCTTTGGATTGATTTAGTTTGAACTTGTTTTCTTTAGTTTGACATGGTGGATCATCATAACCATATTGATTTGCATATTACAATGTCATTTATATAAGGATAAGAAGTCTTAAACTTCATAGTAATTCCATACTGCAAATTTGTAATATAAAATTTGGTTTGATATCATAGAAGATTATTCATGTATAATCCAAGGGCTTCCATACAAGTAATTTGTCTTGAATTAAAACATGAACAATTTTCATAAGCCATTAATTGAGCTACTTTGCATGTTGAGAACTGCTAAGGGGAAAATGAAAGACATGCCCAATTTTGTGATGATGGCTAGAAAAGGGAAAAGAAAGGGAAAAGCCAAAGCTAAAATAGGTTATAAAACTATCCAAAAGTCAATTATACATAAAGAAAAAGGAGGTGTGACTAAGGGATGCAATTTCCATCATTTTCACTAGACTGGACATTGGAAGAGAAATTTCACTCTCTACCTTGAGTAACTAAAGAATAAGAAGTAGGGGATAGAGATCTCCACTTCAAGTATATATGTTATTGAAATAAACTTATCTACTTCTTAATCATAGGTATTGGATACTAGATGTGGATCTCACATGTGCTCAAATATTCATATAGTAAAAAAATAGACCTCTGAACGAAAGGGAGGTGTAACTACGCGTTGTAAATAGAAAAAGAGTTGCCACCACAACAGTAGGCACCTATTGTTTATCTCTTCTCAGTGGGATTGTAATAGAGTTAGAGAACTCTGGTTTTGTACTTGTCATAAATATAATCATTATTCTTGTGCCTTGTTTGGACAAGAATGATTTTGAGTTTCTAATTAAAAAATGGTCATATTTCTATTTTTAAAGATGAGGTATTTTATGGAAGTGTCCATATTTACTATGGTCTTCATTAATTATATCTTGAGACAAATATATATAACATGAACTACAACAAGTTAAAACTCAATGACTCAAACAAAAAACATTTTTGCATTGTAGTATAGGGTACATAAATGAAAAGCTCATTTCAAGACTCTATAAAGATGGTTGTCTAGACTCTTTTGATTTTAAATCAATAGAGACATGAGAATATTGTTTAATGGAGAAGATCATAAAAGGAAATTTCATAGGTTATAGTGAAAGAGCTAGTGATTTATTAGGAGTCATACATACTGATGTGCATGGACCTTTTAGTACAAGTGCTAGAAATAGGTATAAGTACTTCATTACTTTTACTGATGACTTGAGTAGATTTTTATATGTCTAACTTATGAAGCACAAATCAAAATATTTTGAAAAGTTTGACTAATTTATGAGTGAAGTACAAAACCAACCTGGAAAAAGAATTAAATCACTTTGATCAAATCGAGTTGGTGAATATATTAGCCAAGTCCTTCTGAGGGACTATGGTATTATATCACAATGGACTCCACCCAGAACACCACAAAATTATGTTGTATCTAAAAGAAGGAATTGCACCTTGTTAGAAATGGTATGATATGATGAATTTAGTTAATCTTCTGCTTCCTTTTTGGGGACATGCTCTTGAAACTGTCATATTTACACTTAACTAAATACCTTCCAAATCCCTTGAAAAGACACCATATGAAATATGTAATGGGAAACATCCCAATATGTCTTTCATGAAAGTGTAGGGTTGTGAAGCTTATGGTAAGAAGCAGTTCAATGAAAAGCTTGGACCCAAGTCGGATAAATGTATCTTTGTTGGATATCCAACAGAAACTAAAGATTACTATTTTTATACTCCATCTGACACTAAAGTGTTATTTGTTGGAGGTGTCATATTTCTCAAAATGGAATTAATTTCCAGTGGAATTGGTGGGAGGAAAATAGAAATTGATGAACTTTATGACCAACAAGACAAACATTGATCCTTTGAAGGTACATAAGGAACAATATGTACCACAAATTATTGTGCAACCTCAAGTCCCTATAACAGCACACAAACCTCGAAGGTCTATTAGAACACATCTTGATTCAGAGAGATATGGATTTATCATGCCTCAAGAAGATGACGTGTTTTAATAAGAAATGTTGAACCAAATACCTACAATGAGGCTGTTGAGGGTCCAAATTCTAAGAAATGGTCAAAGCCATGAGATCTGAGATGGACATCATGTATTCCAACAAAATATGGTCTTTGATGGATCTACCAAAGGGGTAAAATCCATCAGGTCAAAATGAGTTCAAGAAGAAGATTTACATGGATGGTAATGTACATGGATGGTAATGTACAAAGGTAGATTAGTTGCAAAAGGTTTTAAAGATGTTCAAGGTGTTGACTATGATGAAACCTTATCGCCAATTTTCATGGTTAAATCCATCAAGATCATGATTTCCATTGCATCTGATCATGACTATGATATTTGGCAAATGGACATTAAAACTAGTTTCCTTAACTTGAATCTTCTAAAGGATGTGTACATGATGCATCCCCCTGATTTTATTGCTTCAAATGAAGACAATAAAGTATGTAAGCTACAAAGATCAATCTATGGATTGAAGCCATCATCTCGGAGTTGTAATTTTCATTTTTATGAGATAGTCAAATAGTTTGTCTTTATCCAAAATGAATATGAGCCATGTGTTTAGAAGACGGTTAGTGGGAGCATGATTGTGTTTCTTATAATGTATGTGGATGATACATTATTAATGGGAAATGACATACCTACTCTATGATTGGTTTAAACATGGCTAGGAAATACCTTCTTAATAAAGGACTTACGAAAATCATCATATGCTCTAGGAATCAAGATCTATAAAGATAGATGTAGAAGGCTTCTTGGCCTATGACAAAGTAAATACATTTACAAACTGCTAAATAGGTTTAGCATGCATAATTATAATATAGGAAACATATCCATGTTTTATGGAACAAGTCTCTCTAGAATTCAATGTCACAACTCTTTGGAAGAGAGGACACACATGAATAAGATTCAATATACCTCAGAAAATGGATCTATCATGTATGAAATGATATGCACGTGCCCATAAGTTTCATATATTTTGCGCATGACAAAAAGGTACCAGTCAGATCTAGGTGATGTTTATCGAATAGATGTAAATAATATTCTTAAATCTTGAGAAGAACTAATAATCAATTCATAATTTGTTGTGGTAATGAAGAGATAGTTGTAAAAGGTAACACTGATGCAAGCTTCCAAATAAACTAAAAGAATTGTAGATTCCAACTTGAATTCATGTTTTTCCTAAATAATGGAGTTGTAAGATGGTAAAGTTATAAGAAGAGGGTTGTGGATAATTCTACAAAATCCAAGTATATTTCCACCTCCAATGCCACAAAATATTAGTATGGACCAAAACATTCATAAGTGAACTTGGGATCGCTCTAACCATTAAAGATGCAACAAAGCTTTACTGTGACAATAATGGAGCTATTGCATAAGCTAAGGAACCTTGGTCACATTAGTGTTCCAAGCACATACTCAAGTATTTCCATCTCATAAATGTGATCCTACAATGAGGTGATATAAAGCTTTGTAGACTACCAACTGAAAGTTATGTTCATGATCCTCTAACTAAAGAACTTCCATATCAGAAAAATGATGGTCATGTTAGATATGTTGGACTTAAGTTCATGAGTGATTGGATCTAGTGTAGTGGGAGAATATTAGTTATATTCCCTAAGAGACATCATGTGATGATTGTAACATCGATATTTTGCACTTGATTTGATAATTAATGAAAGGCAATTCCACTTATTACGTCTGTTTCTATGTTGAGATAATGAATAAACTTAATAATTTCCTAAGATAATTTAACTCGATGAAACATGGTTTAGGTTAAGGACATAAACTTTAGATCATGTGTATAATAAGAGTATTCATTCTTTTTATGTCTCTAGTCAGTTACTATTGTGGATAGTATAGAAAAACAATAGTATACAATATTAGCATATATGGTAAGTGAGAGTGATGTATCTTTAGTCATGATATTGGATATTAACTCAAATGCATGGGTACTTGTTATATAACAATTTGTAGTTGTATTAGACTGACCCACCTTGAGATTGACATGTGGAAGTCATGTAATGACATGTCATAGTCATATTTCAATGTGACAATGTTGAATGTGACCCTTAGACCTAAAGTCATTGTAGTAACACATGTAGCTTTGTGTACCTTGACACTAGCCCAACGTTCTCTAAAATACAAGTTACCAAAAAGGTAGTTATTGGATACACTATGACACATGGGACATATTGTGAGTGATCTAGATTAAATTTGTCCCTCCTTTGGAGTGCCATCCTCAACCACTTGCTAAGAGTAGACTATGAAAGGCATGTCCATGCTCATTTGTGTCAATATATGACATTGATATCATATTATCTCGAATATTATGTTCTCATTCAAGGCACATAGATTTAATGATTAGGAGGATGGAATTATATGTGTGAGTTCAATCTAGATATCTAAGCAAAATGATTATATGGTCACAATGAAATTTTCACTATACATGTTGTAGTTATTCTCCAACTCATTCCTATTACTTGGGTAGAAATGATGTCTGGCTAGACACCAATCTTTTTTGCATTGTTTTGAACATCACTACTAACATAATTAAAATCCTATTTGGTCACTCTCATAAGGAAGCATAAGGGAATTGAAGTTCACAATCCAACATATGATCAGAATGTTTTTTAATCATAGACATATTGATTTACCCTATGCTCAGACAACCAGAGTGTTTAATCGGTCATTCATATTGATTGGGTCAATGTATCAATTTATTGTCAATTGATTAATCAAGATTTCCACTGGGTACATTTGATTTGTCGATCAAGACAATTGATGGGGCGATCATAATGTTAGAGTTCAAACCTTGAATAGGAAAACAAGTCAAATCTAGATTTAGGCTGTCATGGTTTATCGAAAAGATATCATGATTGGGCAATCAGAGGTTGTGTTTGGGAAATCACAAGACACAATCGGTCAATCACAAATCTTGTCCAAAACCCCAAGGGTTAGAGAACTCTTTCAAGACAACTTGTGAAACATGATGGATGTCAAACTTCTCTCTCTTCGAGAGGAAGTAACTGTAAGGACAACTCCCCAAGATAGGAGAAAAAAGGGAGTTTTGGGATGCCTAGGACAAAGACAACTATTGTTACTCTTCAACTTGGTGGCCAAAGTGATGTGTTGTGTTCTCCCTCATATACCTAGATTAAGTAGAAGTTGAGGTATACATGTAAAGTATGGGAGAACTTGTTCTACAAGAAGACAATATGTTTCTTCTAGTTGTCAAATTTGGATATTTTCCTTATCTATGTGGACTTCTTAATGTATGTTCTGGATCTAGATCCTGGGGATCAAGTTCTTCACCTACATAAGATGTGTTTACTTGTTAGACAAATAGTGTGAGTAAAGGTGTCACCTTTATCCATTCTTATGTCGTTTATTCACTAATGTTTTATAGCTATAGCATATCCAACAATTTGGGTAGAAAGGAAAGAACTTGTATTATCTGTTGCACCCCCTTCCCTAAAACCCAACACTTGGGTTGAAGACAAATTATAGGATATGTGGGCTTCATTCCTTGTTGTGCCCATACACATATTTAACTTCTAATGTGTTCAACATATTAGGCATATTTTCATCTGCATTGAATCTTTTTCAAAACCTAGGGTTTAAGCATTACCATTCTAGGAGCCTTATTCCTATATTTGTCCATCTAAGAAAGGGTCGCACATCTGGACAAATACCCAACATTAACAAGGGGACTTTATTGTTTTTATAAATGTTAATTTCATAGTAAATATATATGATGTCAAAACATATGATGGAAATAGTTGTCAAAAGGTGCTTTCAGGACAAAATGTTTAGTATGGTTTACATACTATGTTTTAATATGTAGTTTTGATGTTTTCCAATAAACTCAATAGGTATGACTTGAAACATGATAATGTGCAACATGAACCTAAGATTTAAAATATTAGTTATCATAACTTAATGTAGTTACCCTAAGTGGTAAGTCCATGAAAATTAGATATCGTAGTAACTCTTGATTGTTACATGTAATTAATATGAAATTCTACTTCATGTAACAATGACGCCTTATTGTTGTGTGTATAATGTAATATACTAAAATCTACCTATCACTCCTCTAAAAACCCTAATTACATAAGTTGGATGCTAATATTTTTGTATATGTAAAAGTTGACCAAATAACATTATAGATCTACTTTTATATCCTCAGCTTTGGTAAAATTGAGTTATAAAAATATAAGCCATGAACGGATAAGTACATTTTCTAGTAGTATTATTGATATAATGATAATGTAACTTATATGATAATTGTGTTGCAAATATTTCCTTGGATAAAAATACAAAGGAATAAGTGTTTTGAGTACAAATAGATATTAATGGCCTTGTGAATTATTGGATAATAGAAATATAAGATAATATGCAAGTTGCCAAAAGAAAACAGGATGTGTGGTGTTTTAGATAATTAAAAGGGTTATTATCTAGCCAGTTTGGCAGCACATGTTTTGAGTCATCAGTTGTTATTATTTTCATCAATATTTTCTTATACATGAAAATAATAAGAAAAATAAGAGAATTCTAGAAACTGGGAGGAAAAAGATGTTTCATGAGAAAACGGTAATTGTTTTACGAGATGTCTTAAGGAGGAAGTTTTGTATAGATATCATGGTGAATCCTAGTCATGAAATATAAATGAAAAATGTTTTAGTGAGTTTCCATAAGACAAAGATAATTAGTTTAAAGGATATACCAATGGGAGAGATAAAATAAGTGTTACCTTAAAATTCCTAAAAAAAATAAATGTGCAATTATCCAATATGCACCATATAGTTATGAATTTTCCTTAAATGATTTTGGTGGCCACAACCAAGTCCTAATGAGAATATGGTTATGTATTTTCTTTACTTTTGGGATCTAATAGAATAAAAGACAAAAAAATTTAAGTCAGGAGAAAATAAGGGGGAATAGATTCAATCCCTTCCTAGAAACATGCCTTTTTCATGATATTAGTTGACACTAAAGTTTAATGAATAAAAACAAGAATCTTTTAATTGCTAAGGAAAGGTGATGATGTGTGTTTATGGAATGTCATGAGTTCCTTAAATTTTGACACCTTCCTTATACACCAAGGGAGAAAGGATAAAAGAAACAAGAAGGGAGGTGTTCAATGTGTATGGAAATACCATTCCATATAAGTAGTTTATGTCCCATGAGTAGATAAGGAAGGAAACATGGATTTCCTCTTCCAAGTAATAGGGTCTCCCTCAACCCCTTCTTTCTCTTTACTTCTCATAACATTTAGGGTTTCTCTTAGGGCCTATATAAGGACCACAAGATAATTTCATCGAAGCCAGATATGTTAAATGGTCTGATTGTCCATAGAAAGCCCTACTTTTGTTGGCTGAACCGTTAAGGAATCCATCATTGCATTGATGGAGATGGTCTGTTAAAATAGGGGTTTGTAGGAGGGTACTAGGGTACCTAGAGGAACACCACCGCTACAGAATTTCTAGGTCGATGCCACAGGTTTGATGCCGAGGAAACCATTGGGAGAATGGAGCTTTGTCCCTTTAATCCTCATGACCAGAGAGGGACTTTTTGGGTTCTAAGGTTGATCATAGAGATAGGGTCAGAGGTCATAAACTTTGCTGAGGCTCTCTATCCCCTGGCTTATGCATGAGACTTCTAGGTACGAGCTAACTTTATTTATCTATCATGTGACCTATTGTATACCTAGTAACCTAGGGTTATATCTATCCCATCTCCAATCATCTTTGACTGCACCAAGTGACCACCCAGGTCAAATGAGGACAAGAGAAAATAGTATGACCTTCTTTAGGAATTTGGGTCCTAGAAGTTTGCAAGGACCACCCTCCCTTTCCTCGTCTACGGCAGCAGTCCATCATTGTCGTGACGTTGGGGAGAACTTAGAACAAAATGTCTAGGATTCCCCAACTTAGAGTCTTTTCTCTCCATATCCCAACAGAGTTGCATAATAATGAAGAGTAGTTATTTTGTTGATGCGTCACACCTAATTGGCCAATAAAAGGATTAAATTAATAATATTGTAGAAAAGAATTGGTAACTCAGATTAAGGCATGTAATATTTGAAAATTGATGAAAAAACTACAAGAACACAAGTAAAGTGTTATTGAGACATAATTATTCTTCCTATTCCTAAAGTTCCATGAATACAGTCAGATGATGTGGCTCAAAATATGGAAAATTAAAGCTCCCGCTAAAATTAGAGTCTTCTTGTGGCTTTTTGTGCACCACACCATCATGACTAATGTCCGGAGGAAACAACACACCTTCACTGATTCAACCATTTGTCCTAGGTGTGAAAGCAGTGAGGAGTCTACTTTGCATGCACTGAGAGACTGTCAGCACGCAGCTAAGGTATGGCAACAAGCCAAATTTCATGGCAAAACCTTAATCAACACAGTGATGGGTTTCAGCAGCTAACTCTCGAATACTTTGAAGTAAAATGATGATATCCAATCCAAGTTTGCAGTTACTTGTTGGACGATTTTGAGAGCAAGAAACATGGGGGTACTTGAAAAAATAATAACTCCAACGAGCTGCCAAATCAATCAGATTGTTTGCCTACACAGTTCTATTGTGATAGCCTAGAGTATCTCAGAGAAAAACCACGAAGAGGCCATCACAAAGGAATGTGAGCTACTAATGAATAACAAGAGGAAAACTCTATGGATGACGGATGCATCATTACATCGTAGCAGTGCAACGATAGCAGCCGTGGACATCGATTCTGATGGGAAGTGGTTAGGGGGATGTGCGAGGAAAATAAAGGTTTGGTCTGTAGCGGAAGCAGAAATTAGAGTGATTCACCTCGCTATTGAAGCTTGCAATCACAATCACATAGCCCGTGTTGTTTTGGCTATTGACAGCAGAAGCGTAGTGTTAGCTCTAGAGGACCTAGCTGAGAACGCACCTGCCCTCAAATCCTGGATCTTGGTAACCCAAGATTTTTTAGTTGATGTTGAGGAAGCAACGATTGTGAAGGTTAACATAAAAGCCTTGAGGCTGGTGGAGGTCCTAGCCAAACACCACTTCAAAAACTATCAGAATGATTGATTATATATTGATCCTCGTCTCGACCCTGTGGGTCAACTCCTCCCCCCGCTTCTCATGTAATGGTAGGAGTCCTACCAAGTTTAATTTTTCAGTAGGAACACCTTGTAACCTTTGGATTTTCCCTACCAGAGGAGAGCGGTATGAATAAAACTATTATTCATACATTAAAACCTTAGAATTTGGGTATTAAATTGTTGGAAACATTAAAAAGCTAATTTTTGGTGTTGTTATCAGGTATTGTGGAATATAATGATGATGTACCATGTTCATGATCATATTGATGTAGAATTAGGGTTTCTAATGTGAATAGCCATGCATATGAAGAATGTTTTTGAAGTTAAAGATGATACATGTCATAATCTTAATGAACTTGACTAATGTAGGTGATCATAATGAAAGGATATGTTGGATATAGTAATTATGGTTTCACCTAATTTTTAACATGCGATGCAAGTAAGGTTTATGCCCTTATTCTTTACCCAAACCCTAAACCCTAGATCAGGGCCCGAGTAGAGTTTAATGCTAATAACATGATTGTGACACTTTATAATTTACATACATGTGGATTAAACAATTGGATTCCTCTATTCTTGCTTGATTGTATGATATGCTTCAAGTATCATTTATAAATCTACATGTTACTACAAGAGGTACATGATTACGCTTATGACTACCACAATATAGACTGCCAACATTTTCTAAGCATTTATCGAAGATTGAATAGCTAAACTATTAAATGTTTACTTACATTCTATTCAATCATAATACCACTGTGAATATCACATAAAGGAATAACATGTGGAGAAAAATCAATTTTTATTTGCAAGTAATTAATTGAATATGTATTGAGATGAACTTGCACACTTTTTCTTGCACACCACATACACAATATAGCAATATACTGATTCATTCTTTTGGTATCATGGCATTTTAGGTACATTCTAAATATGAAGATATCAAGATATGATGGATAGAAAAAATTATTTGAATATATTAAAGTCAACTTGTAAGGAGGATTAGATAGATACTTCTTCTTATATGTAAAAGTATGCTATTAGAAAGTCATGTAACTCTCTCAAGAAGCATCTTGTAAACAATAATTGAATTAATGGAAACTATTTGTTATTATTTGTTATATGGTTAAATCTAGATCCTAGGGAAGTTTAGGTGATGGTTCTCAACTTTTTGGGTCTTTTCTTAACTGGGAGATGCTGAAAACTGAGGTTGTTACATATGGTATAAGAATTTCAAAATTTAGAATAATATTTAATAGTTTATAGTTTCGAGTAATTTGTAGAAATATGAGGAAATTATTAGGGAATTTTCTAAAGATGATGGTGCCTAGAAGGGACCATGACATGGGGGTGGAAAAACTTTCCTCCGCACTACTAGTCGGCTTATGAGGACAATTGGGCCCGTGCATCTTACCTGGACAAAGTTTGAAGATATTTCCCAAAGTAAAGTACCTTTAGTTTCTCTTCTCATCTTGATTCATCCACTTCTCATCCTCTTTCTGATTAAACCTTAAGAGGAACTTTTCTTCACATCCTAAGTTAGGGGTTTTAAGAAGAAGTAGGGTTCAGGCATCCTCGACTAATTTATGTACATGTAATGTGAAAATAATAATATACATCTAATGTGGAAATAATGATAAGGGAAAGATAAATGTTTTATGGGTTTTTCCTTGCTAGGGTAACCCTATATGAACTAGAGTTGGAAAAAAAAACTCTAGTGGGTTAAGGGACATGGAAACCCTAAGAGGAAGGGTGTAGTCCTTAACCTGCATGCTAAACCCTTAATCCTAGAAATGAGAATGGTGTGGGTGATAGAGTAACCCTACCCATGAGAGCCCTAATTAGGATGAAAATGAAGAATAAAAATATAATGAGTTAGGTGACTCAATCTCCCAAGCATGTGTTCATGTGGAGTAGGGAATTAATGAGAAAATTTTTAAGAAACATAAGCAAGCTATGGAAACTCATTTGATGTATATAACTTTCTCAAAGCCTAAATAAGATACCTCTGGTGATTAAAGAGCATGGGTTGAAATAAAGTCATTGTGGGGATGATGGGTGATCATGCCTGGATGAAAGATCACCTTAGGACAAGCTCGAAGAGGAAGGCCTACTAAAAAACCAAGCCCGAGTGAGAGAAGGTTATGAATGTCCACTACAGGTACTAAAAACACTTAAAAGTGGGTTCCCACAAAAAAGGATCTCCTAAAGAGAGGAATCATTGTAAGAGAAAAAGGATAAGGGTTGAGAAGTTGTAACTAAAACTATGTTCTTAATATGAAACCCTCAATTCAATTTCTAGGTTAGGTGTCCCGACCTGGGGTGGGTCAACCGAAGAGTGGGAAAAGGACTTAAAGAGGGGGCAAACTCTAATTACCTTGGGGTCAGGTTGTGAATAGAGAGCCTCACCTCGTCATGTGAGTCAAGATGACCCCTAGGTTAGGACATTCACTAGAAGGGCGATATGATAAATTAAGTTAAAGAATTGAGGTCACCATAAATATCAATTAAAGTTGACAGATGAAGTACACAAAGAACGAAAAGCACATATATTATATATGATTCTTTGGACTCATGTATTCCATCTCTAAGAGACATGAGGCTAAGTCACTATGAAAGTGAATGATAGTATGGTACCAAGTTCAAATAGAAATTTCACCATGATCCTAGTGAGGGGGAAAAAAGTAAACTTTGTGTGCCCTAAGATATGTAGGAAATTTAGGTGAAAGAATTTGAAGGGTATGATGTGCTTGGATATTATCAAAGAAACCTCAAGAAAAATATGTAATGAAATAAAATAAAGTAATGATAACATCTCAAAGAAACCTTGGGATGGTAGAGCCCTAAGTCAAACCTAAGGTGAAGTTGGGGGAGGAATAAAGGTACATAAGACCAATAAGATTATAAGGTGAGTGTGCTCTAAATGCATTAGACCTTAGGTTCGGGAGGTAACATCTATGTTTGCCAAAAGCCCTTGAATTAGGAGATTGGCTACCTTCATGAATGGGAATTTAATTATGATACAATGTAATTGAGATCATGAATGAAAAATTAATCACCAAGAGAGGATATTATGTAAATACTAACGATGTGGATATATTCTTTAATCAGGAGTGGATTGTCACCAACTGAAATTGAAATCATTATTGAAAATTTAATTAGCAAGAGATGATATTAAGTCAATACTAATGATGTGGATATATTCTGAATTGAATTTGGGTATCAAACTTACTAATAATGCCTAGAATTTGCAAAACAATAAAGGATGTTAAGGATATCTAATTAGGGTTGCTAACCCTATGGTTTAAAATTAAAATGAGACATCTTTCACCTTAACATTATTGGGTGTGAATTTTCGGGAAAAAATACCTTTTAAGGAGGGGTTAATGTAATATCCTCAATTTTAGTAAAATTGATTTATATAAATATAGACCATGAATTGATGAGTAAATTATCCAATGATATTATTGATAGAATGATAAGGTTACTTATAATATTATTTCTTGCAAATATGTACTTTGAGAACAAGACATGAATAATAGTTTTTGTGTACAAATAGATATTAATGGCTTTGTTAATTATTGTATAATAGAAATATAAGATAATAAGAAAGTTTCCAATAGAAAAGAAAATGTGTGGAGTTTTATATAAATAAAAGGGTAATTATCTAGCTAGTTTGGCAACACATGTTTTGAGTCAAAAACTAGTATTATTTTGATTTAACTTTTAGTATACATGAAGAAAATAAGGAAAAGAACAAAATTCTATAAATTGGGAGGATAAGGGCATTTTGTGAGATAATGGTAATTGTTTTAATGATATGTCTAAAGGAGAAAGTTTTGTATATAAAATACATCCCAATGAATCCCAATTGCTAAATATAATTGGGAAAGGTATTAATGAGTTTCCATGAGATGAGGATAATTTGTTTAAAGCATATACCAAGGAGATAGGTAAAACAAGTGGATCATAAATAAATTAAATGACCAATTATCCAATGTGCACCATATAATATGGATTTTCCTTAAATGACTTTGGTCAGAAAAATCCAAGTCCTAATGAGAATATGGCGATGTCTTTTTTGACTTTTGGGATATATTAGAATAAAAGCCAAGATTTTTTAAGTTAAGAGAAAATAAGGGGGAATATATTCAATCCCTTCCTTGAAACATGCATTTTTCATGATATTAATTGATATTAAAATTGGATGAATAAAAATAGTCATCTTTTACTAGTTATGAGAAGGTGATAATGTGTGTTTATGGAATTTCATGAGTGTATGGCCTTTTGACACCTTCCTTGTATACCAAGGGAGAAAGGATAAAGAAACAAGAAGTGAGGTGTTTAATGTGTATGGAAAAGCCTTTCCATATCAATATTTTATGACCCATGAGTAGATAAGGAAGAAAACATGGACTTCCTCTTCCAGGATATAGGGTCTCCCTCTCCCCTTACTTTCTCATCACATCTTGTAACCTTTCGGATTCCTTTTAGGGCCTATATAAAGACCCCAACATAATTGCATCAAGAATAGATATGTTGATATGTCTGATTGTCCATAGAAAGCCCTTCTTTCATTGGGTGAACCATCAAGAATCCATCATTGTGGTGATGGATATGTCTACTAGAACCTGAGCTTACAAGTGGGTACTAAAGTTCCTATAGGAACACTAAGATGGCTACCATTACTGTGGAATTATTAGGCCGATGCCATAGGTCTGATGCCCAGGAAACCATCGGGAGAATTGAGCTCCAACCCTTTCATCCTCACAATGAGAGAGGGGCGTTAAGGGTTCCTAGGTGGATAATAGAGAGAGGGAAGAGGTTACAAACTCATGTGAGGCTTCTCTACCTCCTACCCTATGCATGAGGACATCTATGTATGATCTAACTTTTTTTTCTTCGTCATACGACCTACTATATACCTAGTAACCTAGGGCTCTATCTATCCCATCTCTAGTAATCTCTGGATGCACCAGGTGTCCACTCGGGTCCAATGAGTATAGGTGGATCTAGTTTGACCTACTCTGGGGCTTTGTGTCCTCAAGGACAACCCACCCTTACCTCATCTTGGATGGCAGATTATCATTGTTGTGAGGTTGGTGACAATTTAGAGAAAAATGTCTGGGATGCCCCAACATGAGCATGTAAAGTTTAGGGGTACACAAGTCTTTTCTCCCAATATCCCAGCAGAGTCAGATAATACTAAAGAGAAGTTTTTTGCTTATGTGTCAGCACCTAATTGGCCAATAAAAGGATTAACTTAAGAATATTATAAAAAATAATTGGGAACTCAGATTAAGGCATGTAGTATATGAAAAATGATGAAAAAAACCATAGGAACACAAATAAATTGTTATTGAGACTTAAATATGCTTACTATTACAAAAGTTCCATGAATACATGTTTAGTAAGTGATTAGTACATTAAAACCCTAGATTTGGGTATTAAAAAGTTAAAAACATAAAAAACTATTCTTTGGTGTCGATATCTGATACTGTGGAATATGATGATGATTTAATATGTTTATGATCTTAATGGTGTATAATTAGGGTTTGTAATCTGAATAGCCATGCATATGAAGAATTAGGGTTTTGAGGTTAAAGATGATAACTTGTGATAATCTTAATGAACATGAACTAATCTAGGTGATCATAAGGAAAGGATGTGTTGGGTATAGTAATTAGGGTTTCACCTAATGTTTAACATGAAATGAAAATAAGGTTTATTCCCTTATTTCTACAAAAACACTAAACCCTATATTAGGTCCGGAGTAGAGTTTATGTGAATAACATGATAGTGACACTTCAAAATTTACATACATACAAATTAAATGATTGGATACCTCTTTCTTTTCTTGATTGGATGGTATGATTAAAGTATGATTCAATAATATGCATGGTTCTACAAGAGGTACATAGTTATGCTTTTGACTTCCCGCAATATAGTTTGTTAATTTTTTTTTAGGTTCTCTCGAGGATTAAACAAATTAAATTATTGAATGTTTATTTACAATATGTTCAATTATAATGCCACTATGAGTATCACATAAAGGAATAATATGGATAAAATTCTAGTAATTATTTGCACATAATTGATTGATTATATGTTTTTATCTACTTGAAATTTTTTGCATTCACAACACGTATACAATATATCAATAAACTGATTCGTGATTTTGGTTTTGCGACATTTAAGGAACATGCTAAATATGTAGATATCAAGATATGATGGACAGATGCAATTACTTGAAGATATTTAAGTCAACTTATAAGGAGGATGTGATAGATACTTATTCGCAAATGTATAGTTCTAATGATAGAAATTCATGTAACTCTAACGAGGAGCATCTTGTAAACAATAATTGAAGTAGTAGAAATCATTTGGTATTCTATGTTATTTAGTTAAATTTGGATCCTTTGGAATTTAGGTAATGGATATCAACTTTTTGGTTCTTTCCTTAACTGAGGGATGATGAAAAGTGAGGTCATTACTTATAGCCTAGTACACTTTCTTGTACCATAACAAACATTTAATACACATAAAATAGTAACGCAAATGTAACCCTAATTATGGATACATATGACCCATACCTTGCTCTACATGATAAATCACAATGTGATGGTAATAGGGATATCTACAACCTAATCTTAGGGTCCTTATGAGATGATGATGTGTATTAGATGAATAGGAATTATGTGGTCTTAAACCCAATGTTGCAATCAATTAAACTTAATATATAAAGAATTGGTACCATTTGCAAAATATTAGTGAAACTAAGTGTTTTAAACACATAAAATACCTTTAATTCAATTAGGATGGACCTAATGTCCTAATGTGGCATAATATGCAAGTGACCTTGTGAAATATATCATACATGTTAAAATTTTCACTAATAATCACAAAAATGATTGATATGTGATTAATTAGTAATATAATGAGAATGAATATGAATGAACCATTATTGTGTGATGTAATGAAACTAATATATAAAGTAGAATTATAACTTTACAATTAATATAACCAGATGTAACTAATGTGATTTATGTCATTAGATATTGAATTGATGAAAATAATTGAATAAGTAACTAATAAGTAATGTTTCATGCAAAATACCTTTATATGCCCTTAATAGGAACTATACAAGGATAATAGAACTCTAAATACTAATCATTGATTATTATGTTATATGAAAATAATAAATTATAAGATAATGCAAATAAAACCTAATTTCATTGGTACTCATATAAGATAATCCTAAATGGTAAGTAAAACCTGAAAATCATAATCTACAAGGCTTATTTATCTAGGTTTCCTAGTTTCATCTTAACTGGAGAACTATATCTATCCCAATTTATTGAATGAGTTTACAAGATAACAATTGCATAGTAATATCATTCTTAATATAATTTTACTCATATATTCTATGTTTTTAGTGTCACATTTTTCTCATTGTGTGTTATTATTTATTTTTTTTTTTCCAGATCTGAGACATTGAGATAGGATCTAATGGCCAGACACCCATCTCCTACCTTAGATAGGAGACTATCCAAGACAAACATCAATCCCATACTTATTTAAACAGTTTTTCTTTTCTCTCCTTCTCTCTCATATATCTTCTTCTCTCCACATTCCTTGCATGGAGATGACTCCATTGACTCCTGGATCAACTACTTTTTGTACTCGTAGTAGTCAACTCGAGGTTCCTCCAACACCATATTTCCTTCTCCTCTTTGATTCCCACCTCTACCTGACTTTGAATATAGATATATGATAGCATCAACCAATGTGATGATCCCTAAAGTCTATGCCTAGTCTTCATTTTCCATCTCTCTCATTGAATATGTCTTCTCCAAACCCATCTACCTCCATATGGTAGTGTGACATTAGTAGGAAGGATGATACATTTCTGAGTTACTCTAATTGTTCATCATACATTATTATAATCTCATGAAGTTTTTGGTATTAACAACGTGTTTAGTTCAAACATGTAATATTTCTTCCTTTTGTTGTTGACATTGATCTCAGCAGAAATTGTTGTGCCACACTCATCTATTTTCCACACTTTCTTATTGTTTGAATTAGTTGTGTTGTTGTAAATCTTTCTTGACCTTTGAATTCCACTCATTTTCTTTGATCTTGTAGGTTTATATGAGTTTGTGTTTGTCATTGTAGGCTATTTCTTCTATGCCATAATGTTTTTCTTCAAATTATGGTTTGAGTGGTTGAATGAAAGTTAGATGATGGGAGTTGGTGATTTATTATTTATTTCCTTGATTCAATTTGATTAGTTTCACACTATTTGAGTTATTATTGTTTTCCATTCTCAAATTAATTTGATATTATGTGGTATTTTATTTGTGTCTATTTACTTGTGTGCACTATCATGCATCATGTTATTGATGCATGAAACAAGGGTATATTAAAAATTGGTGATTGGTTTTGTTTTGTCTATTTAATAAGTTATATTACTTTAGAAAATTTGTAACAAATAATTACAAAGTCTCAAAAAATGGTTTGGAATCATAAAAATAATATCTATTGATTCATATAAAGTTTGTATTGTAATTCCAATGTTACAAAAAGTCAACATCTTACGATTTATAATATACACAAAACTAATTACAATTATATCTGTATATAGGTGAAGATATCCTATTTGCATATAGGGTTTGATCTCGAATAATCAATACACAAAGTGAGGTCTGTTGTATCCACTCTTGAGCCTATATTTGACAATTCACATAATTTCTATGTCTCTTCATATGATTGATGTATATCTCCTTTGTAATACCTTTGTTCTACTAAATTGATCTTGGTTGAAAATTCTCCACTGAAGTTGATAATGTTCCATCTCTATGTTATTAGTTAGTGCCAATGGATTCCTTAGTTTTATCATTCTTACCTTTATCCAAATTGCACCTAAATACATTATTTTATTACATTGTTCCATTTTATAAATGAAAATCCTAAATTGATGGTATGATTTGGACTAGAAGTATCTTGCCTCCACACTAAATGTGGTTTTACTATATTTATGTATTTGTAGCATTATATTATGGGGTTGGATCTGATAGTACAACTTTTCTCATATATAAGAATTGGCCCTCTCATAGAGGCTCAAGTTCTGTTACTTAAATTATATACCACTGCATAGAGGATTGCGTGTGATTTCACCTCCTTTGTGGGATATGAATATTGAAGTGTTCGAGTCCTAATTTTAGATGATATTAGTTTGTGATATAATCTACATGCAATTGAGATTAAGATGAACTAATTGAAATAATTTATTATTGTTCTCAATTTTTTGCTAAGGCAAGAATTATTGATTTTACTCTATTCTTTATTTATGTAGTATGTACAGTATTACTATATGAATATATTTATGCCATATAATTGGATATTTTTAACCCCCTCTTCATTTAGAACCATATTTATTTGAGTTTGCCATACTTTATTCAAGTATAAAGTCCAATCATGATTTTAAGTGCATACTATATTTCCAATGACAATATTCATCGATTATATTCTTATGGGGCGTTCCCAACCCCTTAGGTGAAGAAGACCCTGGTGTAGCTGAGCTTGGCTCACATCATGCTTTAAAAAGTTGGATTTTTGGTGGCATATTCAACAGGAAAATACTCTCTATGTATCATTACAAAATAGATTAGTTTCTTTAGTGTTTCCTTGTCTACACCATGTGCTGAAGAACTCTATTTTGATTAAGAAATGTGATAGTTAGATATTTTGGTCTCTTACCCATAAACTATTTGTGGTTTGAACATACTGGTTGAATGAAATGGATCATTAACCTTTGAAAACTTTTATGATGGTTTTTGGCATTAGGAATTTTTTCTTTTGTTCATTTGAGTAAGTGAGTGTCTCTCCCATCGAATCCACTCCTTACAAGTATGGCATCAGACTTAGGCATTTATCATTAGACCATTGGGTTATGATCATACCTTTCATGGCTATCTAGATTCTTTGGTTGAGAAAATCATTTTAAGGGGTGAAGGGTAGTACCTTGTTGGGTGGAGTCATGTAACATACTAAGAGCTACCTAGCCTACATCTATAAACTCTAATTCCATATATTGTTTGTTAATATATTGTTTTTTAATATTGTTAATATGACTAGATCAAATCTAATACACTATCTTAAACCCTAATGAACATTAATGCACATAAGATTTGTAACTCAAATGTAAGCCCTAATTATGGCTACATATGACCCACAACATACTCTAGATCACTAAACCCTAATATGATGATAATATGGATACATGGAACCCAATCAAAACATTTATACATGTTGATTATGTGTCTCAAATGAATAATTATAATGTGAACCAAAACCTAAGTTGCAATTCATAAACCATTATATATAAATCATTGGTACCATTTATAATATATCAATGAGATTTAGTGTTTTAGTCACATAACATATTTTTAAACACTTATAATGAACCTAGTAACATAATATGGCTTAATATGTAAGTGAGACCATTAAATATAATATACATGTTACACAAAAAATGACTAAGAAGTGACCAATTAGTAAACTAGAATGTATATAAATCAATGCTTAATTTGGGATACAATGCAACTAATACATAAAATGGAAGCTTAATTGGGATTTAATTATAAGTGGAGATAATTGTGTTCTTTATATGAGTAAATATTGTAGTAATGAATATAATATAATAAATAAGTAAAAAAAATATTTTGTGCAAGATAATGTAATATTACCATGACATTAACTATATGAAGACAACATGACTCTAAATACTATTTTTTTATGATAATGGTGTAATAAAATAAAAATAATAACATAATGCAATTAAAGCCTAATTTCATTAGGCCTCATATAACACTATCCTAGAAGGGAAGTCTAACCTAAAAATCATAATCTTGTGGCAGATGCCTAGTTTCATCTTAATTAGACAACCCTATTTATCCTAAAATATTGAAAGAGGTTACAAGATAATTGATACCAATTACATTAGTACTTTATTTAGTCCTAAAGTGTGTAGATTTTTGGGTTTCAAACGTTTTACTCATTGGTTTCCCTTCATTTCTTCTATTTACCTAGTTCTGAGCCCTTGAGATGGAATCTAATAGTTGAGAACTGTTCTCCCACCTTAGGTACAAGATTGTCACTAGATGAAGAATAATCCACTACGTCCTTACACAAACACTCTCTCTCTTCTCTCCTTATATCCCTATATCCTATTCTCTCAATATTTCTCGCATAGAGATGGCCATTTATGTGTGATTTGGCTAGGTTTTATATGCCTAATATCCCTTTTGATCTCGAGGTTCCTCCCACACCATGTTTCCTTCTTCACTTTGAATCCAACCTCTATATGTCTCTAAACATATATATTATAGCCACCACCACTGTGATGATCCCTTAAGTCAAAGACTATTCTCCATTTCATGTATTACCCATTGTACAATTCTTCGACAACTCCATCTACATGCATACAGTAGTGTGAATCCATAAGAAAGACTGAGACCTTCACAAGTTGTGCTATTCATTGTTATTTCTTTATTATAGTCTCATAGAGGTTACTAATTGACAGTTTGATTAGTTTGATATTCCTTCATGTTTCCCTCCTTATGCCTTCTTTTGATGTGTTCTCCTTGACTTAAATTGTTTTGCCACACCCATCCATTTTCCATGCTTTCTTATTTATTCAATAACTCATGTGGTTCTATATCTCCTAAGACCTTTGAATTTTAGTTCTTTTCTTTGACTTTACTAGTTTCGATGAGTTTGACATCATCATAGTATGTTGTTGTTGTTTCTTCATCCTATTATTATTATCACATGGTTGAAAAAATGGAGAATATGGGAATGAATGATTTATCATGTATTTCCTTGATTCCATTTTTTGCATGTCATGTTGTTTAGTTTGTTTTATCATCTTCATTTTCTATTCCATTTGATATCATGTGGTCTTTATTTTTGTATATTTATAGATGTACCTTGTCAAGCATCATGTTTTCTTGTCATCGAGAGAACAGTCCCCGTAGCAGGGCCACTTTGTAACCCCCCAGATAGTGTAAAACTCTCAGGCCCCATGCTCCCTACCAGAGGCCAACTAGGGAGGCAAGCAGGGGCCACACCCCCAAAAATAATTTTAAATGTAATGTACAGATATGTATATATACATATATTTGTAATGTTATATGGATGATATATATTATGTATATCGCATACTATTCACATACTGATGAATGCATATTCATCTTAGTTTTAGTCGCCATTTTTGGCCTAGTGTTTCACTTAATTCTCTCATACACCTCTTGAATATGCTCCTATATGATTTTCCTTTGTTTCATATGATTATTTAGAGTTTTGATCAAATCTATTGATCTCCATTGTAGGATTATCATCGCACTACATGCACCGAATTGGTCCCAAGAAACTTTTGACAATTTGGACCCTATTTTTGATGGCTAGTTCCTTCATCAAAAAGCATCCTCATCAGTCAGAGGATTCATATATAGACCCCCTCCCCCCCATGAGGGTGGGTTTGTTCATGAGGTGTGCGACCGAGAGGGGGGACTCGACTGTAACAATTATCATTACGGTAATAATGAAGTCATCGTGACCGTGATGCGTGGTTGTGACCGTGATGTGTGGTTGTGACCACGAGCGTGTTCATGACCGTCACCATCATCGTGACTGCAACGTCATCACCATCATCACAACCGCAATGCCAAAAATTGTCGCGACCGCAACACCAAAGATTTTTGTGACCGAGACATTGTTGCGACCAAGACGGACGTCGTGACGATAGAAAAGGTCATGAATGTGACAACTAAGTCGGCGCTCTCCAGATCTGAGCCTACAAATAGGCGACCCCCTCCTTCATTTGAGGATCACTTCCGCTCCACGATGTCGATAGGCTGTCGCTCTGTGCCCAACCAAGGAAAATGATCAACTGCAACCAAAGACTGCCTCCATGGTGTCCTTTCTACCCCACCATCTCCACTCCATCAAGATCTATCTCCTAGCAACAAAAGTGGTGGGATTTCAGATCTGCATCACCATCTTCCATCAGACATCTACCACTCCATCTCTAGTGTGCAAGAGCACAAGATGAGAAGGAAGAAGAAAAGAGAAGATCATAATCATCCATCTTTGCATTTTTTTCCTCATCGTTCAGATTTGCCCCATCATCGTGTAGAAGACTGTTTCTCCACTGAGCCACGACCATCTTCTTCACCATGACAATGGTGGAATCTTCCCTCTCTCTTGTTCTTTTTGTTTCTATCATGAGGAGCGAGTAGTCCATTTTGCTGGGGTTCGGTGACTAGCCCCACTGCCCATGCTTACATGTCCATTTCATAATATTCCATGTCTTTTATATAGCTTTCCATTTCATTGTTAATCATTTAATCCATGCTTTGTGGATTGATCACCTAATTTTCATGATCTATTATATTCATACGTTGTGAGAACTTCAATACTTAGGAATTGAACATCGATTAACATGGTTAATGCCTAGAGAAGAACTTCCAAAGGGATATCTCCGGAGTAGTAAGTGTGTGATCTGTGGGTAACGAGACATCGAGCCTACAGACTCTATTTCCTAATGGATAGTTTTTCTTAGTCCATTTGGATAGTTGTATCTTTCCTAGATGTGCTTTGGATGTGTTTTCATGTGTAGCGGTGTTGAAACCCGATTCCACCCCAGTTATTCCCATCATTAATCAAAACTCATTTTAATCCTCCTCTTTTACTTTCCATTCAATTAGTTTAACTAAACACAAATCAACTATTTGTTCTAAATACTAGTCTTAATTAATCCAGATTCGACTAGCAAGATTCTTAAAAATGTTATCCCTTAGGATTCTATACCCAACTATGTTGTGATATGACCCGTCCGCTTGTAGGTGGTACTATTGCACAAGGTTCTGGTAAAAATGTAGGGATTTCAGCCCTAGGTGTATTTGTTAGTTCAGTAAAAGCCACGTCACATACTTGGACTTGGTGGAGTGGTTTGTAGTTGTAACCATATCCTAGAGGTCTCAGATTTGAATCCTTGTGTACACATTATTCATTTTTCACAATACATGCAGAATGCAAGTTCTGTATATATTCTCTTTGACACAATAAAACACACAACCTGACTTGGTTTCGTGGTTGATATGTTTGGTGTTGTACTTTAGGTTACTAGCTCAAAACCTATATTGAGCATTTATATTTTTTTGGCCCCCAACCACCAATTACTGGTTCTGTCACTACGCCCTACACACTTGGGAACTTATTAAAGCATATAGTTGGTCAGTCTGCATGATGGGTACCATTTCATAGGTCTCTAGGTTTGGAACCTGAGTCCCTTCATTATGGGACATCATGTTGAACCACCTGAACTACTCACCCTGACATGTCAAGCATCATGTTATTGATGTGTGATGCATGGGTACATAATAATATGGCATTGATTTTTCTTATAATTCAATTTATTCTATTAACTTATAAATTCATAAAAATAATTCTTTACTAAAAAAATCAACTATCATCAAAAACCAAAGAAATCATATCTATCATTTTTAGATATTTATAGCATAATTCCAATCTAATAAGGAATCAATACTCATTGCTATAATATGTACATAGTTAAAGACATTTATGTTTGAGTATAGATGAAGATACCATGTTTAGGTCAAGGGATTAGCCGCAATTGGTTGATACAAAAATTAAGGTATGTTTCGTCTCCTATTGAATCTATGTTGTATAAATTACCTAATTTATATCACTTGATATCAGTCGTGTATTCCCCCCTACAATTACCTTTTTTACATTATATTGATCTTGATTCAAAATATTCTATTGAACTTCATAACATTCATCTATGAATTATTGATAAGCGCAAAAAGAATCCTTAATTTAATGCGCCATTCTTATCTTTATTCAGTTTGCACCTAATTACATTGTCTCATTATGTTGTTCAATTTTATAAATAAAAACATTATATTGAAGATGTGATTCACACTAAACTTATCTTGCATCCACATTAACTGCATCTTAGACTATCTTTATCCATTTGCAGTGGTACATTATGGGTTCAGATAACATTGTACAACATTTACAACATATGGGTATTTGGTTTTTTCAATGATCCCCAATTGCTCTTACTTGAATTATATATCATTACACAAATGATTACGGGTGCTCTCACCACTTTCATAGGCATGGAATGTGTAAGAGTTTTGATCCTACTTTTTGATAATTGTAGTTCTTTATATAGTTTGCATCCAACTAAAATCAAAAGAAATTGATCGGAGTGCTTCTGTTATTGGTCTCTATATTTTGTTAAGACAAGAATTAATGATTGTACGTTACTTTTTAGTAATATAATATGTTGATCCTATTATATGAAGATAATATTGACATCAAATTGGATTTTTGCATACCTCTTCATTGGGAACCTTGTTAACTTTAACTTAACATAATTTAATATAATGTTCGTTCCTAATTTTAAGTGCATATGGCTTTCTACTAATGTTATATTGTCCAATCTTGATTTTAAGAGAATATATGTTTTCCTATGATGATCTTCCATATATTCTTCTCATGTTGAGGTTTTTACAAACCCTTAAATGAACAAGACCCTAATTTAGCTAAGCTAACTCACATCTTGCATAAGAAGAGATGGATTTTTGAAGGAAGATTGAAGTAGGAAGATTTCCTTCTGTGGTTAAATAATTTAGATGCTTTTAGTTTTTTCTTGAATACACCCTGTGTAGTGAAGAGATATGAATGTATTGAGACATATAATTGTTAGACATATTTATATGTTGGTTCTGAACTCTTTTAGATTTAAACATACTGATTGAATGAAATGGATCACTGCCCATTGCAAATTTGAAGATGGTGTTTGGAATTTTGTTTTTTTTTTGGTTGAGTAAGTGAGTGGAACCCCTATCTGGTCCCACTACATATGTTCACTAATATATTTTAGTGAAATTATCAATCATTAATTAGAAAAATAAAACTAACCACAAAGAAGACAACTAAGACTATTCCTATTCATATTTGAGGCAAAGTCTAAGCCTAACCCTTATTTTGAAATATGATTTGGGTTCCTATTCTATGGATCATTTCTAATTATAGAAATGATATTTTCATGTGGTTTAGCAATCGACCATAGATAAGAAGGCCTAACCTAAATATGATCTTTTCTATAGATATGTTGGTCATATCATTGATACATAAGCATTGGATGATTGGCAATACTCTTATAGATGATGTTGTGCCTACAATTAAGACCTAATTCATGTTAATTAATGATCATATTGATGATTCAATGATAATAATGTCAATTTTTATTTACTATTTTAATTTCCTTGCTGTAACACATGGTTGTCTTCACTAACTAATAATTCATATCCATGTGAGGAATTAAATTGTAACATTTCATGTTTAATTAGATTTACATGATTTCAATATCATATTGATGTTTACAAGAAAGAAAGCCCATCTTGTGTGTCAGATCTGGCTATGTCCTCTTCATGTTAGCACAAAGTAAATGAGTATACTTTATATACTTCACGATCACATCATTTAAAGGATTTTT